>JAREIK010001794.1:370070-406581 GCA_029783825.1 Sapria himalayana
ATAGCAATAAATCTATATATCCATTTGTCTTATGTCTATTTCTCTATATGTTTAACTATCTATCTCTCTATCTTTCTATTTCTATTTGTCTATAAATCTATCTATTTATATGTCTATCTTTATATTTCTATCTTATTATTTCTCTACCTATCTAACTAACTATTTGCCTATCTATCTATCTATTTCTCAATTAATCAATCTATCTATCTATTTATTTGTCTTTTTTCTATCTGTCTAATTGTTATCGCTATCATTATATCTGTCTATATGTTTATATCTCTATTTTTCTATGTGTCTATCTATCTATCTTTCTATCTATCTATTTATCAATCTAACTTTCTATTAGCTATTTTTCTATATGTCTATATATCTAGCTGTATATTTGTCTATCTATCTATCTATATTTGTCTTTATATCTATCTATTGTCTATCTATTTATCAATCTAACAATCTATCTGCCTATCTATCTATATATCTATCTATCTCTCTGTTTATCAGTATTTTATTATATCTATCTGTGTATCTCAAAATTAATTTATCTATCTATAAATTGATCTATCTATCATATATCTATCTGTCTGTTTGTCTTTCTATCTATCTATCTATCTATTTATCAGTCTATTATCTATGTACCTAGATATGTCTATTTATTTGTCTATCTATAAATCTATTTATCTATCTATCAGTCTATCTGTATATCTATCTATCTAACTCTATATTTATCTATTTGTCTATCTATCTATCTGTATATCATTCTATCTTTCTTTCTACATATATATTTTATCTATCTAACTATCTATCAGGCTATCTATGTATCTATCTATATTCTCTCTATCTATAAGTCTATTTGTCTATCTATCTTTCTATCTATATATTGTCTTCTTTATTTTGCTATCTATCTATCTATCAATCTATGTGTATGTCTCTATATCTTTCTATTTTCCAATCTATCAATATGTCTATTTATTTATCGATTTGTCTATTTGTTTTCTATCTATCTTATATATTTGTATCTATCTATTCTATCTATCTATTTATCTATCTAACTATCTATCTATTTAATTGTTTATCTATCTATTTATCTATCTATCTAATATTATCTATTTACTATTTATTTGTCTCACTGTCAATCTATATCTATATGTCTATATATATATATATATATATTATATATATATCCATTTGTCAATATATGTATTTGTCTATATATCTATTTATCTATCTATCTTTCTATCTGTCTATTTGCCTAACTTTCTTTTATTTTTATGTCTATCTATCTATCATTATATATATTTATCTCTCTATATTTTTTTCACAATCTTTATTTTTTTATTAATCTATCTTTCTTTCTTTCTATTTTCCTATCTATCTATATGTCTTTCTGTCAATCTGTTATCTATCTATTTGTCGATCTTTTCTTCTATCTATCTTATATCTTTATATCTATCTATCTATTTATTTTTTTATTTGTGTGTAGGTGTTTATTTGTCTATGTGTCTATCTTCTCTATATATATATATATATATATATATATCTTCTTATATGTCTATCTAAATATCAATCTATCTTTCTATCTATTTGCCTAACTTTCTGTCTATTTGTCTATTTATATATTATCAACCTATCTTTCTATTTGTATATCTAACTATATGCCTAATAGTTTATTTGGCTATTTGTGTATCAATATATATGTCTATCTCTCAATCTGTCTATGTGTCTATTTATTTTTCTATCTATCTGCCTATGTATCTATCTCTCTGTCTGTCCATTTATTTGCTATCTATTGATATGTTTATCTTTCTATAAATCAATCTGTCTATCAATCTATTTACATTTTTATCTATTTATCAATCTAATTATCTATCTGGAAATTTGTCTATCTATCTATGTTTCTATATGAAAATCTAACTATCTGTCTATATTTCTACATGTCTATCTCTCTATATATCTATATATTTTTTTTATTTTTTTATTTTGTCAATCTATCTATCGATCTAGATATCAATCTATCTGTGTATCTATTTATTTGAGATCTATCTATATGTCTATATGTATATTTCTATCTATCTATCTATTTTTTTATCTATCTACTTGCCTATTTGCATATCTATCAATATATCAATCAACTATCTATATATTTAAATATCTATATATTTGTCTATATTATTAATCATTATATGTCTATCAATTTTGTCTATCAATTAGCCTATGCATCTATCTATCAATCTACATCAATCTATCAATATATCTATTTGTGTATCAATTAATCAATAAATCTTTCTATCTATATATTTATCTTCTGTCTATCAATTTATATATCCATTTATCTATTAATCTATCAATTAATCTGTCTATCTATATATCTATCTATCTATATGTCTGTCTATCTATATGTCTTTATACCTATCTATATATTTGTTATCTATATGGTTTATCTATCTACTTCTATCTCTCTGTTTATTTGTCATTCTATCAATCAATCTATCTGTGTATCTATCAATTTGTCTATGTATCAGTCAATATATCTATCAATCTATCTGTCTATTAATCAATCTACCTATCAATTTTTCTATCCACCTATCTATTCATCTATCTATCCATCTATTTATATGTCTATCCATTCATCAATATATCCATCTATCTTTCTGTATAATTATTCATCTATCTAACCATCTATTTATCCATATATCTATTCATCAATTTATCCAGGTATCTATCTGTCCATCTATGCATCAATTTATGCATCTTTTTATATGGATATCTATCCGTCTATCTATCTCATCATTTATCCATCTATCTCATCATTTATCCATCTATCTATACATCTATATATCTGTCTATCTATCTATCTATCTGTCTATCTATCAATATTTATATATGTTTATCTATCTGCCTATCTATCCATTTATCTATTCATCCATCTATTCATCTTTCTATTTGTCTTTATTTATTTCTATCTATGTGCCTATTTGTCTATCCATCTATCTTTCTATCTGTCTATCTGTCTATCAAACTATCTATCTGCCTATCTTTGTATCTATTTGTCTATATATCTAGCTCTTTATCTATCTATCTATCTATCTATTTTCCTATATGTCTATAAGTCTTTCTTGTGTATCTATCTATCTATTTATCTGTCTATCTGTCTATATGTATGTCTAATTGTCTATCTATCTATCTACCTGTCTACTATGTTTGTTTATCTATCTGTCTATCTATCTATTTTCTGTCTATATATCTATCTATCTGTCTATTTGTCTGTCAATCTATCTATTTATCTATTGGTCTTTTTATCCGTTTGTCTATATATCTATATGTAAATATGTCTAACTATAAGTCTATTTGTGTGTCTATCTATCTTTTTATATCTATCTATCTATCTATTTGTCTATCAATGTATATATTAGTAGGTCTATCTAGCTATCCGTCTGTCTATATATCTGTCTATCTATCTATATATCTATTTGTTTATCTTTCTACCTTTCTATTTGTCTATCTATTTGTCAATCTTTTTATTTATCTATCTATCTATCTATCTTCTTTTTTTATCTATATGTCTATCTATCTATATATCTATCTGTCTATTAATCAATCTATCTGTATGTGTATCTGTCTGTCTTTCTTTTTTTCTATTAGTCAAACTATCTCCCTATCAATTGTCTCTCTATCTGTTTGTCTATCTATCAATCTATCTTTCTATCATGTTTATCTATCTATTTGTGTATTTGTGTATCTATGTATCAATCTGTCTATCTTTCTGTTTGTGTATCTGTCTGTCTGTTTGTTTATCTATATATTTATCTATCTATCTATCTATCTCTATGTCTATTTTTTATTTTGTCTATCTATTAGTCTATCTTTCTCTCTATCTTTATAACTATCTATTTTTCTATATATCTATCTAACGATATATCTGTCTGCCTATCTATCATTTATATTTATGTTTATATCTATCTATCTTTCAGTCTATCTTTCTATCTATCTAGCTGATATTCTATCTATCTATCTATATATCTATCTATTTAATTATCTATCTATCTATATGTATGTTTGTATATCTGTCTATCTATATGTATATCTATCTATTTATCTATTTGTCTATCTATCTATTTATCTATGTATCTATATATCTATCTAACAATTTGTATATTTATTTGTCTATCTATGTGTATATCCATATGTTTATCTATCTAACTAACTTTCTATCTATCTGACTATCTATATGTATATCAATCTATTTGTCTACTATCTATCTATCTATCTTGTATGGCAGTCTATCTATTTGTTTATTTATATGCCTCTATTCTATATATCTATCATTCAGCCTAACTATCAATCTATCTGTTAGTCTATCTATTTGTCTATCTATTTGTTTATCTATCTATCTATCTATCTGTGTGTGTGTGTGTGTGTGTATCTATTTATTTTTTGATCTATCCATCTTTCTATCTATTTGTCTATCTATCTATCTTTCTATTAATCTATTTCTCATTCTATCTATCTATGTATCTATCTAACTATCTATCTTTTACATGAATTTTTCTAACAATCTATTCATCTATCTATCCGACTATCTGTATACCTTTATATCCGACTATCTAACAGTCTATTAATCCACCTATCTATTTGTATACCTTTCTATCTATCCATCCATCTATCTATTTATCTATATAACTTTCTATTTGTCTATCTACCTATCTATTAGTCAATTATTTGTCTATTTATCCATCTATCTATCTGTCTATATAGTTGTCTATCTATCCATCTTTCTATCTGTAATTCTAAATATCTTTTTATCTATATGTCAATCAATCTGTCAATTTGTCTGTTTATCTATCTTTCTATCTATCTATTTATCTAATAATCTATCTGTCAATATATTTGTCTATCTAGCTATCTCTCTGTATGTCTATCTATCTTTTAATTTGGCTGTCTATCTGTCTATCTATATATATTTGTATCTATATGTCTATCTATATGTCTGTCTATCTATATGTCTGTCTATCAATCTATCTATCTTTCTGTCTAAATGTTTGTCTATTTATTTGGTTATCTGTTTGTCTAATTATCAATCTAATTGTCATCTATCTGTCTATCTATCTATTTGTATATCTGTATGTATATATATCTATCTAACTAACTAACTATCTATCTTTCTATCTATCTATTTTTTTGTCTGTCTATCTGTTTGTCTATTGATCTATTTATCTATCTTTTTATATATCAATCTATTTGTCTATCTTTTTTTCTATCTATCTATCTACCTATCTTTTTATTTATCTTTATATCTATCTATCTGTATGTCTATCTATCTATTTATCTATATGGCTATCTTTCTATATGTCTATTTGTCAGTCTATCTGTATATCTTTTTGTCTATCTATTTATTGGTCTATCTATCCATCTTTCTATCTTTATATCTCTTTGTATATCGATTTACACCACAAAAAAATCCCAAATTGCTATGGACAATTCCCTAGCTAAATTGTTGTTTTTCATCACTAAACGGGATATAACGATAGATTAATGATGGAAACCTTCCCAATCTAAAGTACTTGTCGCTAAAAATTAGCGAGGAAAGGAGTCCCTAGCTAAAAAATTTTAGCGAGAGGAAATATCCCTAGCTAAAATAATAGTTACCATGGCTAAATTAGTAAGTTAAATGGGTGTTTCTGTCGCTAAACATATATAACGATGGAACCTTTCCCAATCTAAAGTGCTCGTCGCTAAAAAATAATGAGGGAAATGGTCTTTAGCTAAAAAATTTTAGCCACGAAATATTCCCTAGCTAAAATAATGATTTCCCCATCTAAATTATCAATGAAAAATTCCCTAACCAAATTAGTAATGGAAAAATCCATAGCTATTTTCATTCTAAAACTATTTTCAGAATTTTAATTTTTTTTCAAAAAATGTAATTAAATAATTTAATATTTTTATATTAAATTTAATAAAAATAGAAGCTATAAATTATAATCTATAATTAATAAAAAATAAAATCATTTAATAAATTATTTTGATACAATATTTTACATAATTAAAACAAAAACATAAGAAAATTTTATTACTTCTTATTCATTAATGTATCTACAAATAGTGTATAAAGTATAATCTATCTGTGCATTGACATTGTTTTCTCTCCCTCAGCTCCTTTGATCACCATCTTTCTGCTACGACAAAGTTGTCCGAGTTTTGGTGTGTCATGTCTAATGAAAAATTCCTTCTCTTCTAAAAGCTTCATATGGAAAACAATGTTGTATCATATATGTACAAAAATTAAACTAGTCAATCAAATCAAAATAAATAAACAAATAATGTTCTATTTTGATAAATATATAATACTTTACTATATATGTACATATATACTGTAGTTTAAATGTACATATATACAAGTGTATACTTATACACTGTAATAAATATGTACATGTACACTACAGTGTATATGTACATATACTATAGTGTATATATGTACAAATACTGAGTATTTATGTGTTCATATAAATATGTACATATATTGTAGTGTATATGTACATATATACCAGTGTATACATGTACACTATAGTATATATGTACATATATATATATATATATATATATATATATATATATATATATATATATATATATATGTACCAGTATGTAAATATACACTGTAGTGTATATGTACAAGTATGTACATATATACTGGTAAATACATGTACATATATACCAGTGTACACATATACACTGTAGTATATATGTACATTTACTGTAGTGTATATATGTGCATATACTTAGTATTTATATGTACATATAAATATTTACATATACTACAGTGTATATGTATATATATATTGATATATATGCACACACACACACACATACATACATATATATATATATATATATATATTGGAATATATGTACATATACACATATACTAGTAAATACTTGAACATATATACTAGTATATATGTATATGTACATATAAATCATTATATATGTACAATTACATATATACTGCTAAATATGTACAAGTATATATATAAAGTAGAGCATAAACATCCATTATGGAACATGAACATCAAACAACTATATATTCTATCATAAGTATAAAAAATTATCTTTGTTTGTTCGAAATTTCATTGAACCTGAAAATACAAAGCACAAGAAATTTGCAACTAGATTTTACATGATGAAAGTTCAATACATACATACATACATACATGGATAAATACATACATACATGTATACATACATACATATATGACCTCCTTTTTCTCTTCCCTCTACAAGTATTTACATAAAGTAGAGCGTAAATATCCATAATGAAGCATTAACTTCAAACAAATAGATATTCTATCATAAGCAATTAAAAAAATAGGAACAAACACCTTAACAAGGGCTGCAAAAATCATTTTTGTTTGTTTGAAATTGTGTTGAACCTGGAAACACAAGTCACAAGAAAATTGTAACTAGATTTTACATGATGAAAGTCAATGCATACATACATACACACATACATGGATATATACATACATGGATACATACATACATAATGGGTATATATATATATATATATATATATGACCGCCTTTTTCTCTTCCCTCTACAAGTATTTACATAAAGTAGAGTATAAATATCCATTATGGAGCATGAACATCAAACAGCTAGATATTCTGACATAAACATAAAAAAAGGAATAAACACCTTAACCAGGGCTGCAAAAATATCTTTGTTTGTTCAAAATTACATCGAACCTAAAAACACAAGGCACAAAAAATTTGCAACTGAATTTTATAGGATAAAAATTCAATACATGCATACATACATGGAAACACACACACACACACACACACACACACACACACACACACACACACACACATATATATTCATACATACATACATACATACATATATGTATATATATATATATAAGAACAAGCTAAAATAAATGATTAAATTTTAACATATGAATGTTTGAAATTGCATCGTCGATAAAAAGCATACTCAAAACCTGATTGAAGACAACCTAAAAATTTATAATTTATCAGTGAGGTCTTGAGTTTGAATTTCACCCTAAATCAAGAGAAAAAATGGACCTACCTGAAATTGCCTAGAGAGAGAATATTAATGAAAGCACATCATTATCATACTCTTAAAATATTTAGGAGTACTAAATTATTAAAATATTAAAATTAGATATTTGTTCATTCTCTGACCAATTATGATTTGTAAAAGAATATTAATGCTAGATGTTTGATAAATTATCTAATTATCCTCAAAATAAAAAAAAATGCTTAAATGATAGATACTTAATATCTAAAGATTTATGAGATATTAATATCTCAATAATATTCTTTCAAAAATCAATAAAATCTCTATCTAATACATCTCGAATCCAAGACTTATTGTCCTTTGACAAAGATACTTGCCATCACATCAAGACAATGACCTCTAATATATACATACAAAATAAGAACTTCTAAAGTAATCATGATCCACTGGACACGACATTTAAATCTCACCAAGAGAGAGAAATCAAAATGAGGATTAAAAGACATGATGATCTCAATCCAAAGATGTATATACTAAATGGATACATTTGCAATCTATTTTAAATGAGTTTTTTATCATATCAATTGATCCAGTTTAGAATGGTGAGTTGGACATTCCAATTACATTATAAACAATTATATATAATAAAGAGGGACCCAACGAAAAGATCGACCGACAAGACTAGGTTGGTAATGAATGATTTTACATAGCCTTATGATATTAATTCTTGGTACACATTATTTCATATGATTAACATGATCACTAATAAGTTATTACTTTCTATTTATCATCACATATATAAAATATGTATTAGTTAGATATAAAGAATACATTTCTTTATAATGTTTTATATAAAAAAAAATACTTATATAATAGTCAATAGGATTTATTGTTCCTGAAAGCAGAGAACACATATATAATATACAGAAGATGAAAAAAAATTTATAGCCTCAAGCAGTCTCCCAAGAAATGATTTAATAATTTTTTTCAATATTTACTATATTTTGTCATAGAAATATGTCAAATTTTTTTATTTTTTAAGTTGATCAAGATGTTAATATGTGAAACTAATTGTATACAATGATAATAATCCAATTACACGAGATAATCAGTTTGATATATCTAAACTAAAATCTACAAACCAAGTTTCAGGCATTATTTGAAATATCACATATTTTTTTTAGTATTGAGATCAAATACTCAAGAAGTATGACACCTCGTTCGTAGAAAAAATAAATTTTATATATTTTATCAGATAAGATATATCATGATGTACATTGTTGGCTTACTACTTAATCTAAATATAGTTATGTATTAAGCTTTTATAGTTATACATATAGTGAGATACAATTATTTATAGTTATATGTTATTATACATATAGTATATATAGTTATAAATATTTTTATATAGTTAAACAGATAGTTATATATAGATATATTCATACAAATAGTTATACATGAATATATACAAAGTTATAAAGAAATATATAGATTAACATATATGTATGCATATATGTATACATAGTTACATATATAATTATATTTAATTATATAAAGTGTTATATAGTTATACAAATATTTATATATAGTTAGACACATATAATTAAACATAAGTTGTATGTTGTTTAAGCATATAAAAAAGAATTATTATTAGTTGAAAACTTTTTTCATATGCAATATTTCTCTTAAGTCCTGATTCTTATAGTAAAAGATAAAATCAATGAGATTACAGATTCATTTATTCATTTTTATTAATATATTAAATATGTGAAAAATTCTTCTTTCCATTTATAATTTTTCATGAAACATATTGGAGAAGAAAGAATTTTCTAATAATTCTTTGTGATTGGATATACCAACAAGATAAATCTCAACATATATATTTAATGATAAGTATAATTTTAGCTCATAAATAAACATTTGAACGAATGAAAGAACAAAAATAAATAAATTTTATGATTGAACATAAAGAATAGATAATTAAAAAAGATTGACAAAAGATGAGTAGTTTGTATGATTTCTTATAAAAGTTTTATACCATCACATTACATATTTAGGGGTCAAAATATCAAATATATTACTTTTAACACTTATTTTCATTAATTGAATTGCTTCAAATCATTATTTTATAATGATAACAGAGCAAAAATATTGTTTTTTGTTAATTATACTCATAATAATGAGCATTACATTTTAAAAATATTGGCACAATGACAAGATGAATATGGTATTAATTGCAATGATATTGTTGGATCCTTGTTATAAGTTAAAATAAGTGAAATTTTTTTATTCAAAATTTTAACATACTAACGAGATTAACAAGATTATAAGAAATATAAAATTTTTTATAAGTTGATTTACCAATAATATTAATCAACACTTTTAAAAAAATACTTATAACAGTATTATTAATATTCTCAAAACTCTAAAAATAATAACAAAAATATAAAACAATTATTTTGTAAAATAAAGAAATTAGGAAATACATGTAAGTAGTCTTACAACTACATTAATATGTTGGAGTATAAATGGGACCACAACTACTTGTATGTTGTGATTTTTATTTGAATTATAAACTCTGAACCTCAAACAAGAAAGAAAAATGCACAAATAGAAATTAGATAGATATTCATGAGTGCCTACATCACATAATAAAAAGAAAAAACATATAATAAAAAGAAAGAAAAACACATAATAAATGGGAACATAACTATATGTTTGTGTATCTTTCGACATATTTCTCTATATATCTAATTATCTATCTTTCTATCTATATATATATCTATCTCTTTTTCAATATGTCTATCTATCTATATATCTGTTTGCCTATATGCCTCTATTTTTCTATCTATTTGTCTATTTATCTATTTGTCTATCTGTCTATCTATCTATATTTGTATATATTTATTTAATTATCTATCTATATCTCTATCTATTAGTCTATTGATCTAAGTATATATGTGTCTATCGGTATAACTTTCTATATATCATTCTATCTATATATCTATCTATCTATTTATCTGTCTAACTATTTGTCTATCTCTCTATTTATTTGTCTATCTGCCTATCTGTTTTTCAAACTTTGTCTCTATATGTCTGTCTATCTATCTATCTATCTATCTATTTGTCTATCTATTTATCTATGTATGTATATATCTATCTGTCTATCTATTTGTCAATCTATCTAGCAATATGTCTTTATATGTGTCTATCTACCTGTTTATCTATTTGTGTATCTATATGTCTCATATCTATCTATCTGTCTGTTTGTCTGCATATCTTTTTATCTATCTGTCATTCGATCTATCTGTCTATCTTTCTATTTGTCTATCTATATGTCTATCTATTTATTTATTCATCTATCTATATATCTATCTATCTTTCTATCTATCTATCTATCTACCCATCTGGCTATCTATCTATCTATCTTTTTTTATATTGATGTATCTACCAATCTATCAATCTATCTATATACTATTCTATCTATCTATTTGTCTATCTATCTATCTATATATCTATCTGTCTATATATTAATCAATTTATCTATCCATCTATCAGAAATACTATCTATCACTTTATCAATCCAACTTTCAATAAGTATATCTCTCTATCTATCCATCTATCAATCTAACTATATATTTTTCTATATATCCATATATCTATATGTCTCTCTATTTGTCTTTCTATGCATCTATCTATTTTTATTTCGATATGTCTTATTATTTGACTTTAAACTTTTTATTCTAATTGTTTGTCTATCTATCTCTCTATCTATCATTCTATCTATCTTTCTAGATGTCTATGTAATTGTATATCTATCTTTCTATAAATCTATTTATCTATCTATCTATCTATTTATCTATCTATCTTTTTATCTATCTATTTATCAATCTACCTATCTATTTATCTATATGTCAATC
The DNA here is from genome assembly GCA_029783825.1 of Sapria himalayana. Classification (NCBI taxonomy): domain Eukaryota; kingdom Viridiplantae; phylum Streptophyta; class Magnoliopsida; order Malpighiales; family Rafflesiaceae; genus Sapria; species Sapria himalayana. Next base: position 382,031 of record JAREIK010001794.1, read on the forward strand.
TATCTGTTTATCTATCTATATATTTATCGATCTATCTATCTCTATATCTATTTGTTTATTTATCTATATCAATCTATCTATTTATGTGTCTCTTATTAATCTATCTTTCTAGCTATCTATCTAACTATATATGTATCTTTCTATCAATCTATTTATCCATGTGACTTACTTTTAGTCTATCGGTATGTCTATCTATCTATATATATGTCTTTTATCTATCTATCTATTTATATTTCTATCTATTTTTCTCTCTCTTTCTATATGCAAGTCTATTAGTTTGTTTATCTATCTATCGATTTATCTTTCTATCTAATTACCTATCTATATGTCTATCGGTCTGTCTATTTGTTTATCTATCTTTCTATTAATCTATCTATTTGTCTAACAATCTATCTGTCTATCTATAAGTCTAATATTTGTCAATTTGTCTATCTATCTACCTAACTATCTATATATCTATCTATCTATGTATCTATCTTTATTTGTATATGTCAGTCTATCTATCTGACTATCTATATATTTCTCTAATTGTCTATCTTTCTATATATCTTTGTATCTCTATATCTATCTATATATTTATCTATCTGTATTTATGTGTTTTTATATTTATCTTTCTATATGTCAGTATATTTGTTTGACTATCTATCTTTCTATCTATCATTCAATCTTTCTATCTATATGTCTATCTATTTATCTTAATTTCTTTTGATATATCTATCTATCTTTATATTTATCTATCTATTTATCTAGCTATCAATCTGTATGTCTATCTATTTTATATCTATCTCTCTATCTATATGTCTATCTATCTATCTATATTTCTATTTGTCTATCTATATGTTTGCTTATTTGTTTATCTATCTATTTTTCTATCTATATATCTATATGTCTATCTATCAATCTATCGATGTATTTATCTATCTATCTATCTATCTATCTACTAACTATCTTTCTATCAATCAATCACACTATCAATCTATCTAATTATTTATCTCTCTTTATGTCTATCTATTTGTCAAGCTATCTATTTATCTATCTGTCTCACTATCTGCATATCGATCTATCTATCAATCTGTATATCTTTCTCTTTATCTTTTTGTCTATCTATTTGTTTATCTATTTGTCTATTTTTATATCTATCTATCTGTCTGTCTGTCTATCCATCTTAATTTCTAATTTTCTTTCTATCTACCTGTCTATCTATATTTCTATATATCTATCTATCTTATTATTTATCTATCTATCTAAATGTCTATCTATCGAAATATCTATCTGTCAATTATCAGTTTATCTATCTATCTACCTTTCTATCTATTTGTCTATTTTCTTTGTGTCTATCTATATATCTATCTATCATTCTAAATAACTATATATCTATTTATATGTCTATCTATCTTTTAAACTATTAGAGTATCTATCAATCTACTTATCTATTTGTCAATCAATATGGCAATTTATCAATCTATTTATCTTTTTGTCAATCAACTAATCTATCTATCTACCTATCTATCTGACTATCTATATGACTATTAATTTTTCTAGCTAACTAATTATCAATTTGTCTATCAATGATTCAATCAATTTGTCTATCAATCAATATATTAATCTATATATCAATCTATATATCAATCTATCTATCAATCTGTCTATCAACTTGGCTATCTATCTATCTATTTGTCTATCTATAAGTCTATAAATTTGTCTATCTATATATTTGATTGTCTATTGATCTATTTTTCTATCTGTGTAACTATCTATTTATCTATCCCACTATCAATCTATCTATCAGTCTTTATATATATCTATAGATATAAATGTATCTATATATCTATCTATATCTATATATCTATCTATCTATCTATATGTATCTATAGATCTATCTATATTTATTTCTATAAATGTATTTATATATCTTTCTAACTATCTATATATATTTCTATCTATCTGTCTATATATCTATCTATCTATATGTCTTAATATTTGTCAATCTATCTATCTTTCTAACTGTCTGTCTATCTATCTATGTATATATCTTTCTTTCTATCTATGTATCTATATATCTATCTATATATTAGTATATCTATCTATCTAACTATCTGTCAATCAATTTGTTTATCTCTATTTATTTAGATTTATCTATCTTTCTATCTATATATTTATATTTATCTATCTATCTCTCTATCTATCTAATTATCTATATGTCTATCTTTTTATGTATCTATCTATTTATCTTTATGTCTATTTCTCTATCTGTCTATATATATATATATATATATCTATCTATCTATTTGTCTGCTTGTCTATTTATCTATCTTTATGTGTATATATCAATCTATGTATCACTCTATCTAACATTTAACCATCTTTCAATCTATCTATCCATCTATATATCCATCTATCTATGAGTCTATTTATGTGGCTATATATCTGTCTATTTACCTACCTATCAATCTCTTTATCTAACTATTTTTTTAACTATCTATTAATCTATATATCAATCTGTCTATATATGTGTCTATCTATCTTTCTAATTATCTATCTATCTATTTGGCTATCTAATTATCTTTCTATTTGTCTATATATCTTTCTATCTATCTATCTATCTATATGTATGTCAATCTATCTATCTGTATATCTATCTATCTATCTATATGTCTATATATGTGTCTATCTTTCTATCTATTTATTTGTATATCTAACTATCTAACAATCTATCTATTGATATATCTATCTATTTGTATATCTATCTGTATAAGTATCTAAATATCTATATATGTTTATTTGTCCATCTATATGTCTATCTATATTTCTATCTATTTATATATATATATATGTCAATTTATTGTGTATCTATCTATATATCTATCTATCTATATGCCTATATATGTGTCTATCTTTCTATCTATCGATCTATTTGTATATCTAACTATCTAACAATCTATCTATTGATATGTCTATCTATTTGTATATCTATCTGTAAAAGTATCTAAATATCTATATATGTTTATTTGTCCATCTATATGTCTATCTATCTTTCTATATATTTTTTATATATCTATCAATCTATTGTGTATCTATCTATATATCTATTTGTCTATTTATTTATCTATCTATCTATCTATTTATCTATCTATTTTTGTAATTATCAATATATAATCTCTCTATCTACCTTTCTATCTATCTTTCTATCAATCATTCTTTCTATTAGTCAATCTATTTATTTATTTGTCTATCTATTTGTCTCTCTATATATCTATCTATTTATCTATTTGTCTATCTATATGGCAATCTAATTTTCTATCTATCAGACTATCGATGTATCTATCAATCAATCTATCTATCTGCTATTTTGTTGTTTATCTTACTATCTATCCATCACTCTATATATCTATCTATCTATCTATTTTCTATCTATCTATCTATCTATCTATCTATATATCTATCTATATGTCTATCTTTCTTTCTATATATCTATCTATAAATCTATCTATATTTCTATCTATCTATCTTTTTATATGTCTATCTATCTATTTGTCTATCTATTTGTCTATCTATTTGTGTTTCTATGTATCTATCAATATATCTATTTATCTATCAATCTATCGATCAATCTATCAACCTATCTATTGGTATGTATATCTATCTATCTATTTATATATATAATAATATCTATCTATATATGTATCAATCTATCTAACTATATGTCTATCAATATGTCTATCTATCTATTTATGTATTTGTATATCTATATGTATCTACATCTATCTATCTATTTATCTTTTTATCTTTCTATCTTTCTATATAACTATATGTCTTTCTACCTATTAATATTTTTGTCTGTCTATCTATCTATCTATATATCTATATGTCTATCTATCTGTATAACAATCTGTATATCTATATTTTTATCAATCTTTCAATCAATTTGATTATCAATCTGCCAATCAATCTATCTGTCTATCTATCCTTCTATTTATCTATTTTTCTATCCATTTATCTATATGTCATTCTACCTATCTATTTATCTATTTGTATATCTATATATCTATATATATGTCTATATATTTATCTTTCTATCTCTCTATCTATCTCTATAACTATATGTCTATCTATCTATATAATAATCTATATATCTATATGTATATCAATCTATCTATCAATTTGTTTATCAATCTGCCTATCAATCTATCAATTCGTCTATATGTCTTTTATCTATCCATCTTTCTATCCATTTATCTATCTGTCTTTATATATATCAATCTATCTATCCAACTATCTATTAGTCTAATTATCCATCTATATATCTAGCTATCAATTCTATATCTTTCCATCTATCTATGTATCTATCTATATTTCTTTCTATATATCTTTATATTTGTCTATCTACATGTCTATCTATCTTTTTATATGACTTTATATTTGCATGTCTATCAGTCTATTTATTAGTCTATTTATTTGTCTATCTATTTATTTTTTTTATCTATTTGTTTATCTATTTATCTGTCAATCTATCGATCTGTCTATCTATTACAATGTCTATCTATTAATCTATCAATCTATATATCTATATCTGTCAATCTATCAATCTATCTATATTTCTATTTATCAATCAATCTATCTATCTATCTATTTCTATATCTACCTATCTATTTGTTTATTTTATTATCTTTATATCTATATTTATATATGTTGTCTATCTAATTGTCTAATTATATATCTATCTTTCTATTTATATTTCAGTCTATTTATCTATCTATCTGTATATCTATCTATCTATCTATGTATCAATATATCAGTCTGTCTATATATGTATTTATCTATCTATCTATTTGTCTATCTTTCTATTTATCTTTCTATTTATATGTATATCTATCTATCTATATATATGACTCTCTATATCTTTTTCAATAAATATGTCTAACGATATGTCTATCTATCAGTCTATATTACTGTCTAGCTATATTTCTATCAAACTATCTATCTATCTTTCTATCTATCTATCTACCATTCTGTCTATTAATCCATATAGCTATCTATCTAATTATCTTTTTATCTATCTATCTATCTATATGTCTTTTTATCTATCTATCTCTTGCTCTATCTATCTGTCTATTTATATATCTATCTATTTATATATCTATGTGTCTAACTATCTTTATATCGATATACCTCATTATTTGTCAATCAATCTATGTTTCTATTGTCTATCTATTTGCCTAACAATTTATTTATATAGTTTTCTATCTATCTGTCTATCTATATATCTATCTATCCATCTATATTTCAATCTATCTATTAGTCTATCTATCTAACTTTCTTTTTATCTATGTATTTATTCAACTGTCTACCTGTCAATCTATTTGTCTATGTATCTATCTATCTATCTATCAATTTGTCTATCTATCTATCTGTCTATTTGTCTATCTATCTATATATCTAAATGGCTATCTATCTATTTATCTATCTATTTGACAATCTATTTATCTATCTGTATATATATCTTTCTATCTTTCTATCTATCTATATATTAATCTATCTATATATTAATCTATCTATGGCTCGGTATGCAAATCTGTCTATCAATCTACCTATCAAATTATCTATCGATCTATCTATCAATCTTTTTGATTAATCTATTTTCAATCTATCTATCATTATGTCGATCAAACTGTTTATCAATCTATGTATCAATCAATTTTAAATCTATTTATTAATCTTTCTATAAATGTGTTTATCTATCTAGATATCTATTTATCTGTCTATCTATCTATCTAACTACCTTTATATATATCTATCTATCTATACATCAATCTTAACATATATCTATCTATCTATTTATTTGTATATCTTTATATCTATCTATCTGTCTACATATCTATATATATGTATGTTTTTCTATCATTCTCTATATTTATCTATCAAACTACATATTAATCTAGTTGTCTATCTATTTGTCAATCTATCTGTCTGGCTATCTATCAAACAATCTAACTATCTATCTGTCTAGCTATCTATCAGTCAATCTAATTATCTATATGTCTATCAATCTATCTATCTATCTAGTTGTCTATCATTCTGTCTACCTATTTATCTATCTTTCTATATATATATTTCTAAATGTCTATCTATCTATATAACTATTTGTCTTTCTATCTATTGATCTATCTATCTATCTATATGTATGTCTATCTATCTTTCTATTTTTCTATCTCTCTTTCAATCAAACTATATATCTGTCTATCTATTTTTCTATCTAAATATCTATATTTTGTCTATCTATCTATTTATCTATATATTTGTTTATCTACCTATCTATCTATATTTTTCTATTTATTCTTTTATCTTTCTATTTGTTTATCTTTTTATTTATTTATCAATCAATCTACCTATGTGTGTATTTTTTGATCTATGTCTCTATATGTCTATCTATCTATCAAATTATTCATTGATTTGTCAATCTAATTATCTATCCATCCATCCATCTATCTATCTATCTATCAGTCAATTTATTCATATATATATATATATACACATCCATCTATCCTTATATATGGCAATCTATCTTTCTGATTATCTATCCTTCTATCTATCTATCTATCCTTTAATCTATCTATATATCCGTCTATATATCTATATATTTATCTGTGTATCTATCTTTCTATTTTCATTTCTATCTGCTAGTTTATTTGTCTGTCTCTTGTCTGTTTATTTGTCTTTGTTTCTATCTTTCTTTGTCTCTCAATCTAACTTTCTATATATCATATTTCTATCTATCTATCTTTATATATGTATGTCTATCTGTCTATCTATCTTTATATATGTATGTCTATCTGTCTATCTATCTGTCTATAACTCTGTTTCTCTATCTGTATGTCTATTTGTCTATCTATATCTTTATCAATCTATTTATTTATCTGTCTATCTATCTATCTGTCTATATATATGTCTATTTATCTATCAATCAATCTGTCTATCTATCTATCTATCTGTCGATCTATATTTATATTTATCTATCTATCTGTATGTCTATTTGTGTTTCTATTGGTCTATCCATCTAAATGTCTATCTTTCTATTTATATGTCTATATATTTGTCTATTTGATTATCTATCTATATGTATATCTAACAGCCTAACTATTTATCTATCTATCTTTCTGTATATCTATATGTCTTTTTATATTTCTATTTATCTATCTATCTATATATGTATATATATGACTATCTATTTCTCTATCTATAAGTCTATCTATCTTTCTATTTATTTGTCTATCTATCTATCTATACATCTCTCTTAATATCTGACTATCTATTTGTCTTGCTATATGTCGATATATCTGTCTATCTATTTGTCTATTTATTTATCTATATATCTATATATATATATATATATATATATATGTTTATCAATATTTCTCTCTATATGTCTATCTTTCTACCTATCTATTTATCTATTTGTATAATATCTATCGATCTATCTATCTAACTATTTATCTATTTATTAGTCTATAAATCTATCTATATATCTTTCTATCTATATGTCTATATATATATATCTACCTATCTATCTATATAACTATCTCTCTAATTATCTATCTATTTATTTATCTATTATTTATCTATCTATGTGTCTATCTTTCTCTTTATAAATCTTTCTACCTATTTTTCTATATATTTGTCTATATATATGTGTATATATCTTTTTATCTATCTATCTATTTGCCTATATATCTATCTATCTACTTATCTATCCATCTATCTATCTTTTTGTCTATTTATTTGTCTATCTATCTATCTATTTCTCTATCTATCTATCTATCAATATGCCGATCTATCTCTCTGTCTATCTATCTAACTATCTATCTATCCATCTATCTGTCTATCTATTAATCTATCTATGTGTTTTTCTATATTTCTATCTATCTATAAGTCTATCTATCTAACCAACTACCTATATATTTGTCTATGTATCTTTCTATCTATCTATTTATCTATCTATCTATATATGTGTCTATCTTCCTATCTATCTATATATCATTCTTTCAATCTATTTTTCTATCTTTTTGTCTATCTATAAGTGTATCTATTTGTTTATCTATATATTTATCTATCTATATGTCAATAAATCTATTATCTATCTATCTATCTATGTATCTATCCATCAATCTAACTATATGTCTATCTTGTTGGAAATTTACCAATCGATCTATCTATCTATCATTATATATATATCAATTTATATATCTATTTGTCAATCTATCTGATTATTTATCTATCTATATATCTATTTGTCCATCTATTTGTCTATCTATCTATGTATCTATATGTCTATCTATCTGTGTATCTATCTTTCTTTCTAAGTACCTATATAGTTGTCTATCTATTTATATATCTATCTTTTTGTTTATCTATTAATCTAATTATCTTTTTGTCTGTCTATTTATCTTTCTATCTATCTATCTATATATTTCCATAACTATCTATTTATCTATTTCTCTATATATCTTTCTATCAATGTGTCTATCAATCTATCTAATAAATTGTGTATCTATTTGTCTATCTATCTATTTATAAGTGTATCTATCTATCTATTTATCTTTCTATATATTTATCTATCTATGTATTTAATTATCTATTTATCTATTTATCTATCTATCTATTTATCTATCTGTCTATCTTTCTATATATATATATTTATCTATTGATCTATTTACCTATCTATTTATTTATTTATGTATCTATCTAACTAGCTATCTATTAATCTATCTATTAATATGTCGATTTATTTGTCTAACTATTTATCTATCTATCTATTGATTGATCGATATATCAATCTATTTATGAATCAATCAATAAATCTATCTATCTATCTATATATATGTCTATCTATCTATCATTATATCTATATGGCTATATGGAATGTCTATCTATCATCTATCTATCTATCTCTTATCTGACTATTTATCTATCGATATGTCAATACATCTTTCTATCTATCTATTTATCTATTTATCTATCTATCTATCTATCTTTCTATATATATATATATATATATATATCTATCTATCTATCTATTTGTCTATCTTTCTATGTATCAAACTTTCTATCTATCTATCTATCTATCTATTTATCTATCTATCTATCTATTTATCTATCTATCTATCTATTTGTCTACTTATATGTCTTTTATTTGTTTATCTATCTATATATCAATCTATTTTTCTATCTATCTATTTGTCTATCCATCTTTTTATCTATTTATCTATATGTCTATCTACCTATTATTCTATCTATCTTTATATCTATTTGTCTATATATCTTTCTATCTATCTAATAATCAATCTATTTATCTATCAATCTATTTATCTATGAATCTATCCTTTTATCAATCTATCTATCTATATGTCTGTCTATCTATCCTTTTATCTATCTATCCATCTATTTTTCCATCTATCTATATTTCTATCTATCTATCTATGTGTCTATCTAAATATCTATATTGTTTTCTATATATATATATATATATATATATATATATATATATATATATATATATTTGTTTGTTTATCTATCTATCTATCTACCTATTTGTCTATCTATCTATCTTTAAATCTATCTGTCTGTCTATCTGTTTATCTATCAATCTATCTCACTATATCTTTCTATCTATCTATATGATTATCTTTCTATATATTAATCTATCTATCTATTTACCTCTCTATACATTTATAAGTGTATCTATCTATCTATCTATTAATATATCTATATGTCTATATGTCTATCTATCTATTTGTATATCTTTCTATCTATTTGTCAATCTATCTATTTTTCGATCTGTCTATCTTATTGTCTTTCTATCTTTTTATCTATTTATCTATTTATATCTATCTATATGTATATATATCTATTTATCTATCTTTCTAACTATTTGTCTATTGATCTATCTCTCAATATGTCTCTCTATATGTCTAACTATCTATCTTTTTATCTATCTATTTTTCTATCTACCTATCTGCCTCTCTATCTTTTTATCGATATGTCAACCTATCTAACTATCAATCTATTGATTTATCTATCTATCTATATATCAATCAATTTATCTATTTATCTATTTATCTAACTATCTTTTTGTTTTTCTTTCTATTTAATATCAATCTCTCTACCTAACTATGTATCTATCAATGTATGCATATATATCTCTATTTATCTATTGAATTGTCTATCTATCTGTCTATCTATCCATCTATCCATATGTCCATTTTTCTAGCAATTTATCTATCTATATATCTGTCTATCAATTCTTCTATATGCCTATTTATTTATCTTACTATCTATCCTTCTTTCTATCTATCTCATTTTATCCATTTATCTATCTAATAATCTAATTATCTATATATCCATCTCTTTATCTATATATATATATATATATATGTGTGTGTGTGTGTGTGTGTGTGTGTGTGTGTGTGTGTCTTTCTGTTTATCTTTCTATCTGCATGTTTATTTGTCTGTCTATTCATTTGTCTTTCTTTATGTCTTTCTATTTGCCTATCTTATCTTTATAACTATCAGTCTAATTATATGTTTGTCTATCTGTCTTTATAACTATATGTCTATCGATTTGTCTATCTGTTTATATATCTTTCTATCAATCTATATGTATATCTGTCTATCTTTCTATATATATATATATATATATATATCTATCTATCTATCTATCTATCTGGATGTTTATCTTTCTAACTATTTATCTAAATATCACTACAAAAAATTGTATATTTAGCTTGGAAAATTTAGCTAGGGATAAAATCTCTTGCTAATCGCGAGGAATTAGCTATGGAATAAAAAATGAATTTTGATTTTACATCAAATTAAAAATTTGCGAGGATTAGTGATGGATTAACGATAGAAATATTCGAATGATTATTTTCCCTCGATAAAATTATCATAGATATTTGCGCAATCAAAAGTGGGAAATTTAGTGACGGATTTAGCAACGAAATTTCCCTAGCTAATTAGAACGAGACAAAATTCATTGCTAAATAATGATCCGAATTTAATTTTTTCTTTGATTTTATATATCATTGGATGTGATAATTCCTTAAATATTTAATTTCTTAAAATATATGAATTTAGCTAGTGTTTTTTCCCTAGCATTTTGGGCTAGTTATAATTTCTGTCGGTAATCTTTAATGATTTAATTTTTTTAAGCATTATTTTTTTAATATTTTATGTAATTTTATATATTAAAGGTTTGTAATTGTCTATAGATGAGTGATTCTTGAAAGACACAATCTTCTCATATAATAATAAAAATATGATATTATAATAAACAAATTAATAAATATATAAATCCGAATAAAAACTTATATTAAATTAGACTAAAATAACTATTTTTTTGATTATAAATTAATTAAAAAGTTATACATATTTTTTTAAAAATTTTTAATTGTGATATTTAAATATTTGTATTTAAAAACAGTATATTATTTATTATATATTCATAATAAGTTTTAAAATATTTTAATTAATGAAACAACTTAAATAAAAATTACTACTAATAAAAAGCTAAAATAAACTATTGTTTTATTAAATAAAAAAATTGATAAAAAATATGATTTAACAAATAAACAAATAAATATTTATATTATTTAAAGTAAAAATATATATTTTTATGTATACAAAAAACTTTTAAAAATATAATGACTAAAAGATTTGATAATTTTGAATTATAAAAAAAATCAACTTTCTCATAAAATTTAAAAGAAAATAAGTTGATATTTAAATATTAATATATATATGTTTTAATTACATCAAAAAAAATTTGATGATTTACAAAATAAATGTTTTAGTGTGGTTATTAAATGAATATTGCAATGATTCAAATTTATAATTACTAAAAGATGTTAATTTTATGCCTTTATAATTATTTCTTAATATATTAATAAAAAATAAATTGAATTTATATAAATTTAAAACCATAATATATATATGTGTGTGTGTGTATGAAATAATTTATTATTATATAATATTATTTTATTTTTTTATGAAATTATATCATTGATATTTAAAAAAAATTATTTCATTTTTTAACTTTAAATTATTTATTTTTCATAAATTTAGTTTACTTTTATATTTTTGTTTCTTTATTTTCTATATATTTACATCCAATTTTGTATTTATAGTTTCCTTGAAAATAAATGCTTAGACATTAAGCACTTAACATTTTTTTATCTTTCAACGACAAAGAGAGGAGAAGCGAAATGGGACTATGGGAGCAACCTACAAAATCGACCTCTTCTTGTTACTAAATAATATTATCATTGCTCTTCTCCTTCAGAATACTATTTACAAATCTCTATCTCTCTCGATTTGATTACTACTAGTGGAGTTAAATTTTTAGGATATATTGATTTTCAAATACTAAATGTTTGCATATTATTTTCTACTTATGTAACTTAAAAAAAAATTATTCTTAATGTTTTATAGTTCTGTAACTTAAGAAAAACAAGCTTAATGTTTATATGTTCTATTTTTGTTGTCTCCAAAAAAATTATAAATAGATAGCATTATATATAAACTTTTATACTTTTATATAATCATATGGCATATATATATATATATATATATATAAGTCTATACTTTAATATATATAAACATATTAAATTATATATAAACATTGATATGTTTATATAAACATATAATGTTATGTATAAATATTTATACATATGTATTAATATTTATAAATATCTATACAAAATTTACATAAAACTATCAATTTATATAATTTTTTATATAGCAATTATATAACATATAAAATGTTTATACATTTTTGTAAACATTTATATAACATATTAATTATTATATAAATATATAATTTTTATAATGTTTATATAAATGTGATATATATACCATATAATATTTCTAAACCCGTTAGATATTTATAATTATATTTTAGTAACATTTATAAAAATATTTTAAACACAAATATTATTTCAAAACACTTGTATAATTATATAATCATATTACATTATATATAAAAGTAATTATAATTATATTTAGTTTTGATCGGAATAAAGCAATGAGCAAGGCCATTTGTAAAAAAACTCTCTTTTGAAAATAAGCAAAAAGATCTAGCTGGCATAGTTGGTGCAATTGAGAATGCTCATCTTTATCAGGGTAAGGGGGGAGAGATGATGTGCTCTGCTCTCTCCTGATTGATAGAATGTATTGCATTGTGTCATTTATCATTATCTGAGAGGATAACACAAAGTTTGTTTGATATCATCGATGAGATCTTGAGCCATCCCAACCCTCTGATACAGGTGGTGCTACACCTTGCAAGTTAATTTCTTTCCAACTTGACCCATTATATCATGAAAGCTCCATTTATCTTCTTCCCCTTTATACTTCACAGAACGCAGCTATTGGTGCCTTGAAACCCATTGTTCGAGCATTCCTAGTTCTTGTAGATAATGGTGATGCAGCCGGTGTGACTTCAAAGTACCTACAGTAGCTTTTTGATCAAAACACTGCTATTAGAAGGGGCTCAACTTTAGCCCTATGAGTTCTTCCTTATATGTTATTGGCTCATATTTCGAGAGAGGTTGTCTTCGAGCTTTGTGAGATTGAGGTGCAAGGTGATACTGAGATTAGAGATGTCGAAGCAAGGGTGAATTCAATTAGATGACTCATCTCTCTGTCTCAAACATTTTCCCATGAAAGATTGGCTCCTAGTTCTCGCTTACTCATCTATTATCTGATAAAGGAAAAGGTAATTGCTTGTTTATTTGAAGCTCTAGATGACCATTCTGTCGATAACATAGGATATGTTGGTTCATGGGTTTGTGAGGCAGCCATTGACAAATCGAGGTGTGAGCTTACATTCTTTATGATGTATCATCTTCTCCTTCGAAATCACATCTAGCAGCTGAAAATGAAGAAGACACCAAGGTAGTGTTGTTCTTTGATGAAAACATGGTTACAATTTGGTGATGGGCATTGCTAAGCAAGCTGTAGAGAAGATTGATGGATTACGTCTGCAATAACTCTACAAAGGATACTGCATAGTAAGAAGACCTTAGTCAAGTGCATATCTTTTAGGGATAAACTAGAGCAGATTGTTCCTTGCAATGTAGTTATACTATGTAGTGTTGTATCACCATCCTCATGATCTTCTGCTTGTTTTTTTCTTTTTTCTCTTTTTTGACAATGGGCGTGCTTTAATTGCAAGTGCCTGCCATGTGTTATTCTTGGTTCGTGTGGCTACTTGAATTTCCTTGTTATAGTAAGGCAGTGATGTCTGGATTAGTTATTTCAATTGGTGGATAGCATGATTCTCTAAGGAAGGCATCAATATCTATGTTGCTGGACTATCATTGTGAAGATAGAATTGAAGCCTTGCCGAAGGAGAGGCCTAGATGGATCATGCTCTGCTTTGATCTCTTGTGGATTCTCCTGCAGCACCGAGGATGTGACAGATTTATTGTCCGAACTTTTAAGGTATTGCATCATATTTTCTAAATGAAATTCTAACATGATGGTTGTTATGAACATCGCTATCAATTTCTTGTATGATCTAAAATAACTTGGCTTTATAGAAGTTTCATATGAACATTGCTATTTTTGGTTTAGGGTTGCTATGAACGATAGGAGAGAAAGAGAGAAAGTGAGAGAGGGGGAGAAAGAAGAAGAGAAAAAAATAGAAAAAAATTATTTAAATCATAAAATCGATTTTTGAATATACAATCTTAGGCATATGTGTGTGTGTATTGAAGTGTATACATGTAAGAAAAATAATAAAAAAATGAGTATTCTTTTATAAGTTTGTGCCTTGTGGTACCCCACAAGTCAAATGCTCCCAAGCAAATAAAAAAAACTAAATTAAATACTTAATAATCATGATGTGTGTGTGTGTGTGTGTGTGTGTGTACAAGTATACACAATACTATATGTATGTTATGGTTTGGAGCATCCTACAATTTAAGTGTTTAAATAAATAAAAAACAAAAATGCAATAATCATGATAAATAAAAAAAATAAATAAATAACACACACACACACAAATGTATATATGCAAGAAAAATGATAAAAAAATGAGCATTCTTTTAAAAATTTGGAGTGATTATTGTATAACAAAAGTAATAAAAATAAGGCATAGAAGTACCGCCTAGTACGCATGACTCTTGCATAGGTCTGGGATATGTGAGTTTAATATCTTGATAGTTTAATACCTGAAAATCATAAATGTTATATTGTTATGTCTGATAATTCACAAAGGAGTAAAAATAATAAAATTTTTTATTCCTAGATGAGAGTACTTATTATCATACCAGTGCATTACCTCATAATATATCTCATACTTCATGATATATACCTTAGGGTATATATTGTGTATGATGCTTGAAATTGGGGTAAATTTTATCTTTATTAAGTTAAAATATCAGATGAACATTCATTTGTGTATATTGTTTTTATTATTTTATTATTTTATTATTTTATTATTTTTATTATTTTTATTATTTTTATTATTTTTATTATTTTATTATTTTTATTATTTTTATTATTTTTATTATTTTTATTATTTTTATTATTTTTATTATTTTTATTATTTTTATTATTTTATTATTTTATTATTTTATTATTTTTATTATTTTTATTATTTTTATTATTTTTATTATTTTTATTATTTTATTATTTTTATTATTTTTATTATTTTTATTTTTTATTTTATTTTTTATTTATTTTTATTTATTTTTATTATTATTTTATTTTATTTTATTTTTATTTTATTTTTATTTTATTTTATTTTATTTTTATTTTTTTTATTTTTTTTAATTTTTTGTTTATTAATGTTTCATGTATGATCACAATTCATAATGGAGATGTATTTATTAGGAAATATATAATAATCATATTATAAAGAATTTATTTAAAAATATCAAAGTATTACACACACACAAAGTAAAATATCAAAAGTTTGAATGAAGATTTATGATGGGTTAATTTTCAAACCCTTTTCTTAAGAACTTGGCTGGGAAGACAGCCATTGTAAAACTCCAGTGGAGAATGGAATACAAAGGTGACCTACCTTGTGTTCTTTTCCAGTGCATTGTATTTTTTTTCTCATTTTTTTTTGGTTTCTTTCAGGTTTCCTTGCTTCGGTGGATTCCTATATGAACCTACGGGCATGCAAAAATTCAATACCACGTAGCTTGTTGTCATGTACACTTGTATTTCTCTTTTGTTTGCCACTTTTTAATGAGTTTTGTATGGAAATAATACATTTTAAATAAAAATTCCAAAATATAATGCTAGCTTGAAAAATATTACCAAACTAATGTATCTGGAAATAGCGTGACAATTTGCATTGTTGTGAATGATGGTCATTGTAATGCTATTGAATTTTAAAAATCAAAGGCCGTCATTGTGAATGCCGGCTATTAGATTTTAAAAATATAAATGTTATGCATTGGGAATAATGAGAGAGTGTGTATCATCCAATCTAGTGAAAAACAAGGTTGAACGAGCCGTATCCATGGATATTTGTTTCAGAAATACATCCACCGCCCTGATTGTCACTACAAATATCACTCAAGTTTTTGGAACTCATGCCTAAAAGAAGCCATAAAATCTCTCACCGTAGCTAACTCTCCTCCTCAATTTCTTTCATTCAGTCAATTTGAACCCATTGGGGAAGGACTTAAGCTTGCCATTAGAAGCACTAACAAAGAAAGAAGATGTGATGAGGGTTTTACATGCGATGGAGAGGAAGAAAAGAAACATCATGATTACTAGAGAGTGTGTGGCAAGCATAGAGAGCGTAGTAAGAGGAGTGAGGGAGAAAATGGAAATTGTTAGCTTAGTAACATTTCCTCTGTTCTCTTTAAGGAATCATTCAAAAGTAGATATTGACCAGAAATTTATAGAGCTTAAGTGCATCGTAGATGCTTATTTGACTAGAGGAGTTGTTTTATATGTGGGTGAACTTAATTGGGTCTCTGATATCTGGCCAAATTATGGTTGGTAGGCACGTAACAACATTACAGAGTATATTATCACAGAGATGCAAAGTCTGATCTACGGAATAGGTAGCGAGGCTAGAAGAGCATGGCTCATGGGAATCACCACATTCCAAACTTACATCAAGTGTAAAGTAGGCTTTCCCTCTCTGGAGACTATTTGTGAACTTTATGCAGTCATTGTTCCAGTTGGAAGCCTTAATCTTAGCCTCAATCTCAATGGGTAAAATGATTATTTTTTTTCCTTTTTTCCCTCAGATTCCTCTATTGCAATATATCAGTCACTTATGATACCCATCAATGACTCAAATACACACCCACAAAGGCACACACAAACACATACACTCACACACTTATTCATATGTATCGCCATGTCAATAATTATATATATCTGTGAATAAACACTTCATATCTCACTAGTCATGCATTTGACTAAGTTTCAAAAAAGAAGAAAAAAGGGTGTAGAAGCAAAACATCTACTTGTGAGAGTGGCTCTGGCTGGAAAAAGATTGAATCTGGATTACTTACAAAAAGTGCAACATGCAACTCCAATTGCTCTTTTAACCTCGATAAAGAAACTCAAGTTTGAAACCATGAGTTCATTTCTGCAGGTTCTTCTTGCTCGAGTTTAGTGTCATGGCTCTAGTGGTATAAAGAAGAAAAGAGGGGTGATGATAAGGTGCCTATTATTTTTATTAAATGATATTGTCTACTCAAATATATCTATATCCTTTTCTTCCTATTAAATGATTTGTTTTTTTTCTTTAATCACGATTTTGAGTGATCCTGTCAACTTCAACAAATCAAGGGATGCTTGCCACAAGTGGCTTCTCAATTTCAATCCAGAGAAAACCATCAAGTTAAATTCATCTTCTTCATCTTCCATTTCTGCATCATCTCTTGATCAAACCACCAACTTAACTTGGCCGCTCATTTGGGAATCTGTATGGCCAAGATGCAATATTGAAAGAAAAAATGAATCCAAACTTGATCTCATGTCAAATCCAAATTCAAGCCCAAATTCAGCATCATCAAGCGAGGCAGACATTGATGAATGTCTTGATTTTTAAAATTCAATCACGTCGCAATGACTACCATTCACTATGATGACTATTGCCATACTATTTTCAGATGTACAAGTTTGGTAATATTTTTTAACAAGCATCATATTTTGGATTTTTTATTTAAAACATATTATTTTTTGTAAAAACTCCTTTCTAATTTTTTTATAATTAACCATGGACTGATGGGTGAACCAGGGAAACACAAAAGAATATGTTTATCGATAGTTCACTGGAAATCTTGGAGAAATCTTGATTCGGTAAATTTAAATTAAGATCATGTTATCTCATTGTATGAAATTTATAGCCAATGGCATTTGGTATTGCATGCGCTAGTCTTTGTGTTTATCAGCGGCATTGTGTTGTGTTCTTTATTGGTTTGTAAATTTAATATGTTATGCTCCATGTGCAGGTCTAACAATGTTCTTTATCTGCGTTGAGTACTAGAGGACAAAGAACTAGAAGATGCTGACCATGCCTGAGAGACCTATATATGTGTTTTTAAGCCCTAGATTATTTCCTTCTGTTGTCTTTGAAGGTATGTGTAGCTACATGAAAGTACATGTGTTTGTGTTGACACACACACACACAGGCACATACATAAATGCACAAGTATACATATATGCAACTGATCGTAAGGTTAAAAAAATACTGTTGGAAGAGCAGCTAGATACAAAAAGGGCATTGACAGATACAAGGAAGGAGTTGGAGGAGGAAAGAAAATGTAGACTAGAACTAAAGGAAGCATTGCAGATGGACATGGAGGGACATGCTTGAGTACTAGAGTAGTATACAAATTTTGAGGAGCTGGGGAAGAGAAAACAACATCAATTTCACAGATAGATTATACTATGTGCACTGTCATTAGATACACTGATGAAAAATAATATGTAACCAAGTTTTGTTATGTTTCTATGTTAACTATGTAACTTATTGTATCAGAATATTTTATTAACTAATTTTATTTTTGTTAATTATAAATAATTATTTATAGTTTATGTTTTTTTTTAAATTTAATATAAAAATTTAAAAATATTTATTTAAATTTTATATAAATAATTAAAAATGTTAAAATAATTTTAGAAAGAAAATAGCTAGGGATTTTCCCTCGCTAATATAGCTAGGGAAGTTTCTCACGCTAATATAGCTAGGGATTTTTCCTCGCTAGTTTTGCTATGTAATATTTCCTCGCTAATTTTGCTAGAAAATATATTTCCTCATTAATTTTTGTGACAAGCACTTTACCTTGGGAAATGTTTCGTCATTAATCCATCAGTAAGCTATCATTATATCCACTTTAGCGATGAAAATAACATATTTAGCTATGGAATTTACCTAGCTAATTGGGATTTTTCGTGTAGTGTATCTATCTTTCTATCTATTTATCTAAATTTATGTCTGTCTATCTATCTATCGATCTATGTATCTATATTTCTATCTATCTGTGTATCTATTTGTCTATCTATTTGGCTATCTATCTATAATTTTGTATATCTATTTGCCTATCTATCTATCTGTCAATCTATTTGTCTATCTTTCAATCTATTTGTCTATCTATTTATCTATCTGTCTGTATGTCTGTCTATCTATTGGTCTATCTATCTATCTATTTATCTATTTGTCTATCTTCCTCTCTATATATCTATATGTTTTTTTTCCATCTTTCTATCTATTTTTTATCTATCTGTCTATTTGTCTATTTATAAGTCTATATATTTTTCTATCTGTCTATATGTCTATCTATTTGTATATATATATATTTTTCTATATATCTATCTTTCAAATCAATCTGTCTATCTACACTACAAGTAATTATATATATAGCTATAAAAATTTAGCTAGAGAAATAATCTCTGGCTAATTTACGAGAGATTAACTAGGGAATTACAAGATATATTTGATTTAATATTGAATGACAAATTTGTGATGGATGTGTGATGGATTAGAGATGGAAATTTTTTATTGAAATATATATGCAGCTAATATTGTCTATATTTTAGCACTAACATTGGCGGCAAATTTATCAATGACTTTAGAGACAGATTTTCCCAAGCTAATTAGCTCGAGAAAAATTCCCTCAATAAATCATCATCTAGAAAAATATTTTTACAATTAAATATTAATACCAAGTGATTAGTTCTTAAATTATAATTTTCACAAAATATATACATTTATCTAGAGAATTTCCTCTAACATAGCTTGAGTTTATTTTCATCATTAATTTATTGTGAATTATTTTTTTTGTTTTATATATTATTTGTTTTAATATTTGATATAATTTTATATATTAAAGGTTTGTCATGGTCTATTGATGAGGATCCTTGAAAGATGTCTTCTCCTCATATAATTATAAAAATAAGATGTTACAAATAAATAATTTCAAAAATATATAAATACGAATAAAAATTTATATTAATAAGGACAAAAATAACTATTTTTTTGATTATAAAATTTTAGAAATATATACAAAATATTATTTGAATTAATTAATAATGATATTTAAATATTTGTATTAATAAATACATTAAATAATTAATTATATAATTATAAACATTTTTAAAATATTTGAAATAATACATCAACATGCATAAATAGTTGTATTAATAAAAACATAAAATCATTATTTGTTTGATACTAAAAAAATATTCATAAAAATCTGAATTAACAAATAAATAAGTAAATATTTATATTAATAAAACTTAAAAAAATTTAATGATTATAGAAATTTTTTTAAAAAAATATTACTAAAAGATTTGAAATATTTGAATTATAAATAAAATCATAATTTTTATTAAATTTAAGATAAAATAAATTGATATTTAAGGATAAATATATTGATGTTTTACTTTTGATGATTTATAAAAAAAATATCTCCAAGTGCTTATTAAAACAATACATTAGGTATTTTTTTAGGGTTTAATGAAGGTTTTTTTTTAATATTACTAAAGATATTTTTTTTTCTTATACACACTTAAAATTATTTTTAACCCTATTAACACTTTTGAAAATCACTACCAAACTAACCCTAAGTTGATTTTAATTCAAGTTTTATTTTTTCCTCTATTAAAATTTATAAGAATTAAAACATTGAGTAATTATTATAGTAAATTAAAAAGAAAATAAAAAATAATATTAAATTTAATATAAAATATGTAATCTTAAAATAATAAATAAATAAATGAATATTAATATCTTAAAATTAAAATAAGTTAAACATGAATAATAACCTAATTGGTGGCTGAGCAAAATAGCATCAAGGAGCCAAACTCCTTACGGAAGATTGTTGGCAGTGTATTATGCTTCATCATTCTAATTCTGATTGGTATTTTTGCCTTTTCAATTAGTCTTTTTTCTATATTTTCTTAAACTTAAATTATCATGATACATAACCTAATCAACATTCTTTCAATTTGAAAACCTAATTTGTGTTTTCATTTGTTGCGTTATTTTATCATGTTTTTAGTTTTTGACGAAGAATAAAAAATATGATTCTAGAATTGGTATGATGATCAAACTTGGTAATTTAAATCAATGTCGAACAAGATAATTTTTTTTTCCATAGATTTTTTTGAAAGTGTTAATTATTCTTACCATTTATTAAAATTAGGTATCCACTTAGGCGGGTGATATGAGGAACTATCTACCCAGGATTGACTTAATAGCCAAAACAAAATGGAAGTGTGAGTCCTTGGAATCTACTGCTCAATAATTTTCTTAATGTATATCAATCAGATATCTACTAGGAGACTCTCTAGAATATCTTTTATTAATTTTATTCTTTTTATGTTATAATTACATGTTGATTACTTATTATTCCAGGATACTGAATTTGTTTGATTTTCCTATATCCTTCAAAACTATTAGTCTATTCACTACACAGAATATTTTTTGCATTTGCTTTATGGGCAACTTTTCTTTTGACCAAGGTTTAAGTTAGTGTCTACTTTTTGTCTGACTTTCATTTTTAAACTGAAGTTTGATTTGATGATATTACTTTGGTAATATAATAAGTTAATGGTGTTGGTGCTGGGCTGACAGTAGTAACTTATTTTTCCATGGTAAATGATACAAGCATTGTTAGTTCTATAGCATGTTTGAATGTAAATATTTTAAATAAAATATGCATAAATTAGGTTATAGATATATAAAAATAGAAAATAGGTTGCTGAACCTTTATTTACAACACTATAAACCATGAAAAACAATTTAATGGTAAACTCAACTTCCATTGAAGTTGGCATACATAAAATCTTAATACCAATCTTACATGAGAAAAAATTGTTATTAAGATAATATAAAATTTTAATGAATGCAAGCTGATCACAAATAAGCATAGGATGAAATGTCAGTATTCTTTTAAATCTTATTGTTTAAAGTATTGTTTAACAGAATGTGTTTTATTTATTCATGATAATTTAATTAAAAGCATATCCTATATTTTATGGTGTATGATTTAAAAAAGTTACAAGTGATGGAAGTTTTGACTCTTTATTGTGCTTGTGTTAGAGATCATATTTTGGGTAAAACCAAAATATTTATTAGCTTAATTAGAAATTAAGCTTGGCAAAACTAATATCTCAGAGATTTTGGTTGCTCAGATTGATTTAGTAGGCTAAAAATACATAACCTAGATATTCATTGCTTAGTTTGCAAGTGAATACCTACTCAGGTTGTGCATCTTGAATTGTTGATATTGTGGAATCTTGATAACAGCAAATTCATTAAATTTAATATTGTTCATGTTTTTTTTTCACAACCTCTATAATTTTGATAAAATTAAAAAAAATTAATTTTTATCATTAAAAAAAGAACCATCATCAATTAAATATAAAATATTAGCTAATCATGGTGATGCTAATTAGTAAATTCTTTTTTTTTGCTATTTAATATTGTTTGAAAATATTTTTTTATTGTTGTTAGGTGTTATTAGACCTAGAAAAAATTATGTATTGGTGCATTAGAATAATAATTTTTAAAAAAGTACCTAAATAAGTAAATATTCATTTTAAAAAATACATCAAATAAAAGATTCTACTTTTTGGTAACTCAAAAAATACTTTTATTGCTCCTGTATATTTATTGATTTGAAAAAAAATAAAAAAATAAAAACAAAAATCTATTTTCAAAAACACTATAGCAGACAGGCATACTGTTTGGAAAATATTATGCCGATTTGAAGCAATATAATATTTATATAAATATTATACACACATAACATTATATATAAATATTTATATATTTTTATAATCATATGACATTATATATAAATGTTAATACTCTAATATATAATATATATAAACGTATATATTATATATAAATATTGATATGTTTATATAAACATATAATGTTTTATATAAATGTTTATACATATGTATAAATGTTTATAAATATTTATACAACATTTACAAAACTCTATCCATTTATATAATTGTTTATATAGCATTTATAAAAATATAAAATGTTTATACATTTTTATAAACATTTATATAATATATAAATTTTTATATAAAATATAATAATT
Source organism: Sapria himalayana (assembly GCA_029783825.1). Taxonomy (NCBI): domain Eukaryota; kingdom Viridiplantae; phylum Streptophyta; class Magnoliopsida; order Malpighiales; family Rafflesiaceae; genus Sapria; species Sapria himalayana. The sequence goes on from JAREIK010001794.1 coordinate 405,628, forward strand.
ATAATGTTTATATAATTGTGATATTTATACAATATAATTTATAAAAGTGTTTCATATATATATATATATATATATATATATGTAACATTTATAAAAATATTTTAAATACAACATTATATCTAAACTCTTGTACATTTATATAATCTATGCCATTATATTTAAAAGTTTCAACTTAATATAAATGTACAACTAAGAGAATAGTGATGTGCAATATGATGCTTGTATGCATACACAAGAGATTATCACTATAATATATATATCATATGAAAAAATGATATATTATAGAGGGATATTAGTAGTTTTATCTATGAATGAGGACGAGAGTAGTATTGGGTATTTAGAGAAACAAGTCAATTATTATTTCATTTGGGAGTCTTCATAGAGCTCTTCTATCATGATGATTACTTTAAAGAAGTAAACAAATCTTTTTTAAATTGTTGTTGATACTTCTTATTTGTTATTTATTATAGTTTTCGTAATTCATCTTTTTACTTAGATGTATGATTATTAACTTAGAAGTTAATAATCATAGTATAGAAAATAATTATTTGCTTGATATTTTCTTATTTTTTTAAAATATTGAAATAGCTACTAAAAAATTATCTAAAATCATTTGTTATATTAATATACAAGTAGAAATTTGTTGCTTTTGTCTTTTTTTTTGGATTTATTTGTAGTCTTATTTTGTAAGTTATATTTGTAAGTAATTATTTTTAATTTTATTTTTTTGGATAATGTTAAGATTATATATTTTTATTGTTATGGTTAGATATTTTATTAGGTGTTTGAATATTATTGATATGTTACTTATTCATTATTTACTTGGTTATTTATTTTTTATTTAATGAGATGTTATAAATTTTGTATGGTTATACATTTATACAATATATCATGGTTATGAAATAATATATATTTTTAATAAATGAAATAAATGAAAATTTAATTGTCAATTAA
>JAREIK010001795.1:0-24982 GCA_029783825.1 Sapria himalayana
TATAGATAGATAGATAGACAGATAGAAAGATAGATAGATGAAATATATAAAAAGACAGAAAATAGAGAGATAGATTGATTGATAGATAGTAAGCTAGATTATAGATAGATAGATAGACCAATAAAAAGATAGAGTGATAGTTAGATAGATAGATAATAGACAAATAGATTAATACGTATATAGATTTAAAGATATACATTTACATTGATACATAGAAAGATAGGCAGAAGATAGATAGACATAAGATAGATAAATGACAAAAGACAAATAGTAGATAGATAGACAGATCGACTATTACATATAGAAGATCGACAATATAACTGATAGACTAATATACATATAGATAGATAGAGAATAGATAGAACACATCAAAAATAAACAGATAGACAGATTGATAGAGAAGTTAGACTCATAAACATATAGTAAGATAGAGAAATAGACAAAAAAGATGATAAATAGATAGCTAGATATACAGATAGATAGATAGACATATAAATAGATAGATAGATAGACATATAATAGATAGATAGATAGTCAGAAAGTTAAAAGTCATTTATAAGGTATATAGATAGACAAATAGATAATATAGATATATACCAGATAATAAATAGATAGACTAATAAATAGGATAGATAGATAAATAGATAGATAAAAATTGATAAATCGCAGACAGATAGATAGAAAGATATATAAATAGATAGATGACAAATAGACAGATAGATGTTAGACAGAAGATAGATAAATAGATAGATATATAGATAATATATATGCGATAGAGAGAATATATATATATATATATATAAATAGATATGTAGATAGAAAGATAGTTAGAAAGATAGATAGATTGACAGACACACAAATAGACAGATAAACAATAGAGATATGGAAAAATAGACAACAAAAGACAGACAAACAGATAGATAGAAAGACAAATAGAAACAGACACACAGACAGATAGAAAGATATACAGGTAGATAGACAGAGAGAAAGAAAGAAAGATACATAGATAGATAAACATATAAAGGAAACACATAGATAGATAGACATTTAGAGAGATAGAAAGATAGACATAAACACAAATAGATAGATAGTCAAATAGATAGAAAGAGAAACATATAAATACAAAGATATATAGATATATAGATACAAAGACATATACATATATAGATAGACATATTGACAGAATGATAGATTGACAAATAGACATATAAAAATATAGACTAATAGACAAAATGGCAATAGACAGATATACAAATACACACATATATTGATCTATAGATATAGATATATAGACAGATAGATTAAATGATAGATAGATAGAAATATAGATATATAGATAAAGAAATATATAGATAGATAGACAGACAGATAGACTAATAAATAGATAGACTTATAGACATATATGAATAAAGATAAATAGACACATAGATAAATAGATAGTAGAGATAGACATAATAGATAGAAGATAGAACGATAGAAAGACTATATATATATATATAGATAGATAGATATATAGATAGACTGATACACAGATATACAGATAGGTAGATTGCAGATATTCAGATAGATTGATAGGCAGGTAGACATATAGAAAATTAGACATATAGATAGATAAATAGATAGACACAACACAAATTGAAAGATAGACACATAGACAGATAGACATAAGACAAATAGAAAGATATCTAGATAGTCAGATAGATAGATATATAGAATGATAAAAAGATAGATAGATAGATAGACAAGTAGATAGAATGATAGAATGATAGATAAATAGACAGATTGACATATAAACAAAAATACAAATACATAGATAGACAGATAGATAGATAGACAAATAGACACAAAGACAGATAGACCGATATAAAGCTAAAGTGATAGATAGATATATATATTGATAAATAGATATATAATTAGTATATATATCTATAAAGTTAGATAGATATATAGATAGAATAATAGATAGACAAATAGATAGAATTACAGACATACAAACAAAAGATAAATATATAATAGACAAACAAAAAGGTAGATAATGATTAGGAAAGATACCACATCTTGACATATTGATAGATAGATCGATAGATAGACATATTGATAGATAGATCGTTGAAAGATAACCAATATATATATATATATATATATATCTTATATATTATATATATACAGAAGATAGATTACATAGATAAATAGATAAATAATAGATAGACAGACATATAGCAGATGGATTAAATGTAATTTATCTTTATTTGAAGAATTGGTGTAAAAGGGTTAAGGGTAGATATAGTTTGTATTAATGGTATTCCTCCTCCAAAAGAGAGTGTTATTATTAATAAAATAAATCTTAAAAAAGATAGACAGATAGACATATAGATAGATAATAGATAAGCCAGACCGATAGATAGATAGATAAATAGACATATAACCAAATTGACAAATAGATACAAGATAGATTGAAAGATAGATAGATTAACAGATAGACTTATAGAAATAGATACATAGACAAAAGACAGGTAGATAGATAGTCATATAGTAAGATAGATAGACAAAAAAAATAGACAAATAGAAATATCGATAGATTGATAGGTAGAATGAAAGATAGATAGATTTCAAATAGATAGATAGACAGATAGACAATTAGATAGATAAATAGCCATATAGATAGATAGATAGATAGATAAAAAGATAGATAGATAGATAGATAGACACATGTATAGATAGATAGATAAATAGATAGACAGATAAATTGATAGACATATTGATAAATAGATAGATAGATAAACAGATAGATAGATAGATAAACAGATAGACAGATAGATAGATAGACGGATAGATTGACAAACTGATAGATAGATAGACATATAAATAGATAGTCAAATAGATACAAGATAGATTGAAAGAGAGAAAGATGGTAGATAGAATTATAGAAATAGATACATAGACAGAAGACATGAAGATAGATAGATAGACAAAAAGATAGATAGACATATAGATAGATAGATAGATAGAAGACTGATTGACAGATAGAAAGATTTTAGATAGATAGATAGATAGATAGATAGTTAGATAGATAAATAGCCATATAGATAGATAGATAGAGAGACATATAGATAGATAAAAAGATAGACAGATAGACACATGGATAGATAGATAGACAGATATATAGATAGACATATAGATATATAGGTATTTAGATAGATATATATAAATATAGATAGATAGACAGGCAGATATATAAACTAATAGATAGATAGAGAGATAGATAAATAGACACACACAAAATATAGATAACAGACAGACAAATAGAAAGCCAGATTGGCAAACATACAAATTAATAGACATAGATATATAAATTGATAGATAGATAGATAGAATAACTGATAGAAGATAGACATAGATAGATAGATATTTAGAGATATAGAAAGATAGACATATACACAAATAGATAGATAGATAGTTAGTTAGTTAGTTAGATTGATAACATATCGATAGATAGATATATATATATATATATATATATATATATATATATATATATATATATATATATATAGTTAAACAAATAGATAGATAGATAGACATATAGATAGATAAACATTTTGACACATTGATAGATTAACAGATAGACATATGGTAATATAGATTATGAGATAGATAGGTAGATAGACAGATACACAAATACTTAGATAGATAGATAGATACATAGATACATAGATATAAGATAGATATATAGATAGACAGATAGACAAATACTACAATAAAAATCTTATATAGCTTGGGATAATTCCCTAGCAAAATGGGTCTTTTCTGTCACTAAACAAGATATATCGACAGATTTATGATGGAACCCTTCCTGATCTAAAGTTGTCGTCACTAAAATTTAGCGAAGGAAAGTGTCCCTAGCGAATAATTTAGCGATGAAAAAATCCCTAGCTAAAAAAATAATTTCCCTAGCTAAATTAGTAAGCTAAATAATAGTTTCCGTCACTAAATGGATATAATGATAGAAGCTTCCCTAATCTAAAGTGATCGTCTCTAAAAATTAGAGATGGAAATAGTCCATAGCAAAATAAATTTAGCAACGGAAAAAATCCCTTGCTAAAATAAAGATTTCTCTAATTAAATAAGTAATGAAAAAATTCATAGCTATTTTAATTTCAAAACTATTTTCAGAATTTATATTTTTTTAAAAAAAATTAATTAAATAATTTAATTTTTTTATTTTAAATTGAATAAAAGCTGAAGCTATACATGATAATTTATAATTAACAAAAAAATTATTTAAAAACTTATTATAATACAATATTTCATACAATTAAAATAAAAAATAATAAAATTTTATCACATCTTATTCATCAATGTATCTACAGATACTACATAAAGTATAATCTTTCCATGCTATAACATTACTTTCTTTCCCTCTGCTCCTCCAATCATCATCTTTCTATTACGACAAAGCTGTTCAGGTCATGGTGCGACATGTCTAGTCAAAAATCCCTATACTTATACAAGCTTCTTATGGGTAACAGTGTGGTACCATATCTATATGAAATTTAAACCACTCAATCAAATCAAAATAAATAAAAAAAATATTATATTTTGATAAATATATAATACTATAGTATATATGTTAATATATACTCATATTCCACTCGTACATATATTACTGTTGTATATGTACATATAATCTGTAGTATTATATGTACATATATACTGAGTATATATATACTCAGTATATATGTTCATAAAATATTGTAGTATTATATGTACATATATTTTGAGTATATATGTGTGCATATACCACATTTATTGCTGTTGCTATTGCTACTACTACCATTGTCGCTCCTACCCCTACTACTATGGCTACTGTTGCCACTGTTGTCGCTGCTACCATTTCGACGTTGCTGCTGTAGCTGATACCACTACTGCCACTGTAGTCTCCACAACCGCTGTTGTCTATGCTAACACTAGTGTCTCCACTACCGCTGCTGTCACCGTTGCTGCTACTGTTGTCTCCACTACCACTGCTATCTCTACTGCTACTAATGTCTTAGCTACCACTACTGTCGCCACTATTGTTGCTGCTATCTCCACTATCACTATTTTCACCACTACTACCACTACCACCATTACTGCCACCACTACTGGCACTACTGCTACCGCTGCCGCTGTTGCTGTCATCGCTGCTGTCACTGCTTTCGTTGCTACCTGCCGCTATAGCCACTACCACTATTGCCTTTGTTGCTATTGCTACTACTACTCCCTCTAACACTCCCGCCCCTACTACCACTACCATTGCAACTCCTACCACTATAGCTGTCGCTACCACTATCGCTGCTGCCACTACCACTATTGCCTTTGCCGCTGTTGCTACTGTTACCGCCGCAACTCCTATCATTGCTGTCGCTACCGCTGCCACTCCTACTGATGCCACTGTCGATGCTACCATTGCCACTACTGTCGCCACTTCCACCGCATCCACCACTGCACTACTGCCACCACTACCGCCACTACCACTGCTACCACCACTACCACTGCTGACGTTGCTACCATTGCAAACGCTGATGATAGAGCTACTGCATCTGCCACCACTGTCGCTGCTCCCATCATTGCCACTGCCGCCTCCACCACTGTCACTGCCTCTACCGCCTTCACCACCGCCACCACCATGGCCTCCACTACCGCTGCTACCACCATTGTCGCCACTGCCGCCTCTGCCACTGCTGCCACCACTGCCACTGCTGCCACTGTTGCCACCACCACCACCACTACTGCTACATTTGCTGCCGCTGATAATAAAAGTGGGTAGGGCGATGATGCTCGACTGATGAACTTCCCTGCCAACCACTCGTTTTTAGATCGAGAGAATTTTTGACGAGGCGATGAGCTGCTTCACCTAAAATAGGACCTGATATTCCTCCTGGCACTCACGGCCAATAAAAATCAGGTTATGTTACATATTTTCTTCCAATTGAATAAAGTTTTATGAAATCTAATAAAAGTACACGACACTACACAAGCATCATCATCATCATCATCATCCTAATACCCAGTATAATTAGAACTAATCATTGCAGAACCTACATCAATAAAACTTATTTCCTCATTCATATGCTTTGTACCATGTGATAATTGCATATCTACACAATTACTAAAAGATTAAAAGACCAACCTCTATCTGCATGGCTGGCTTGTAGCAGAAATATCTTCATGTCATAACTTTGGGGAAGGTCAAATATCCATGGCTTTAATGACATGCATCAGTAAGTAATGCACGATGATGACCAGACCAGCTCGAAAAATTATATATTCAAATGTGTGTGTGTGTGTGTGTGTAAATGGGTGTGTATGTATGACAATATATACATGTCTAAAAATAAATATAAACACATATACTTTCATGCAAAAACACATATCATCAAAGACAACAGAAGAAAATAATCTTGGGCTTAAAAAACACACATATAGGTCTCTTAGGCATGGTCAACATCTTTTAGTTCTTTGTCCTTTGGTACTCCACGTAGATAAAGAACATTGTAACACCTGCCCATGGAGCATAACATAGTATATTTTGAAACCAATCAATAACACAACACCTGACCACTGATAAATAGATAGACTAGCACATGCAACACCAATTGTGATTCGCTAGAAATTTCACACAATGAGATAATCATGAGCTTATTTTTAAATTTACCGAATCAAGATTACTCCAAGATTTCCAGTGAACTGCCCATCAAAATATTCTTCTATGTTTCTCAGCTTCACGCATCATTCCATGATTAATTATAAGAAAGTTAGAAAGTATTAAATAAAAGAGAAATAGAAGTTGAAATGACAACTAGCTGCGTGGTATTGAATTTTTGTATACCTATAGGTTCATATACAAATCCACCTAAGTAAGAAAACCTGAAAGAAACAAAGAAAAAAAATGAGAAAAAAATGCAATACACAGGAGGATGTAGATTTGCACGAAATAAGAGTGTTAAGAATAAACTTCCATTTGCGTGGGACTAGAATCTTTTCATTTATCTCACAGCTTTAGAAGCTAAGGTGCTGTTCCCAGTGCCAGGAGGACCAGCCAAGAATTTTACATACCTATTATATGCTAAAACTCTACCCAAAATATTTAGGTACACACAAACATATTCACAGATATATAAAAATAATAATTATAGACATGAACAAACACAAATCTGAGTTGATAATCATACAACTTCAATAAATATCTATAAGATGTCCAACAATTATGCTTAGAGAGAAAGAGAGTGAAAAAAAATATTTTTGGAATAATGAAGATAATAGAAGCTCGGCCTCCTTTTGATCCAACTTAAATTAGGAAAGATGGGATGAATGCATAGGAAGGACCGTGGTAATGTCTGAAGGCTTTGAATCAGAATTTTTTTGTGTCTCACATCTGATGTCTTGCAAAGATTCATTATCAGGTTAATCAGCAAAGCAAAGAACAAAAACAAAATAAAAAAATTGAAACCTTCAAAAAAATCTCATCATTTTTTGCTACAAAAAAAAATCAAAATTAGTTCATAAATAATTCTAATACGAAATCACCCTCATAATTAGTTGGTGAATTTGTGCTAGTCTCTCCTATGAGGTTTCTCGACTAGATCTTGGGATACTATCTGTCATGTTAATGCCACCAATTATGACTCCATAAAGGACATATGTTGTTGCATTATATTCTTAATATCTTGGGCATTATATTATGAGTTATGAAGGATATTTTCTAGTTCAGTGTATGAGCACTAGACTTTCATATTTATTCAAATAGAATTTGTTATGTATACATTTGTGGACCTTGTTATACATACTCATGATAAGTATCTTAGATTTCTTTTTATATATGCTACTAGTTTTAATTGGGATACTTATTATATGAATATTTCTATTATTTTTTATTCTCTCTTAATCTAAATTTTTGTATCATAGATATACAAGTTAACATTCATATCATAAGTAATTAGTTTTATTTTTTTTAATCTAAATCATTTGATATTATCTTGACTAAAATGTAATTGTACAAGCAGTAATTTACTGTTTGGTATATTTTTTCGATACATATTATTTTAATATTTTAGTATTATTATAATTTTTTTAGTTAGTTATTTTATTAAACAACAAAATAATAATGTATGTTTTATCCTTTTGATGTTTATGTGCATGATTCGTAGATTATGCATATAAAATTCAACAAAATTAAGCAAGATACATTCTATAAAATCTTATTTATATAGTTAGATAGTTAGACATATACATATATCAATAGTTAGACATATAGATTGGTTTATAGATAGATAAATAGATTGATAGATAGACAAATAGGTAGATAAAAAAATATCCAGATAGGCAGATAGACATATAGATAGATAGAATGATAGATAATTAGATAGATAGATAGTTAAATAGCTAGATATATAGATAGATAGAAAGGTAGATAGCTAGATAGATATACTTATAGATTGATTGATAGATATATAGATAGATAGATATACATATAGACAGTTAGATAGATTTATAGACAGATATATAGATGGATAGATAGGCAGATAGATAGATGAATTGATTTATAAATTGATAAGTGGATAGACATACAGATAGATAGATAGCTAAATAGATAGATAAATGGACTGATGGATAAATAAATAGATAGATGGATAAAAAATATATAGATAGGCATATTGATAGAAATATATATATATATATAGAAAAATAGATGGATTTATTGATAGATATATAATAGGTAATTAGACATATAGATACATAGACAAATAGAAAGATAGATATGTAGATAGATAGACAAATAGACTGATAGTAAGATAGAAAGATAGTCAGATAGTCAAATAGCCAGATAGATAGATAGCCAAATAGATATATAGACAGATAGACACATATACAGCTATACATATAGATAGATGGATAGAAAAAAGATAGACATAAATATAGATAAACAGATAAATAGATAGATAGACAGTGATTTGGATAGGTTGGTAGATAGATAGACAAATAGACATATAGATAGAAAAATAGAAGATAGGCACATACATATATACACAAACAAGTAGATAGACAAATATACAATTGGATAGAAAGACAGATAGACAGATAGATTGATAGACAGATAGATTGATAGACAGATAAATAGACAGATAGATTGACATATAGATAGATAGGTAGATAGAATGATAGGCAGATAGAGAGATAGATAGATAGAGAGAAAGATAGATAGGTAGATACATAGATAAAAAGAAAGACAAATATATAGATAGATAAATAGACTGATAGATAGATAGTCAAATAGAAAGAAAGATAGATACATAGATAGATGGAAAGATAGATTGACAAACAGATATATAGATAGATAGATATATAAATAGATAAATACTAAAATAGATAGGTAGATTGATAGACATATAGAAAAATAGACAGATAGATAGACATATAGATAACTAGCTAAACAGATAGACATAAGACAAATAGATAGATAGATATATAGACATATAGATAGATAGGCCGATAGATATATAAACACATAGGCACATAAACACATAGATAGATTGATAGCCAGACAGATAGACAGATAGACAAATTTATAGATAGATAGATAGATAGATAGATAGACATTTTAACATATACATATATAGTTACATAGACATATAGACAGATTTATAGATAGAGAGATGTATAGATAGACAAATAGGAGGATAATCAAATTTTTAGATAATAAGATATACATATTGACATATAGAATGATGGACAGACATATACATAGATAAATAAATAGATAGATAAATACACAGAAAGATAGATAGAAAGATAGAAAAATAGAAAGATAGAATGATAGATAAATAGACAGATAGACTAATAAACAGATAAACTTAAATACAAATAGACAGATAGATAAATATATAAATAAATATATAGAATGATTGATTGATTGAAAGAAAGATAGATAGATATACATTTAGATAAATAGATAGGAAGACACATAGATAGATAGATAGATAGACAGATAAATGGATAAAAAAATAGACAGATAGAAAATTTAATAGAAATATAAAAAGATAGACATATAGATAGATACCCAGATAGACAAATATATAGAAAAATAGATAGATAGCTAGAAAAATATAAAGATAGATAGATCTATAGATAGAAAAATAAAAAAATACATAGATTGGTAGATAGATAGATCGTCAAATAGACATATAGACATTTAGACATATAAACATATTACAGTTTGATAGATGGAATTATTTACAGATTGACAGAAAGACAGAAATAAAGCAAGATAGATAGATAGAGAGGCAGATAAACCAGATAAGAAGATATGCAGATACACAAATATTCAAATAGACATATAGATAGATAGACAGATAGACTAATAGATAGACAAATAGATAGATAGACATATATACAGATTGAAAGATAGATAGATAGATAGATAGATTGATAGATTAAAAAATAGAGAGAAATATAGATAGAAAGATAGATTGATTGATTGATAGCCTGAAAGTCTAATAGATAGATAGACAATTAGATAGATAGATAGATATAGTGATTGATAGATAGACATATATACAGATAGACATATAGAGAAATAAACAGATAGATAGAAAAATTGATAGATAGGCAAATAGATAGATATACAGATAGACAGATAGGAAAATAGATAGATAGATAGATAAACAGATAGATAGATATCCATATTTACAGATAAACAACTAGATAGATAGTCAAATAGACAGATAGAAATATTAAGATATGGATAGATTGAAATTTAAGTAGATAGACAATTAGACAGGTTGAGAGATTGACAGATAACACATAGACATAAAGTCTTATTGATAAATTTTTAGATAGGCTGAAAGACAGATAGATAGACAGGTAAACATTTACATAGATAGATAGATAGACATATAAATATATATATATATATATATATATATATATATATAGGATGATATATTGAAAGATAGATAGACAAATAAACAAATAGATAGATAGCCTGATAGGCAGATACAAAAAGAGACCCATAGAAACTAAGAAATACAGATAGATAGAAACTAAGAAATATAGATAGATAGATAGATAGATAGACAAATAAATAGATAGGTAAATATGCAGATATACATGTAGACATATATATAGATAGATAGATACTTTGATAGACTTAAAAACTTATAGACATATTTATAGATTGGGCATAAGCCAGATAGAAAAATTGACAGATATTTAGATTGACAGATTGTGTGATAGACTTATAGACAAAAAGATATATTGACAAAAAAAATAGATAGACATATAGATTGATAGGTAGATAGATTTATAGATAGATATATTGATAGGTAGATAGATAGATATTAAGATAGTTAGATAGATAGATAGATAGACAGAATAGACTAATAGACAAAAAGATAAATAAACAGATAGATGGTTAGGTAGATAGACATATAGACAAAAGGAATGATAGGTAAATAGATTGATAGGTAGATATATAGATAGGCAAATAGATAGATAGATAGATAAAAAATATATAGATAGATAGATATATATATAGACATATAGGTAGATACACAGACATGAAAATAAATAGATATACAAATAAAGAGATATATAGATAGAACATAGATAGATAGATAGATAGATAGATAGATCGTAGGTAGATAGATATATAGATAGACATATATATTGATAGATAGATAGTTAGTCAGATAGAGAAATATAGATAAATAGATAGATAAATAGATAGATAAATAGATAGATAAATAGACAGATAGACAGATAGATAGATAAATAGATAGAGAGATAGAGAGATAGACAGATAGATAAATAGACAAATAAATAGATATATAGAGAGACAAATTGATAGATCAATTGAAAGAAAGAAAGATAGATAGATAGATAGATAGATAGCAAGACAAATAGATAGAAAATAGATAGATAGATAGATAGATATGTAGGTAGACAGTTAGATAAATAGATAGTTAGATAGATAGACAAATAGATAGATAGGCAGATAGGCATATAGATAGATAGACAGATAGATATAGAATGATAGACTTTTAGATAGATATATCGATCATTAAACATACAGATATATAGACAAACAGACAAACAGATAGATAGATATATTGATAGATAGACAAATAGACAGATATACATATAGACAGATAGACATATAGATAGATAGACAAATAGACAGAAAGATAGATAAACAGATAAACATGTAGACAGATAGAAAAATAGATAGATCAACAGATATACAGATAGACAGATAGGCTAATAGGTAGATATACAAATAGTTAGATATACATATAGATAGATAGACAGATAGACAGAAAGTTAGATAGTTAGATACATAGATAGAAATATAGAGAGATAACAGATTAAAAGATAAGTAGATATACCTGTAGAAAAATTGATAGATTGATGGATAGACAAATGGACATATAGACTTATTGATAGATTTATAGATAAGCAAAAAGAAAGATAGACAAATAGACAGATAGACATATACACAGATAGATAGATTTCAGATAGATATATAAAAATTTTGAAAGATAAAAACATAGATAAATAGATATATAGACAAATAGATAGATAAACACATAGATAGATAGGCAGATTGACAGATATAAAAAAAGACATATAGAAAGAAATAAAGTTGGATAGATATATAGATAGATAGAATAATAAGCACATTTGTAGATATCCATATAGACATATAGACAAATAGAGATATAGAGAAATAGACATAAAGAGAAATAGAAAAATAAAAAGATATGTAGATAGATAGTTAGACATATTGATATATAGATAGTTTGACACATAGACATATAGACATATAGACAGATTTAGTGATTGATAGAAATACAGATAGTTAGATAGATAGATAGTCAGATAGAAAGATAGACAAATAGATAGCTAGACATATATATAGATAGGTAGATAGATAAATAGATAGACAGACATATAGACAGATAGAGAGATTGGAAAATAGATAGATAGACAGATAAATAGATAGATAGATATATATATATATATATATAGATTGATAGTTAGATACATATACATACAAATAGATAGATAGATAAATAGATATATATTGATAGTTAGATAAATAGATAGAAAGAAAGAAAGATAGACAGATAGATAGATAAATATAAAGATAGATAGTTATACAGATAGACATATAGACATATATACAGATAGATAGATAGATAGGTGGATATATAAATAGATTTATACATAGACAGATAGTCAGATAAATAGTTAGATATAGAGATAGATATACAGACAGATAGAAAGATACATAGATAGATAGATTGACAAATAGACATATAGATAGGTAGACAGATAGAAATATAGACAGATAGACAAAAAATAGATTGATAGATAGATATACAGATAGATAAATAGATAGATAGATAGGTAGATAGACAGATTGACTTATTATAGATAGATAGATAGATAGATAGATAGATAGATAGATAGACAAATAGGTAAATAGATAAACAAATAGACAGATAGAAAAATAGATAGATAGATAGATAGATATATTGATAATTAGATAGATAGATGGACAGATAGATTGATATATATATAGATATATAAAAATTTGATAGATAGATAGATAGATAAACATATATAGATATTGATAGTTAGATAGATAGATAGATAAATTGATAGAGAAATAGATAGAAAGACATATAGATAGATAGAAAGATAGAAAAATAATAAATAGACAGATAATCAGATAAATATATAGATAAATAGATAGCTAGATTGATAGAGAGCTACACATATAAACAATACACATATAGATAGTTCGACAGATAGACTGATAGATAGATAGAAAGATAAATAGGTAGATAGACACATCGACCGATAGATATATAGATAGATAGATAGATATATTGATATATATATATATATTGATAGATAGACTGATAGACTAATAGATTGATAGATAGATACATAAATACATAGAAAGACAGATAGATAGATATAGATAGATAGATAGATATATAGATAGACAGATAGATAGATAGATAGACATTGAGATAAATAAATATATATATAGATTGATAGTAAGATCGATAGACAGATAGAAAGATAGATACTTAGATAAATAGATAGTTATACATATATACATATAGAAATATACACTAATAGATCGATCGATATATAAACAGATAGACAGATCAATAGATTCATAGATACATAGATAAATAGAATGATAGATAAACAAATAGACAGATAGACATATAGAGAGATAGATTGATAGATTGATTGATAGAAAGATAGACAGATCAACAGATAGTTAGATAAACAAATAAAAAAATAGACAAATAGACAAACAGACAGATAGATAGATAAATATATCGATTTATAAATAGACAAATTTACAAAAAGTCATATAGGCAGATAGGCAGATAGACAAATAGATAAATATAAATATAGTGAGATAGAAAGATAGATAGATATAATGATAGGTAGATAGACAAATAGAAAGGTAGATAGAAAGATTGATTAATAGATAGATAGATAGTTAGAAATTAGACATATACATATACAGATAGATAGACATATAAATAGATTTATAAATAGATAGATTAATAGATAGATAGTAAAATAAGCAGATAAGAAAATATATAGATAGGTAGATAGGCAGATAGACAGATAGATAGATAGACAAATAGATAGATAAATGGACAGATAAACAAATAGATAGAAAGATAGACATATAGATTGATAGACAGAAAGAAAGATAGATACAAAGATGGATAAAAATATAGATAGTTAGATTTATAGACTGATAAACTGATAGACTGATAGACTGATCATAAGATATAAAGATAGATAGATAGACAGGTAAAGAGATAAACACATAGACTGATAGATTTATCGAAATATAAATAGATGGGCGGATATATATAGATAGATAGATAGACAGACAGATAGATAGATACATAAACAGACAGACAAATAGATATATAAATAGATAGATAGACAAATAAATAGATAGACATGTAGTTAGATAGATATAAAGACAGACAGATAGACAAATATATAGATAGTTAAATAGATAGACAAACAGACAGATATAAACATGGAAAAATATACAAATTGACAGACAGATAGACAGATAGACAGATAGATAGATAGATAGACAGACAGATATATAGATAGATAAGCAAATAGATAGATAGTTATGCAGATAGAAAAATAGAAAAATATACATATAGACATATAGAGAGATAGACATATACACACATATATTGATAGACCTACAGATAGATATACACATAGAAAATGGATAGATAGATATACATATTTATAGATTGACATATAGACACATAGATATATTGACTTATAGACAATTTTACAGATAGGAAGAAAGACATATAGACAAATAGACTTAAAGATAGATAGATAGATAGATTGACACATAGATAAATAGATAGATAGATAGATAGAAAGATAGATAGATAAACAAATTGATAGATTAACATATTGATAGATAGACAAATAGTCAGAAAGATAAACAAATAAATAGATTGATAGAATGACAAATTGATAGATTGATAGATAGATAGGCAGAAAGATAGATAAACATAAAAATAAATAGATAGATATAAAAATTAATAGTTAGACCAAAGGAGAAATATATATATTGACAGAGTGATAAATAGACCGATAGACATATAGACATATAAATAGATCTATAGATATATAGATATACATATAGATAGTTAGGAAAATAGATAGATATGTACATTTACAAAAAGATAGATAGACAAATATACATATAGACACATAGATAGATAGACAGATAGATTGATAGACAGACAGACAGATAGATAGATAAACATATAGAGAGATATATAGATTTAAAGGTAGTAAGATAGAATATTAGATAGATTGATAGATTGATAGATAGACACATAGATATATAGACTTACAGACATATTTATAGATAGGTAGAAAGACTAATAGACATATAGAAAGATAGAGAGATAGACATATAGATAGATAGATAAACATATATATATATAGATAGATAAAGAGATTATTTGATTGATATAAAGATAGATAGAGAGACAAATAGACAGATAAATAGAAAGATGGAAAGACAGATAGGAAAATAGATAGATAGGTCGATCGATAGATAGATAGATAGATCGATAGAACGATAGATAGATTGGAAGATTGACTGATAGAAACCTATATAAATAACACATAGGAAGATATGCATATTGGAAAATAGATAGATATATATATATAGATAGATTTATAGATAGATAGACGGATAGACAAACAGAAAGAAAGATAGATAGATCGTTAGATAGACAAACAAATAGTTAGATAGATAGATAGAGAGAGAGATAGATAGATAGATAGATCGTCATATAGATAATAGACAAATAGACAGGTAGACAAATAGATACCCAGATAGATAGATAGATAGATAGATAGAATGATATATAAATAAATAGATAGATAGATAGCTAGACAAATAGACAGAAGATAAATATACATATAGATAGATAGACATGTAGATAGATAGGTATATAGACAGATAGACATATAGGCATATAGACACATAGGCAGATGCACAGATAGACAGATTGACAAATACACAGATTGACATATTGACATATAGATTATAGACAGATAAACAAAAAGATTGATAGATAAATAAATAAATAGATAGACATATAAATTGATTTATAAATAGACAAATAGATAGATAGACAGATAGGAATATTAGCAAATATGCATATAGGTATATAGGAAGATAGATTGCTCTATGGATAGACATACAGATAGATAGATAGAAAGATAAATATATAAATGGAATAAAAGCTAGATAGACTAACAGATAGAAAGACAGATAATAAATTAATAAATAGATAGATAGATAAATAGATAGATAGACAAACACATAGACAAATAAACAAATTGACTGATAGAAATATAGATAGATAGACAAATTGATAGATAGATAGATAGATGGATAGATAGTTTGATCGAAAGGCTGATAGACAGAAAAAAGGTAGATAGACAAATAGATCGATCTATAGATAGATAGATATACAAATAGATAGATAGACTTTTAGACAAATAAAAAGATTGACAGATAGACATATTAACAGATAGAAAGAGAGAGAGAGAGAGAGAGAGAGATATATATATATATATATATATATATATATATATATATATAGCTAGCTAGACAAATAGACAGAAGGCATATCGACAATTAGAGAGATATATAGACGACAAGTAGGCAAATAGACAGATAGATAGAGAGATAGATAAATATGCAGATAGACAGAGAGACACAAAGAGACATAGACACAAAGATAGATAGATAGATAGATAGATATATAGATAGATAGATAGATAGATAGACAAATAGACAAATAGATAGATAGACAGATAGATATACTAGTAGATACATATATAGATAGACACATAGACAGATTGAAGGATACGTAAATATACAAATAAACATATAGCAAGAACGATAGATAGCCATATGAATAAATAGAAAGAGACATAGATAGATAGATTGATTGAATGAAAGATAGATATACATATATATAAATAGACACACAGACAGACAGATAGATAAATAGATAGAGACAAATAGATAGATAGACACATAGACAGATAAACAAATAGATAGATCGATAGATATATAGCTAGGCAGATTGGTAAATAGATAGATAGACATATAGATAGATATACATATAAACATAAAGATATTTAGAGAAATAAACATATAGAATTATAGACATGTAGATAGATTTAAAGACAAGAACATAGATAGTTAGATAGATTAATAGATTGACAGATAGACACATAGACATATATACTTATTGACATATTTCTATATAGGAAGAAACCCATATAAAAAGACAGTGAGATAAACAAATAATAAATAGATAGATAGATGGATAGATAAATAGATAGATCGATAAATTGAAAGATAGATACATAGACATATAGTATTATTCCTAGATTTATAGATAGGTAGAAAGATAGATAGACAGAAAGACAGATAGACATGTAGTCAAATAGACAGATAGACATATAGACATATAGACATATAAATAGATATAAAGATAGACAGATAGATAGATACACAGATAGGCAGATAGATAGATAGATAGATCAAAGATATAGAGATAGAAACATAGACAAATAATTTGATAGACTGATAGACATATAGATAGATAAATAGATAGATAGATAAATAGATATAGATATAGATATAGATATATATATACAGGTAGAAAGATAGAAAGATGAATAGATAGATAGATTGATTGATTGACAGATATGCAGATACGCAGATATACAAATAGATAGATAGGCATATAGACAAATAGATAGACATACAGATAGATAAATAGATATACAGATATACATATAAATAGATAGAAAGATATACATACAGATAGATAGATAGATAGATATATTGATAAAGAGATAGATAAAGATATAGATAGAGAGATAGATAGATTGATAGATTCATAGATATATATTTAAATAGAAAGATAGATACACACATAGATAGATAGACATATAAAAAGATAGATAAAAAAAGAGAGATACACACACACACACAGATAGATAGATAGATAGATAGATAGATAGATAGATACAAAGATAGATAGATAGACAGATAGATTGATTGACAGATATGCAGATACATATATAGGCAGATAGATAAATATACAAATATACAGATAGACAAATAGATAAAGCTATAGAAACATACACAAATAGATAGATAGATAGATAGATAGACTGAGATACAAATAGTTAAACAGACAAACAGAAAGATACATAAATAGTTAGAAAGATAGTCATATTGAAAAATAGACAAATTTATAGATAGACAAATAGACATTTAGACAGTTAGACAGACAAATATATAGATATATAGAAAGAATAAATAGGTATTCAGATAGATAGATAGATAAAAAGATAGGTAGTCAGATAGACATATATACATATAGACATATAAATAGATATACATATAGACATATAGTCAGATATATAGATAAATAGATAGACATATAGATAGATATAGAGATATAAAGATAGATAGATAGATAGATAGATAGATAGACAGTTAGATAGATTTGTAGTAAGAGAAATAGATAAATGATCAGATAGGCAGATAGACAGATAAAAAGAAAGATAGAAAGATAAATAGATATACAGATATAAAGATAGACATATAGACAGATTGATAGATTGACAGATTGATAGATTGACAAATTGATAGATAAATAGATATGGAGAAAAAAAGATAGATAGCCAAATTGATAGATAGATAGAAAAAATGATAGATAGACCAAAGGAGAAATTTACAAATAGACAAAAAGACATAAATATATAGACATATAGACATATAGTCGGATAGACAAATAAACATCTAGACTAAAAATATATAGATAGATAAATAGGGAGAATGTTAAATATATAGATACACAGATAGATAGATAAATATAAAGAGAGACAGACATACATATACATAAATATATAGATAGATAGATAGACAAATGGATAGATTGACAGATAAATAGATGTATAGATTGACAGATTGATAGATTGATAGCAATACTGATAGACAGATTGAGAGATAGACCGATAAACATATAGTAAGATAGACTGATAAAAATATAGACACATAGAAAGATAGATAGATAGGCATGAAAAAAAAAGCAGATGGGAAAATAGATAGTTAGGCATATAGACAGATTGATTGATTGATTGATTAATTAGATTGACTTATAGATGGATATTCAGATGGATGGATGGATGGACAGATAAACAAATAGCCAGATAGACAAATAGAAGGATAGGCAGTTAGATAGATAGACAATTAGGCAGATAGACAGACAGATAGATAGTCATATAGATAGATAGATAGACAGACAATAGATTGATTGATAGAAATCCAGATAAATAGATATACAAATAGATAGACAGACATACAGATAGATAGTTAGATATATATAAATATATATACATTTATTTATTTATCTATATATTTAGATAGATAGATAGATATATTGATAAATTGACAGATTGATAGATTGACAAATTGATAGCTTTACAGAATGACCGATAGACAATTCGAGATATAGAAAGATAGATAGAGAGATAGATAGATATATAGATATATAGATATATAGATATATAGACAGACAGAAATATAGAAAGACATATATATACATTAATAGAAAGACAAATAGATATATAAAAATATAGATAGAAAGATAGATAGATTGATTGATTGATACATAGATTGATTGATTGATAGATCGATAAATAAAATTGATGGATAGTTATATAGACATATACATATATAGAGAAACATATTTTTAGATTTATAGTTAGATACATAAACAGATAGGTTGATAGGTAGATAAGCATAAACACATATAGATAAATAGGTAGATCAACATATACACACATAGACAAAAAATAGATAGACAGATATATAGATAGATAGACAGATATATAGATAGATAGATAGATACACAAATCGATAGACATGCAAATAGATTTATAGATAGCAAATAGATTGACAGATATACAGATAGACAGATAGAAAGATAGAAAGATAGAAAGATAGATAGATAGTCAAATAGATTGATAGATAGATAGACAGATAGAGATATAGACAAATAGATAAATTGACCAATAGATAGATTGATATATATATATATATATATATATATATATATACAGATATATAAATAAACAGATAGATAGATAGACAACTAGATAGATATATATTTAGACCATATAAATAGAAATACACATAGATATATATATATATATATATATATATATATATTATTATTTATATATATATTTATTTATATTTAGACCATATAGATAGATAGATAGATAGATAGATAGATATAGAAAAGATAAATAGATAGACCCATAGATAGATAGATAGATACATAGACAGATAAACAGATAGATAGATAGATAAAGAGAAAGATATATAGATTGATAAACATATATATATATAGACAGATAGATTGATCGACAGCAAAGACATAGACATATAAAATGATAGTCAGAAATACAGATAGATAGATATACAGACAAATAGATATACAGATAGATAGATAGATAGAATAATAAATAGATAGACAAATAGGTATATAGTCAGATATACATAAAGACATATAGACATATAGTCAGATTGATAGATAGACATATAGACAAATAAATAGAGTGATAGTAGTCAGATAGACAGATAGAGAGATAGATAGATAGGGAGATTGATAGATATACTGATAGACAAATAGACACAAAGGTAGATAATCAGATAGATAGATGAACATAAAGATAGATAGATATATATATATATATATGTATGTATATAGATAAAGAGATTGATAGATAGAAAAATCGATAAATAGACTAGATAGATATACATAAATAGAAAACATAGATAGACAAATAGCCACATAAAAAGATAGATAAAAGATAGATAGACAGATATATACATAGTCCAATAGATAGATCGACAAATAAATAGATTGATGATAGACTAGATATAGAGAGACAGATAGATAGATAGATAGATAGATAGACAGATAAACAGAAAGAAAAATAGACAAATATAGACAGATAAATAGATAAACAGATAGATAGATAGACACATATATAGATAGATAAATAGACAACTAGATAGATAAATAGATTGACATATAGATAAATAGTTAGATAGATAGAAATATAGTCAGATACTTAGTTAGATAGATAAACAAGTAGATAAATTTCAGATAAATTGATAAATATATAGTGAGAAAGAGAGATAGACAAATAAACCATATTGATAGATAGACTGATAGACAGATACACAAACAAATAGATATATAGATAAACAGATAATTCGATCGAAAAATAGAAAGATAGGTAGATAGATAGACAGATAGATAAACATATAGATAGATATACAAATAGACAAGTATATAGATAAAGTGATATACTGATAAAAAGTTAGCCAAATATAGAGATAGACAAATAGACAGATAGGAAAATAGGTAGATATATTGATAAAGAGATAGAAAGATAGATACATGGACAAATAGCCTGATAGACTAGATAGATAGAATGCATATAGAAAGATAGACAGATAGAAAGATAAACACATATATAGATAGACAAATAGACAACTAGATAGATAAATAGATTTTTAGATAGAGAGATAGATAAATAGATTGGCAGATAAAAATATAGTTTGATACTTAGTTAGATAGATAGAAAACTAGATAGATAAAGTGATAAATTGATAAATAGAAAGTAAGAAAGAGAGATAGACAAATAAACCATATTGATAGATAGACTGGTAGACAAATAGACAGACAAATAGATATACAGATAAATATCTAATTAGATAGAAAAATAGAAAGATAAATAGATAGATAGACAGATAGATAAACATATAGATAGATAGATAGACAGGTAGATAGATTGGCAAATAGACAGATAAATAATTATACAAATACACAGATAGATATATAGACAGATGCATATATAGACATATAGACAGATCGATAGTAGACAGATAAATCGATAGACTAGATAGACAAATTGATAGAAGATAGATAGACAAAAATAAAGAGATGGACAAATTGTTAGAAAGACAGATAGATAGATAAAAATTTGATAGATTGGTAGAAAGATATAAAGACTTAAAGCCTTATAGAAATATAGATAGATAGATAGATAGATAGACAAATAGACATATAGGTAGATATCAATATAGACTGATAGTCAAAAAGATAGATAGATAGATAAATATATAAATAGATATATTGATAGATAGACATATAGGTAGATAGAAAGATACACAGATAGGCAAATAGATAAATATAATATAGCCAGATAAATATATAGATAGATAGACAGATAGACAAGTATATAGATAAAATGATAAACTGATATAAAGTTAGCCAAATAGAGAGATAGAGAGATAGACAGATAGGCGAATAGTTAGATATATAGATAAAGAGATAGATATATAGATACATGAACAAATAGTCTGATAGACTAGATAGATAGAATGCAGATAGAAAGATAGACAGGTTGATAGATAGACAAATAGAATGATAAATAGATAGACAGATAGATAGATAGAAAGTTAGAAAAATAGACAGCTAAACCAATAATATTGTAAACACATAGATAGAAAGATAGATAGATAGACAGATAAATAAACAGATAAATATACAGATAAATTTACAGATAAATAGATATATAGATAGATATATAAATAGATTGATATAAAGATAGATAGATAGATAGATAGAAAAGCATACAAATGTACAAATAGAGAGAAGACAGACACACATACACACAGAAGACAGTTATATAGATAAACTGACCGACCAATAGAATTAAAAATAGACAAACAAACAAATAGGTAGATTTACAAATAGACAAATATGACACACAATAGATAGATATATATATATATAGGTATATAATAGATTGACACATATAGATAGACATTTAGATAGAGATATATAGTCCTATACACAAACATACAGATAGAAAGATAGTCAGATAGATAGACATTTAGAGAGATAGATAAATAAATATATTCACAAATAGATAGATTGAGAGATAGTCAGATAGATAGATAGATAGATATACAGATAGACAAGTTGATAGATAAAAGATAAACCAAATAGATAGACTGATAAAAAGATAAACATATAGACCATATAGACAAATATGATAGATAGATAGATAGAAAGATAGGTAGATAAATAGATAGATAGATGAATAGATAGACAGATAGATAGATAGATAGACATATAGACATATACACATATAGATAGATAAACAGATAGATAGGTTGACATATAAAATGAAAAACGATATATAGATATATAGATAGATTGAAAATAGATAGACATATACACAAATAGACAGATAGAAAGATAGTCACATTAAAACATAGACAGATTGATAGAGGTTTCAACATGCGGGACTAGGTAGGCCAGACACGAAGCATATCACAATTCGACCGGTGCCAACCCGACACGCACTAGAATTTTTCATTCCCTTGCCCGAGCTGGGCCTGCTCATGGACAAGTAACAATGTTGTGCCATGCCGAGGGCCAACTGGACCTCATGCTGGGGCCAGGCACGACATGTTACCATGGCCCATAGGCAATGTTCTTCGGCACAAGCCGAGAAACCACCCTAGTGGCTGAGCTCGACATTTTCTGAAACTCCTCGGGCTTGGCTTTGGTTGGTGTTTGCATTGGTCTTTGGAAGTTAGATTTGTGGTGCACGTGCTTTACCTTTACTTTATGGATATTTTTATTTTTTTTAATTAGTTAACTAAAACTCTTAACTCTTAACAAAATATTTAAAATTAATTAGTTTTTTACTTTCTCTCTCTCTCTCTACTCTTTAATTTACCCTATTATCTAAAAAACCAAAAAAAAATTACAAATACTAATGAAATAAATTTAAATTTAGAAAATAAAAATCTTACACATAGGTTCGATGTCTGAAGCTACTGTAACTTTTGTTTCTCCGGTCGTTTAAACCTAAATATCTAAAAAACATAAAATAGGATGACTTATATAGTTTGGACTCATTTTGATATAATAAAAAAATGTTAGGGTGATGAATAAGAAACGACACAGTGTAACTATTATAATAAAAATTTAACTTGTAAGAGTGTGTTTGGGACTGTGCACCTTAAGAGGCATCCCAAACTATGCACCAAAGTATATAGGGATTTGATACTAGGCAAACCCAACTCGGTAATATGTTTTTTGAGACTAGATCTAGTCTAGTCTCAATGTTTACTTCCTTCATATACTGTAGTGAATTGCATAGGGAAGGCATAGTGAAACTTATCACCATGATGGGTCTTTCGTCAAATTTTCAG
>JAREIK010001795.1:31809-65655 GCA_029783825.1 Sapria himalayana
ATAGATAGATATAAATAAAGAAATAGATATATAAAAAATTACACATAACAGACCGAGACAGACAGATAGATAGATAGACATATACAAATATAGATAGATAGATAGTAAAATAGACACATAGACAGATAGATAGACAAATAAATAGATAGACATATTGATAGATAGATTGATAGACAAATATACACAAGATAGATAGACTGACAGATAGATTGATAGACTGACAAATAGATAGATAAATAGATAAAATAAAAGATAGATAGATAGAAAATTAGATATATAGATAGTTAGATAGACAAATAGACAAATAGACAAATAGATAGATAGACCGATATACATATATATAGATAGATAGATAGATATATCAAAAGATAGAGAAAGAGATAGAAAGAAAGATCTAAGGATATTAGATAACGAGAGAGATAGAAGGTAGATACATAGATAGAAAGATAATTATATAGAATGATAAATAAGTAGATATATAGATAGATAAAAATATATGTAGATAGATAAATAGAAACATAGATAGATAGATAGATAGATAGACATATATATAGAAATATAAATAGATAGAAAGATAGACAAAAGACAAATAGATAGATTAAATATACATTTAGATAGATAATACTCAAAGTAGATAGATAGACAGATGAAAATTTAGACACATAGACAAATAGATATATAGTCATATAGATATATTGATAGAAAGATTGATAAACAGATAGACAGAGAAGAAAAGAGACATATAGATAGATAGAAAGATACACAGACAAACATGCAAACAAACAGATAGACAATTTAAAAGAATATAGACAGAAAGATATATAGATAATATTTAGACATATATACATATAGACATATAGGATAGATAGACAGATAATAGATAGATAGATATATTAATAGATAGATAAATATATAGATAGATAGATTGGTAGACAGATATATCAATCAATCAATCGATAGATATATAGATATATAGATAGAAAGATATTTAGTTAGATAGGTAAGTAGAGAGGTAGATAGATGTATTGATCGATAGATAGATAGATTGATTGATTGATAAATCGATCAATTTATCAATAGATAGAATGATCGATTGCTTGATCAATCGATAGATAGATAGTTAGTTAGGTAGTTAGGTAGATAGGTAGATAGAATGATTGATTGATTGTTTGATTGATTGATTGATGGGCAGATAGACAGATAGATTGATAGATAGACAGATAGATTGATTGAAAATAGCATAGACATATAGATTAGCAGAGAAAGAGTCTCATATACATATAGACATACCGACACACACAGAGAATAGATACAACACATAGATAATTAGATAGATAAACAGATAGATAGATAGTTAGATTTATAAAAAGATAGAGGATATGTATAAAGAGATAGACATTTAGAGAGATAGATAGATAAATAGGTAGAGAGATAGATAGATAGATAGATAGATAGACAGGCATACATGTAGAACGATAGATATGCATATATGAAGATGTGAATATATATAGATATGTAGATAGGAAGATAGTCAGAAAGGTAGATAAAAAGATGGGTAGAATGTTAGATAAGTAGATAGGCATATAGGCAGATAGACAGATACATAGATATATAAAAATAAAAATAGATAGATAGATAGATAGATAGACAGATAGACATATAAAATGATATTCAGGTAGGTAGATAGATAAATAAATAGATAGACAAATAGACATATAGACAGATAGCCAAATAGACACATAGACTGATAGACATATAGATAGATACATATATAGATATATAGACAAATGATATATAGACAAGCAGATAAACATGAGATATATAAATAGATAGATAGATATATATATATATATACACACACACACACACACACACACACACAAATAGCCGAATATATTGATATATAGACAAATATACAATTTGAATGGTTGACAAATAAATATATAGACTAAGAGAGAGATTGGTTGATTGGCAGATAAATAGATAGATAGATTCATAGATAGATATTCAAATAGATAGATAAATAGACAAAAAGTCAAAAAGACAGACATATAGAAAAATAAAAAAATAGATAGATAGATAGATAAAGAGATGAAAAGATAGAAAGATAGATAGACAAATAGATAGATTATATTTAGATAGATAAACAAATACAAAGATAGACACCTAGAAAGATAGAAGATAAACAGATATATAGACAGACAAACAGATAGATAGATATACAAATAGACAGGTAGATAGGTAGATAGATATACAGTTAGACTGATAGTCTGGTAGATTGATAGACATATAGACAAATAAACAGATAAACAAATAGATAGAAAAATATATAAATAGACAGATACAAAAATATATAGACAAACAATCAAAATACAAATAGATAGACTGACAGACAGATAGATAGACAAATAGACAAATAGAGAAAGAAAGATAAATAAATAGAAAAATTGATAAATAGACAAATCGACAAATAGATAAAGAGATGGAAAGATAGACATATTGGCAGATAGACAAATCGATAGATTGACAGTTAGACAGATAGATGGATAGATAGATAGATAGATAGACAGATAGATAGAAGGTAGATAGATATATAGATAGATAAACAAGTAGTGAGATAGATAGCCATACAGACATACATATAGATAGATATATATATATATATATATATATATATATATAGAAAATTAAATAGATATATAGATAGTTAGATAGATGAATTGATATATACACAGATAGACAAATAGAAATATAGATAGATGAACAAATATATTGATAGACAAAAAGATAGATAGGCAGATAGATAAATAGACAGTAGATAGACAGATAGATAGATAGAAAGATAGACCGCTTGATAGATTGACACTAAGACACAAAAAATTAGACAAATAGATAGAAGATAGATAGATATTTAAAAAGAGAGTTAGATATACAAATATAAAAATAGATAGAGAGATAGATAGATAGATATATAGATAAACATATATATAGATAGATTTATAGATAGTTAGATAGATAGATATATAGATAGGCAAATAGATAAATAGATATATAGTTAGACAGATAGAAAAATCGATATATAAAAAGGTAGATAGATAGATAGATTGATTGATTGACAGATAAACAAAAAGACAGATAGATTGATTGATAGATAGTTAGACAGATAGATTGTTTGATAGATAGACAAATAGATAGATATATTGACAAATTTACATAAAGACATATACACATATAGACTGATAGACAGATAGATAGATAGACAGATAGACAAATAGTCATTTAGATAGAAAGACTGATATATAGATAGGTAGATAGGTAGATAATTAGATATACACTCACATAGTTAGATGGATAGATAGATAGATAGAAATAACGTCTAATAGACTGATAGAAAGAAAGACAGATAGACAAATAGGTAGATATACGGATAGCATATAGATTGAAGATAGATAGATAGAAAGACATATCCATAGATAGATAGATAAATAAATTGATAGATTGATTTAGACATAGATAGATATATAGGTAGGTAGGTAGCAAGATATACAGAAAGACATATAGACATATAGATAGATAAATAGATAGATAGTGAGATAGATAGATATATAAATAAATAGAAAGTTAGAAAGAAAGATAGACATATAGAAAGATAGACAGATAAATAGATAGACAGATAGACAGATAGATAGATAGACAAATATATAGAAAGATAGATAGATACATATATAGAGAGATAGATAGACAGATAGATAGATAGACAGATAGTCAGATAGTCAGATAGATAGATAGACACATAGCTAGATACACAGATAGAAATATAGATAGATAGATAGACAGATAGAAAGATAGATAGATGACAAATATATAAAAAGACAGAAAAATAGAGAGATAGATTGATTGATAGATAGTAAGATAGATTTATAGATAGATAGATAGACCGATAAAAAGATAGAGTGATAGTTAGATAGATAGATAAATAGACAAATAGATTAATACGTATATAGATTTAAAGATATACATTTAGATTGATACATAGAAAGATAGGCAGAAGATAGATAGACATAAGATTGATAGATAAATAGACAAAAAGACAAATAGTAGATAGATAGACAGATCGATATACATATAGATAGATCGACAAATAAACTGATAGACTAATATACATATAGATAGATAGAGAAATAGATAGAACACATCAAAATATAAACAGATAGACAGATTGATAGAAGAAAGTTAGACTCATAAACATATAGTAAGATAGAGAAATAGACAAAAAGATAGATAAATAGATAGATAGATAGACAGATAGATAGATAGACATATAAATAGATAGATAGATAGACATATAAATAGATAGATAGATAGTCAGAAAGTTAAAAAGTCATTTATAAGGATATATAGATAGACAAATAGATATATAGATATATACCAGATAAATAAATAGATAGACTAATAAATAGATAGATAGATAAATAGATAGATAAAAAAATTGATAAATCGACAGATAGATAGAAAGATATATAAATAGATAGATTGACAAATAGACAGATAGACTGTTAGACAGAAAGATAGATAAATAGATAGATATATAGATAGATATATAGATAGATAGAGAGATATATATATATATATATATAAATAGATATGTAGATAGATAGAAAGATAGTTAGAAAGATAGATAGATTGACAGACACACAAATAGACAGATAAACAAATAGAGATATGGAAAAATAGACAAACAAAAGACAGACAAACAGATAGATAGAAAGACAAATAGACAAACAGACACACAGACAGATAGAAAGATATACAGGTAGATAGACAGAGAGAAAGAAAGAAAGATACATAGATAGATAAACATATAAAGGAAACACATAGATAGATAGACATTTAGAGAGATAGAAAGATAGACATAAACACAAATAGATAGATAGTCAAATAGATAGAAAGAGAAACATATAAATACAAAGATATATAGATATATAGATACAAAGACATATACATATATAGATAGACATATTGACAGAATGACAGATTGACAAATAGACATATAAAAATATAGACTAATAGTCAAAATGGCAATAGACAGATATACAAATACACACATATATTGATCTATAGAGTATAGATATATAGACAGATAGATTAAATGATAGATAGATAGATAGAAATATAGATATATAGATAAATAAATATATAGATAGATAGACATATAGACAGATAGACTAATAGATAGATAGACTTATAGACATATATTAATAAAGATAAATAGACACATAGATAAATAGATAGATAGATAGATAGACATATAGATAGAAGATAGAATGATAGAAAGACATATATATATATATATAGATAGATATATAGATAGACTGATACACAGATATACAGATAGGTAGATTGCCAGATATTCAGATAGATTGATAGGCAGGTAGACATATAGAAAATTAGACATATAGATAGATAAATAGATAGACACAACACAAATTGAAAGATAGACACATAGACAGATAGACATAAGACAAATAGAAAGATAGCTAGATAGTCAGATAGATAGATATATAGAATGATAAAAAGATAGATAGATAGATAGATAGACAAGTAGATAGAATGATAGAATGATAGATAAATAGACAGATTAACATATAAACAAAAATACAAATACATAGATAGACAGATAGATAGATAGACAAATAGACACAGAGACAGATAGACCGATATAAAGATAAAGTGATAGATAGATATATATATTGATAAATAGATATATAGTTAGATATATATATATATATATATATATATATATATATATATATATATATATATATATATAAAGTTAGATAGATATATAGATAGATAAATAGATAGACAAATAGATAGAATTACAGACATACAAACAAAAGATAAATATATAGATAGACAAACAAAAAGGTAGATAATGATTAGAAAGATACACATCTTGACATATTGATAGATAGATAGATAGATAGACATATTGATAGATAGATAGATTGAAAGATAAACATATATATATATATATATATATATATATATATATATATATACAGAAGATAGATTACATAGATAAATAGATAAATAGATAGATAGACAGACATATAGACAGATTGATTAAATGTAATTTATCTTTATTTGAAGAATTGGTGTAAAAGGGTTAAGGGTAGATGATAGTTTGTATTAATGGTATTCCTCCTCCAAAAGAGAGTGTTATTATTAATAAAATAAATCTTAAAAAAAGATAGACAGATAGACATATAGATAGATAAATAGATAGCCAGACCGATAGATAGATAGATAAATAGACATATAACCAAATTGACAAATAGATACAAGATAGATTGAAAGATAGATAGATTAACAGATAGACTTATAGAAAATAGATACATAGACAAAAGACAGGTAGATAGATAGTCATATAGTAAGATAGATAGACAAAAAAAATAGACAAATAGAAATATCGATAGATTGATAGGTAGAATGAAAGATAGATAGATTTCAAATAGATAGATAGACAGATAGACAATTAGATAGATAAATAGCCATATAGATAGATAGATAGATAGATAAAAAGATAGATAGATAGATAGATAGACACATGTATAGATAGATAGATAAATAGATAGACAGATAAATTGATAGACATATTGATAAATAGATAGATAGATAAACAGATAGATAGATAGATAAACAGATAGACAGATAGATAGATAGACGGATAGATTGACAAACTGATAGATAGATAGACATATAAATAGATAGTCAAATAGATACAAGATAGATTGAAAGAGAGAAAGATGGGTAGATAGAATTATAGAAAATAGATACATAGACAGAAGACATGAAGATAGATAGATAGACAAAAAGATAGATAGACATATAGATAGATAGATAGATAGAAGACTGATTGACAGATAGAAAGATTTTAGATAGATAGATAGATAGATAGATAGATAGTTAGATAGATAAATAGCCATATAGATAGATAGATAGAGAGACATATAGATAGATAAAAAGATAGACAGATAGACACATGGATAGATAGATAGACAGATATATAGATAGACATATAGATATATAGGTATTTAGATAGATATATATAAATATAGATAGATAGACAGGCAGATATATAAACTAATAGATAGATAGAGAGATAGATAAATAGACACACACAAAATATAGATAACAGACAGACAAATAGAAAGCCAGATTGGCAAACATACAAATTAATAGACATAGATATATAAATTGATAGATAGATAGATAGAATAACTGATAGAAGATAGACATAGATAGATAGATATTTAGAGATATAGAAAGATAGACATATACACAAATAGATAGATAGATAGTTAGTTAGTTAGTTAGATTGATAACATATCGATAGATATATATATAGTTAAACAAATAGATAGATAGATAGACATATAGATAGATAAACATTTTGACACATTGATAGATTAACATATAGACATATCGTAATATAGATTATGAGATAGATAGGTAGATAGACAGATACACAAATACTTAGATAGATAGATACATACATAGATACATAGATATAAGATAGATATATAGATAGACAGATAGACAAATACTACAATAAAAATCTTATATAGCTTGGGATAATTCCCTAGCAAAATGGGTCTTTTCTGTCACTAAACAAGATATATCGACAGATTTATGATGGAACCCTTCCTTATCTAAAGTTGTCGTCACTAAAATTTAGCGAAGG
Organism: Sapria himalayana; assembly: GCA_029783825.1. Taxonomy (NCBI): domain Eukaryota; kingdom Viridiplantae; phylum Streptophyta; class Magnoliopsida; order Malpighiales; family Rafflesiaceae; genus Sapria; species Sapria himalayana. The sequence goes on from JAREIK010001795.1 coordinate 39,557, forward strand.
AAAGTGTCCCTAGCGAATAATTTAGCGATGAAAAAATCCCTAGCTAAAAAAATAATTTCCCTAGCTAAATTAGTAAGCTAAATAATAGTTTCCGTCACTAAATGGATATAATGATAGAAGCTTCCCTAATCTAAAGTGATCGTCTCTAAAAATTAGAGATGGAAATAGTCCATAGCAAAATAAATTTAGCAACGGAAAAAATCCCTTGCTAAAATAAAGATTTCTCTAATTAAATAAGTAATGAAAAAATTCATAGCTATTTTAATTTCAAAACTATTTTCAGAATTTATATTTTTTTAAAAAAAATTAATTAAATAATTTAATTTTTTTATTTTAAATTGAATAAAAGCAGAAGCTATACATGATAATTTATAATTAACAAAAAAATTATTTAAAAACTTATTATAATACAATATTTCATACAATTAAAATAAAAAATAATAAAATTTTATCACATCTTATTCATCAATGTATCTACAGATACTACATAAAGTATAATCTTTCCATGCTATAACATTGCTTTCTTTCCCTCTGCTCCTCCAATCATCATCTTTCTATTACGACAAAGCTGTTCAGGTCATGGTGCGACATGTCTAGTCAAAAATCCCTATACTTATACAAGCTTCTTATGGGTAACAGTGTGGTACCATATCTATATGAAATTTAAACCACTCAATCAAATCAAAATAAATAAAAAAATATTATATTTTGATAAATATATAATACTATAGTATATATGTTAATATATACTCATATTCCACTCGTACATATATTACTGTTGTATATGTACATATAATCTGTAGTATTATATGTACATATATACTGAGTATATATATACTCAGTATATATGTTCATAAAATATTGTAGTATTATATGTACATATATTTTGAGTATATATGTGTGCATATACCACATTTATTGCTGTTGCTATTGCTACTACTACCATTGTCGCTCCTACCCCTACTACTATGGCTACTGTTGCCACTGTTGTCGCTGCTACCATTTCGACGTTGCTGCTGTAGCTGATACCACTACTGCCACTGTAGTCTCCACAACCGCTGTTGTCTATGCTAACACTAGTGTCTCCACTACCGCTGCTGTCACCGTTGCTGCTACTGTTGTCTCCACTACCACTGCTATCTCTACTGCTACTAATGTCTTAGCTACCACTACTGTCGCCACTATTGTTGCTGCTATCTCCACTATCACTATTTTCACCACTACTACCACTACCACCATTACTGCCACCACTACTGGCACTACTGCTACCGCTGCCGCTGTTGCTGTCATCGCTGCTGTCACTGCTTTCGTTGCTACTGCCGCTATAGCCACTACCACTATTGCCTTTGTTGCTATTGCTACTACTACTCCCTCTAACACTCCCGCCCCTACTACCACTACCATTGCAACTCCTACCACTATAGCTGTCGCTACCACTATCGCTGCTGCCACTACCACTATTGCCTTTGCCGCTGTTGCTACTGTTACCGCCGCAACTCCTACCATTGCTGTCGCTACCGCTGCCACTCCTACTGATGCCACTGTCGATGCTACCATTGCCACTACTGTCGCCACTTCCACCGCATCCACCACTGCACTACTGCCACCACTACCGCCACTACCACTGCTACCACCACTACCACTGCTGACGTTGCTACCATTGCAAACGCTGATGATAGAGCTACTGCATCTGCCACCACTGTCGCTGCTCCCATCATTGCCACTGCCGCCTCCACCACTGTCACTGCCTCTACCGCCTTCACCACCGCCACCACCATGGCCTCCACTACCGCTGCTACCACCATTGTCGCCACTGCCGCCTCTGCCACTACTGCCACTGTTGCCACCACCACCACCACTACTGCTACATTTGCTGCCGCTGATAATAAAAGTGGGTAGGGCGATGATGCTCGACTGATGAACTTCCCTACCAACCACTCGTTTTTAGATCGAGAGAATTTTTGACGAGGCGATGAGCTGCTTCACCTAAAATAGGACCTGATATTCCTCCTGGCACTCACGGCCAATAAAAATCAGGTTATGTTACATATTTTCTTCCAATTGAATAAAGTTTTATGAAATCTAATAAAAGTACACGACACTACACAAGCATCATCATCATCATCATCATCCTAATACCCAGTATAATTAGAACTAATCATTGCAGAACCTACATCAATAAAACTTATTTCCTCATTCATATGCTTTGTACCATGTGATAATTGCATATCTACACAATTACTAAAAGATTAAAAGACCAACCTCTATCTGCATGGCTGGCTTGTAGCAGAAATATCTTCATGTCATAACTTTGGGGAAGGTCAAATATCCATGGCTTTAATGACATGCATCAGTAAGTAATGCACGATGATGACCAGACCAGCTCGAAAAATTATATATTCAAATGTGTGTGTGTGTGTGTGTGTAAATGGGTGTGTATGTATGACAATATATACATGTCTAAAAATAAATATAAACACATATACTTTCATGCAAAAACACATATCATCAAAGACAACAGAAGAAAATAATCTTGGGCTTAAAAAACACACATATAGGTCTCTTAGGCATGGTCAACATCTTTTAGTTCTTTGTCCTTTGGTACTCCACGTAGATAAAGAACATTGTAACACCTGCCCATGGAGCATAACATAGTATATTTTGAAACCAATCAATAACACAACACCTGACCACTGATAAATAGATAGACTAGCACATGCAACACCAATTGTGATTCGCTAGAAATTTCACACAATGAGATAATCATGAGCTTATTTTTAAATTTACCGAATCAAGATTACTCCAAGATTTCCAGTGAACTGCCCATCAAAATATTCTTCTATGTTTCTCAGCTTCACGCATCATTCCATGATTAATTATAAGAAAGTTAGAAAGTATTAAATAAAAGAGAAATAGAAGTTGAAATGACAACTAGCTGCGTGGTATTGAATTTTTGTATACCTATAGGTTCATATACAAATCCACCTAAGTAAGAAAACCTGAAAGAAACAAAGAAAAAAAATGAGAAAAAAATGCAATACACAGGAGGATGTAGATTTGCACGAAATAAGAGTGTTAAGAATAAACTTCCATTTGCGTGGGACTAGAATCTTTTCATTTATCTCACAGCTTTAGAAGCTAAGGTGCTGTTCCCAGTGCCAGGAGGACCAGCCAAGAATTTTACATACCTATTATATGCTAAAACTCTACCCAAAATATTTAGGTACACACAAACATATTCACAGATATATAAAAATAATAATTATAGACATGAACAAACACAAATCTGAGTTGATAATCATACAACTTCAATAAATATCTATAAGATGTCCAACAATTATGCTTAGAGAGAAAGAGAGTGAAAAAAAATATTTTTGGAATAATGAAGATAATAGAAGCTCGGCCTCCTTTTGATCCAACTTAAATTAGGAAAGATGGGATGAATGCATAGGAAGGACCGTGGTAATGTCTGAAGGCTTTGAATCAGAATTTTTTTGTGTCTCACATCTGATGTCTTGCAAAGATTCATTATCAGGTTAATCAGCAAAGCAAAGAACAAAAACAAAATAAAAAAATTGAAACCTTCAAAAAAATCTCATCATTTTTTGCTACAAAAAAAAATCAAAATTAGTTCATAAATAATTCTAATACGAAATCACCCTCATAATTAGTTGGTGAATTTGTGCTAGTCTCTCCTATGAGGTTTCTCGACTAGATCTTGGGATACTATCTGTCATGTTAATGCCACCAATTATGACTCCATAAAGGACATATGTTGTTGCATTATATTCTTAATATCTTGGGCATTATATTATGAGTTATGAAGGATATTTTCTAGTTCAGTGTATGAGCACTAGACTTTCATATTTATTCAAATAGAATTTGTTATGTATACATTTGTGGACCTTGTTATACATACTCATGATAAGTATCTTAGATTTCTTTTTATATATGCTACTAGTTTTAATTGGGATACTTATTATATGAATATTTCTATTATTTTTTATTCTCTCTTAATCTAAATTTTTGTATCATAGATATACAAGTTAACATTCATATCATAAGTAATTAGTTTTATTTTTTTTAATCTAAATCATTTGATATTATCTTGACTAAAATGTAATTGTACAAGCAGTAATTTACTGTTTGGTATATTTTTTCGATACATATTATTTTAATATTTTAGTATTATTATAATTTTTTTAGTTAGTTATTTTATTAAACAACAAAATAATAATGTATGTTTTATCCTTTTGATGTTTATGTGCATGATTCGTAGATTATGCATATAAAATTCAACAAAATTAAGCAAGATACATTCTATAAAATCTTATTTATATAGTTAGATAGTTAGACATATACATATATCAATAGTTAGACATATAGATTGGTTTATAGATAGACAGATAGATTGATAGATAGACAAATAGGTAGATAAAAAAATATCCAGATAGGCAGATAGACATATAGATAGATAGAATGATAGATAATTAGATAGATAGATAGTTAAATAGCTAGATATATAGATAGATAGAAAGGTAGATAGCTAGATAGATATACTTATAGATTGATTGATAGATATATAGATAGATAGATATACATATAGACAGTTAGATAGATTTATAGACAGATATATAGATGGATAGATAGGCAGATAGATAGATGAATTGATTTATAAATTGATAAGTGGATAGACATACAGATAGATAGATAGCTAAATAGATAGATAAATGGACTGATGGATAAATAAATAGATAGATGGATAAAAAATATATAGATAGGCATATTGATAGAAATATATATATATATATAGAAAAATAGATGGATTTATTGATAGATATATAATAGGTAATTAGACATATAGATACATAGACAAATAGAAAGATAGATATGTAGATAGATAGACAAATAGACTGATAGTAAGATAGAAAGATAGTCAGATAGTCAAATAGCCAGATAGATAGATAGCCAAATAGATATATAGACAGATAGACACATATACAGCTATACATATAGATAGATGGATAGAAAAAAGATAGACATAAATATAGATAAACAGATAAATAGATAGATAGACAGTGATTTGGATAGGTTGGTAGATAGATAGACAAATAGACATATAGATAGAAAAATAGAAGATAGGCACATACATATATACACAAACAAGTAGATAGACAAATATACAATTGGATAGAAAGACAGATAGACAGATAGATTGATAGACAGATAGATTGATAGACAGATAAATAGACAGATAGATTGACATATAGATAGATAGGTAGATAGAATGATAGGCAGATAGAGAGATAGATAGATAGAGAGAAAGATAGATAGGTAGATACATAGATAAAAAGAAAGACAAATATATAGATAGATAAATAGACTGATAGATAGATAGTCAAATAGAAAGAAAGATAGATACATAGATAGATGGAAAGATAGATTGACAAACAGATATATAGATAGATAGATATATAAATAGATAAATACTAAAATAGATAGGTAGATTGATAGACATATAGAAAAATAGACAGATAGATAGACATATAGATAACTAGCTAAACAGATAGACATAAGACAAATAGATAGATAGATAGATAGACATATAGATAGATAGGCCGATAGATATATAGACACATAGGCACATAAACACATAGATAGATTGATAGCCAGACAGATAGACAGATAGACAAATTTATAGATAGATAGATATATAGATAGACATTTTAACATATACATATATAGTTACATAGACATATAGACAGATTTATAGATAGAGAGATGTATAGATAGACAAATAGGAGGATAATCAAATTTTTAGATAATAAGATATACATATTGACATATAGAATGATGGACAGACATATACATAGATAAATAAATAGATAGATAAATACACAGAAAGATAGATAGAAAGATAGAAAAATAGAAAGATAGAATGATAGATAAATAGACAGATAGACTAATAAACAGATAAACTTAAATACAAATAGACAGATAGATAAATATATAAATAAATATATAGAATGATTGATTGATTGAAAGAAAGATAGATAGATATACATTTAGATAAATAGATAGGAAGACACATAGATAGATAGATAGACAGATAAATGGATAAAAAAAATAGACAGATAGAAAATTTAATAGAAATATAAAAGATAGACATATAGATAGATACCCAGATAGACAAATATATAGAAAAATAGATAGATAGCTAGAAAAATATAAAGATAGATAGATCTATAGATAGAAAAATAAAAAATACATAGATTGGTAGATAGATAGATCGTCAAATAGACATATAGACATTTAGACATATAAACATATTACAGTTTGATAGATGGAATTATTTACAGATTGACTAGAAAGACAGAAATAAAGCAAGATAGATAGATAGAGAGGCAGATAAACCAGATAAGAAGATATGCAGATACACAAATATTCAAATAGACATATAGATAGATAGACAGATAGACTAATAGATAGACAAATAGATAGATAGACATATATACAGATTGAAAGATAGATAGATAGATAGATAGATTAAAAAATAGAGAGAAATATAGATAGAAAGATAGATTGATTGATTGATAGCCTGAAAGTCTAATAGATAGATAGACAATTAGATAGATAGATAGATATAGTGATTGATAGATAGACATATATACAGATAGACATATAGAGAAATAAACAGATAGATAGAAAAATTGATAGATAGGCAAATAGATAGATATACAGATAGACAGATAGGCAAATAGATAGATAGATAGATAAACAGATAGATAGATATCCATATTTACAGATAAACAACTAGATAGATAGTCAAATAGACAGATAGAAATATTAAGATATGGATAGATTGAAATTTAAGTAGATAGACAATTAGACAGGTTGAGAGATTGACAGATAACACATAGACATAAAGTCTTATTGATAAATTTTTAGATAGGCTGAAAGACAGATAGATAGACAGGTAAACATTTGCATAGATAGATAGATAGACATATAAATAATATATATAGGATGATATATTGAAAGATAGATAGACAAATAAACAAATAGATAGATAGCCTGATAGGCAGATACAAAAAGAGACCCATAGAAACTAAGAATACAGATAGATAGAAACTAAGAAATATAGATAGATAGATAGATAGACAAATAAATAGATAGGTAAATATGCAGATATACATGTAGACATATATATAGATAGATAGATACTTTGATAGACTTAAAAACTTATAGACATATTTATAGATTGGGCATAAGCCAGATAGAAAAATTGACAGATATTTAGATTGACAGATTGTGTGATAGACTTATAGACAAAAAGATATATTGACAAAAAAATAGATAGACATATAGATTGATAGGTAGATAGATTTATAGATAGATATATTGATAGGTAGATAGATAGATATAAGATAGTTAGATAGGATAGATAGATAGACAGAATAGACTAATAGACAAAAAGATAAATAAACAGATAGATGGTTAGGTAGATAGACATATAGACAAAAGGAATGATAGGTAAATAGATTGATAGGTAGATATATAGATAGGCAAATAGATAGATAGATAGATAAAAAATATATAGATAGATAGATATATATATAGACATATAGGTAGATACACAGACATGAAATAAATAGATATACAAATAAAGAGATATATAGATAGAACATAGATAGATAGATAGATAGATAGATAGATCGTAGGTAGATAGATATATAGATAGACATATATATTGATAGATAGATAGTTAGTCAGATAGAGAAATATAGATAAATAGATAGATAAATAGATAGATAAATAGATAGATAAATAGACAGATAGACAGATAGATAGATAAATAGATAGAGAGATAGAGAGATAGACAGATAGATAAATAGACAAATAAATAGATATATAGAGAGACAAATTGATAGATCAATTGAAAGAAAGAAAGATAGATAGATAGATAGATAGATAGCAAGACAAATAGATAGAAAATAGATAGATAGATAGATATGTAGGTAGACAGTTAGATAAATAGATAGTTAGATAGATAGACAAATAGATAGATAGGCAGATAGGCATATAGATAGATAGACAGATAGATATAGAATGATAGACTTTTAGATAGATATATCGATCATTAAACATACAGATATATAGACAACAGACAAACAGATAGATAGATATATTGATAGATAGACAAATAGACAGATATACATATAGACATATAGATAGATAGACAAATAGACAGAAAGATAGATAAACAGATAAACATGTAGACAGATAGAAAAATAGATAGATCAACAGATATACAGATAGACAGATAGGCTAATAGGTAGATATACAAATAGTTAGATATACATATAGATAGATAGACAGATAGACAGAAAGTTAGATAGTTAGATACATAGATAGAAATATAGAGAGATAACAGATTAAAAGATAAGTAGATATACCTGTAGAAAAATTGATAGATTGATGGATAGACAAATGGACATATAGACTTATTGATAGATTTATAGATAAGCAAAAAGAAAGATAGACAAATAGACAGATAGACATATACACAGATAGATAGATTTCAGATAGATATATAAAAATTTGAAAGATAAAACATAGATAAATAGATATATAGACAAATAGATAGATAAACACATAGATAGATAGGCAGATTGACAGCTATAAAAAAGACATATAAAAGAAATAAAGTTGGATAGATATATAGATAGATAGAATAATAAGCACATTTGTAGATATCCATATAGACATATAGACAAATAGAGATATAGAGAAATAGACATAAAGAGAAATAGAAAAATAAAAAGATATGTAGATAGATAGTTAGACATATTGATATATAGATAGTTTGACACATAGACATATAGACATATAGACAGATTTAGTGATTGATAGAAATACAGATAGTTAGATAGATAGATAGTCAGATAGAAAGATAGACAAATAGATAGCTAGACATATATATAGATAGGTAGATAGATAAATAGATAGACAGACATATAGACAGATAGAGAGATTGGCAAATAGATAGATAGACAGATAAATAGATAGATAGATAGATATATATATATATAGATTGATAGTTAGATACATATACATACAAATAGATAGATAGATAAATAGATATATATTGATAGTTAGATAAATAGATAGAAAGAAAGAAAGATAGACAGATAGATAGATAAATATAAAGATAGATAGTTATACAGATAGACATATAGACATATATACAGATAGATAGATAGATAGGTGGATATATAAATAGATTTATACATAGACAGATAGTCAGATAAATAGTTAGATATAGAGATAGATATACAGACAGATAGAAGATAGAAGATACATAGATAGATAGATTGACAAATAGACATATAGATAGGTAGACAGATAGAAATATAGACAGATAGACAAAAATAGATTGATAGATAGATATACAGATAGATAAATAGATAGATAGATAGGTAGATAGACAGATGACTTATTATAGATAGATAGATAGATAGATAGATAGACAATAGGTAAATAGAATAAACAAATAGACAGATAGAAAAATAGATAGATAGATAGATAGATATATTGATAATTAGATAGATAGAGGGACAGATAGATTGATATATATATAGATATATAAAAATTTGATAGATAGATAGATAGATAAACATATATAGATATTGATAGTTAGATAGATAGATAGATAAATTGATAGAGAAATAGATAGAAAGACATATAGATAGATAGAAAGATAGAAAAATAATAAATAGACAGATAATCAGATAAATATATAGATAAATAGATAGCTAGATTGATAGAGAGCTACACATATAAACAATACACATATAGATAGTTCGACAGATAGACTGATAGATAGATAGAAAGATAAATAGGTAGATAGACACATCGACCGATAGATATATAGATAGATAGATAGATATATTGATAGATATATATATATATATATTGATAGATAGACTGATAGACTAATAGATTGATAGATAGATACATAAATACATAGAAAGACAGATAGATAGATAGATAGATAGATAGATATATAGATAGACAGATAGATAGATAGATAGACATTGAGATAAATAAATATATATATAGATTGATAGTAAGATCGATAGACAGATAGAAAGATAGATACTTAGATAAATAGATAGTTATACATATATACATATAGAAATATACACTAATAGATCGATCGATATATAAACAGATAGACAGATCAATAGATTCATAGATACATAGATAAATAGAATGATAGATAAACAAATAGACAGATAGACATATAGAGAGATAGATTGATAGATTGATTGATAGAAAGATAGACAGATCAACAGATAGTTAGATAAACAAATAAAAAAATAGACAAATAGACAAACAGACAGATAGATAGATAAATATATCGATTTATAAATAGACAAATTTACAAAAAGTCATATAGGCAGATAGGCAGATAGACAAATAGATAAATATAAATATAGTGAGATAGAAAGATAGATAGATATAATGATAGGTAGATAGACAAATAGAAAGGTAGATAGAAAGATTGATTAATAGATAGATAGATAGTTAGAAATTAGACATATACATATACAGATAGATAGACATATAAATAGATTTATAAATAGATAGATTAATAGATAGATAGTAAAATAAGCAGATAAGAAAATATATAGATAGGTAGATAGGCAGATAGACAGATAGATAGATAGACAAATAGATAGATAAATGGACAGATAAACAAATAGATAGAAAGATAGACATATAGATTGATAGACAGAAAGAAAGATAGATACAAAGATGGATAAAATATAGATAGTTAGATTTATAGACTGATAAACTGATAGACTGATAGACTGATCATAAGATATAAAGATAGATAGATAGACAGGTAAAGAGATAAACACATAGACTGATAGATTTATCGAAATATAAATAGATGGGCGGATATATATAGATAGATAGATAGACAGACAGATAGATAGATACATAAACAGACAGACAAATAGATATATAAATAGATAGATAGACAAATAAATAGATAGACATGTAGTTAGATAGATATAAAGACAGACAGATAGACAAATATATAGATAGTTAAATAGATAGACAAACAGACAGATATAAACATGGAAAAATATACAAATTGACAGACAGATAGACAGATAGACAGATAGATAGATAGATAGACAGACAGATATATAGATAGATAAGCAAATAGATAGATAGTTATGCAGATAGAAAAATAGAAAAATATACATATAGACATATAGAGAGATAGACATATACACACATATATTGATAGACCTACAGATAGATATACACATAGAAAATGGATAGATAGATATACATATTTATAGATTGACATATAGACACATAGATATATTGACTTATAGACAATTTTACAGATAGGAAGAAAGACATATAGACAAATAGACTTAAAGATAGATAGATAGATAGATTGACACATAGATAAATAGATAGATAGATAGATAGAAAGATAGATAGATAAACAAATTGATAGATTAACATATTGATAGATAGACAAATAGTCAGAAAGATAAACAAATAAATAGATTGATAGAATGACAAATTGATAGATTGATAGATAGATAGGCAGAAAGATAGATAAACATAAAAATAAATAGATAGATATAAAAATTAATAGTTAGACCAAAGGAGAAATATATATATTGACAGAGTGATAAATAGACCGATAGACATATAGACATATAAATAGATCTATAGATATATAGATATACATATAGATAGTTAGGAAAATAGATAGATATGTACATTTACAAAAAGATAGATAGACAAATATACATATAGACACATAGATAGATAGACAGATAGATTGATAGACAGACAGACAGATAGATAGATAAACATATAGAGAGATATATAGATTTAAAGGTAGTAAGATAGAATATTAGATAGATTGATAGATTGATAGATAGACACATAGATATATAGACTTACAGACATATTTATAGATAGGTAGAAAGACTAATAGACATATAGAAAGATAGAGAGATAGACATATAGATAGATAGATAAACATATATATATATAGATAGATAAAGAGATTATTTGATTGATATAAAGATAGATAGAGAGACAAATAGACAGATAAATAGAAAGATGGAAAGACAGATAGGAAAATAGATAGATAGGTCGATCGATAGATAGATAGATAGATCGATAGAACGATAGATAGATTGGAAGATTGACTGATAGAAACCTATATAAATAACACATAGGAAGATATGCATATTGGAAAATAGATAGATATATATATAGATAGATTTATAGATAGATAGACGGATAGACAAACAGAAAGATAGATAGATAGATCGTTAGATAGACAAACAAATAGTTAGATAGATAGATAGAGAAAGAGATAGATAGATAGATAGATCGTCATATAGATAATAGACAAATAGACAGGTAGACAAATAGATACCCAGATAGATAGATAGATAGATAGAATGATATATAATAAATAGATAGATAGATAGCTAGACAAATAGACAGAAGATAAATATACATATAGATAGATAGACATGTAGATAGATAGGTATATAGACAGATAGACATATAGGCATATAGACACATAGGCAGATGCACAGATAGACAGATTGACAAATACACAGATTGACATATTGACATATAGATTATAGACAGATAAACAAAAAGATTGATAGATAAATAAATAAATAGATAGACATATAAATTGATTTATAAATAGACAAATAGATAGATAGACAGATAGGAATATTAGCAAATATGCATATAGGTATATAGGAAGATAGATTGCTCTATGGATAGACATACAGATAGATAGATAGAAAGATAAATATATAAATGGAATAAAAGCTAGATAGACTAACAGATAGAAAGACAGATAATAAATTAATAAATAGATAGATAGATAAATAGATAGATAGACAAACACATAGACAAATAAACAAATTGACTGATAGAAATATAGATAGATAGACAAATTGATAGATAGATAGATAGATGGATAGATAGTTTGATCGAAAGGCTGATAGACAGAAAAAAAGGTAGATAGACAAATAGATCGATCTATAGATAGATAGATATACAAATAGATAGATAGACTTTTAGACAAATAAAAAGATTGACAGATAGACATATTAACAGATAGAAAGAGAGAGAGAGAGAGATATATATATATATATATATATATATATATATATATATATATAGCTAGCTAGACAAATAGACAGAAGGCATATCGACAATTAGAGAGATATATAGACAAGTAGGCAAATAGACAGATAGACAGAGAGATAGATAAATAGGCAGATAGACAGAGAGACACAAAGAGACATAGACACAAAGATAGATAGATAGATAGATAGATATATAGATAGATAGATAGATAGATAGATAGACAAATAGACAAATAGATAGATAGACAGATAGATATACTAGTAGATACATATATAGATAGACACATAGACAGATTGAAGGATACGTAAATATACAAATAAACATATAGCAAGAACGATAGATAGCCATATGAATAAATAGAAAGAGACATAGATAGATAGATTGATTGAATGAAAGATAGATATACATATATATAAATAGACACACAGACAGACAGATAGATAAATAGATAGAGACAAATAGATAGATAGACACATAGACAGATAAACAAATAGATAGATCGATAGATATATAGCTAGGCAGATTGGTAAATAGATAGATAGACATATAGATAGATATACATATAAACATAAAGATATTTAGAGAAATAAACATATAGAATTATAGACATGTAGATAGATTTAAAGACAAGAACATAGATAGTTAGATAGATTAATAGATTGACAGATAGACACATAGACATATATACTTATTGACATATTTCTATATAGGAAGAAACCCATATAAAAAGACAGTGAGATAAACAAATAATAAAATAGATAGATAGATGGATAGATAAATAGATAGATCGATAAATTGAAAGATAGATACATAGACATATAGTATTATTCCTAGATTTATAGATAGGTAGAAAGATAGATAGACAGAAAGACAGATAGACATGTAGTCAAATAGACAGATAGACATATAGACATATAGACATATAAATAGATATAAAGATAGACAGATAGATAGATACACAGATAGGCAGATAGATAGATAGATAGATCAAAGATATAGAGATAGAAACATAGACAAATAATTTGATAGACTGATAGACATATAGATAGATAAATAGATAGATAGATAAATAGATATAGATATAGATATAGATATATATATACAGGTAGAAAGATAGAAAGATGAATAGATAGATAGATTGATTGATTGACAGATATGCAGATACGCAGATATACAAATAGACAGATAGGCATATAGACAAATAGATAGAGATACAGATAGATAAATAGATATACAGATATACATATAAATAGATAGAAAGATATACATACAGATAGATAGATAGATAGATATATTGATAAAGAGATAGATAAAGATATAGATAGAGAGATAGATAGATTGATAGATTCATAGATATATATTTAAATAGAAAGATAGATACACACATAGATAGATAGACATATAAAAAGATAGATAAAAAAAGAGAGATACACACACACACACACAGATAGATAGATAGATAGATAGATAGATAGAAAGATACAAAGATAGATAGATAGACAGATAGATTGATTGACAGATATGCAGATACATATATAGGCAGATAGATAAATATACAAATATACAGATAGACAAATAGATAAAGCTATAGAAACATACACAAATAGATAGATAGATAGATAGATAGACTGAGATACAAATAGTTAAACAGACAAACAGAAAGATACATAAATAGTTAGAAAGATAGTCATATTGAAAAATAGACAAATTTATAGATAGACAAATAGACATTTAGACAGTTAGACAGACAAATATATAGATATATAGAAAGAATAAATAGGTATTCAGATAGATAGATAGATAAAAAGATAGGTAGTCAGATAGACATATATACATATAGACATATAAACAGATATACAGATAGACATATAGTCAGATATATAGATAAATAGATAGACATATAGATAGATATAGAGATACAAAAATAGATAGATAGATAGATAGATAGATAGACAGTTAGATAGATTTGTAGTAAGAGAAATAGATAAATGATCAGATAGGCAGATAGACAGATAAAAAGAAAGATAGAAAGATAAATAGATATACAGATATAAAGATAGACATATAGACAGATTGATAGATTGACAGATTGATAGATTGACAAATTGATAGATAAATAGATATGGAGAAAAAAAGATAGATAGCCAAATTGATAGATAGATAGAAAAAAATGATAGATAGACCAAAGGAGAAATTTACAAATAGACAAAAAGACATAAATATATAGACATATAGACATATAGTCGGATAGACAAATAGACATCTAGACTAAAAATATATAGATAGATAAATAGGGAGAATGTTAAATATATAGATACACAGATAGATAGATAAATATAAAGAGAGACAGACATACATATACATAAATATATAGATAGATAGATAGATAGATAGACAAATGGATAGATTGACAGATAAATAGATGTATAGATTGACAGATTGATAGATTGATAGCATACTGATAGACAGATTGAGAGATAGACCGATAAACATATAGTAAGATAGACTGATAAAAATATAGACACATAGAAAGATAGATAGATAGGCATGAAAAAAAAAGCAGATGGGAAAATAGATAGTTAGGCATATAGACAGATTGATTGATTGATTGATTGATTAATTGATTGACTTATAGATGGATATTCAGATGGATGGATGGATGGACAGATAAACAAATAGCCAGATAGACAAATAGAAGGATAGGCAGTTAGATAGATAGACAATTAGGCAGATAGACAGACAGATAGATAGTCATATAGATAGATAGATAGACAGACAAATAGATTGATTGATAGAAATCCAGATAAATAGATATACAAATAGATAGACAGACATACAGATAGATAGTTAGATATATATAAATATATATACATTTATTTATTTATCTATATATTTAGATAGATAGATAGATATATTGATAAATTGACAGATTGATAGATTGACAAATTGATAGCTTTACAGAATGACCGATAGACAATTCGAGATATAGAAAGATAGATAGAGAGATAGATAGATATATAGATATATAGATATATAGATATATAGACAGACAGAAATATAGAAAGACATATATATACATTAATAGAAAGACAAATAGATATATAAAAATATAGATAGAAAGATAGATTGATTGATTGATTGATACATAGATTGATTGATTGATAGATCGATAAATAAAATTGATGGATAGTTATATAGACATATACATATATAGAGAAACATATTTTTAGATTTATAGTTAGATACATAAACAGATAGGTTGATAGGTAGATAAGCATAAACACATATAGATAAATAGGTAGATCAACATATACACACATAGACAAAAAATAGATAGACAGATATATAGATAGATAGACAGATATATAGATAGATAGATAGATACACAAATCGATAGACATGCAAATAGATTTATAGATAGCAAATAGATTGACAGATATACAGATAGACAGATAGAAAGATAGAAAGATAGAAAGATAGAAAGATAGATAGATAGTCAAATAGATTGATAGATAGATAGACAGATAGAGATATAGACAAATAGATAAATTGACCAATAGATAGATTGATATATATATATATATATATATATATATATACAGATATATAAATAAACAGATAGATAGATAGACAACTAGATAGATATATATTTAGACCATATAAATAGAAATACACATAGATATATATATATATATATATATATATATATATTTATTTATTTATTTATTTATATTTAGACCATATAGATAGATAGATAGATAGATAGATAGATATAGAAAAGATAAATAGATAGACCCATAGATCGATAGATAGATACATAGACAGATAAACAGATAGATAGATAGATAGATAAAGAGAAAGATATATAGATTGATAAACATATATATATATAGACAGATAGATTGATTGACAGCAAAGACATAGACATATAAAATGATAGTCAGAAATACAGATAGATAGATATACAGACAAATAGATATACAGATAGATAGATAGATAGAATAATAAATAGATAGACAAATAGGTATATAGTCAGATATACATAAAGACATATAGACATATAGTCAGATTGATAGATAGACATATAGACAAATAAATAGAGTGAAAGTAGTCAGATAGATAGATAGAGAGATAGATAGATAGGGAGATTGATAGATATACTGATAGACAAATAGACACAAAGGTAGATAATCAGATAGATAGATGAACATAAAGATAGATAGATATATATATATATATATATATATGTATATAGATAAAGAGATTGATAGATAGAAAAATCGATAAATAGACTGATAGATAGATATACATAAATAGAAAACATAGATAGACAAATAGCCACATAAAAAGATAAATAAAAGATAGATAGACAGATATATACATAGTCCAATAGATAGATCGACAAATAAATAGATTGATGATAGATAGATATATAGAGAGACAGATAGATAGATAGATAGATAGATAGATAGACAGATAAACTGAAAGAAAAATAGACAAATATAGACAGATAAATAGATAAACAGATAGATAGATAGACACATATATAGATAGACAAATAGACAACTATATAGATAAATAGATTGACATATAGATAAATAGATAGATAGATAGAAATATAGTCAGATACTTAGTTAGATAGATAAACAAGTAGATAAATTTCAGATAAATTGATAAATATATAGTGAGAAAGAGAGATAGACAAATAAACCATATTGATAGATAGACTGATAGACAGATACACAAACAAATAGATATATAGATAAACAGATAATTAGATCGAAAAATAGAAAGATAGGTAGATAGATAGACATATAGATAAACATATAGATAGATAGACAAATAGACAAGTATATAGATAAAGTGATATACTGATAAAAAGTTAGCCAAATATAGAGATGACAAATAGACAGATAGGAAAATAGGTAGATATATTGATAAAGAGATAGAAAGATAGATACATGGACAAATAGCCTGATAGACTAGATAGATAGAATGCATATAGAAAGATAGACAGATAGAAAGATAAACACATATATAGATAGAAAAATAGACAACTAGATAGATAAATAGATTTTCAGATAGAGAGATAGATAAATAGATTGGCAGATAGAAATATAGTTTGATACTTAGTTAGATAGATAGAAAACTAGATAGATAAAGAGATAAATTGATAAATAGATAGTAAGAAAGAGAGATAGACAAATAAACCATATTGATAGATAGACTGGTAGACAAATAGACAGACAAATAGATATACAGATAAATATTTAATTAGATAGAAAAATAGAAAGATAAATAGATAGATAGACAGATAGATAAACATATAGATAGATAGATAGACAGGTAGATAGATTGGCAAACAGACAGATAAATATTTATACAAATACACAGATATATATATAGACAGATGCATATATAGACATATAGACAGATCGATAGTAGACAGATAAATCGATAGACAGATAGACAAATTGATAGAAGATAGATAGACAAAAATAAAGAGATGGACAAATTGTTAGAAAGACAGATAGATAGATAAAAAATTTGATAGATTGGTAGAAAGATATAAAGACTTAAAGCCTTATAGAAATATAGATAGATAGATAGATAGATAGACAAATAGACATATAGGTAGATATCAATATAGACTGATAGTAAAAAAGATAGATAGATAGATAAATATATAAATAGATATATTGATAGATAGACATATAGGTAGATAGAAAGATACACAGATAGGCAAATAGATAAATATAATATAGCCAGATAAATATATAGATAGATAGACAGATAGACAAGTATATAGATAAAATGATAAACTGATATAAAGTTAGCCAAATAGAGAGATAGAGAGATAGACAGATAGGCGAATAGTTAGATATAGATAGAGAGATAGATATATAGATACATGAACAAATAGTCTGATAGACTAGATAGATAGAATGCAGATAGAAAGATAGACAGGTTGATAGATAGACAAATAGAATGATAAATAGATAGACAGATAGATAGATAGAAAGTTAGAAAAATAGACAGCTAAACCAATAATATTGTAAACACATAGATAGATAGATAGATAGATAGACAGATAAATAAACAGATAAATATACAGATAAATTTACAGATAAATAGATATATAGATAGATATATAAATAGATTGATATAAAGATAGATAGATAGATAGATAGAAAAGCATACAAATGTACAAATAGAGAGATAGACAGACACACATACACACAGAAGACAGTTATATAGATAAACTGACCGACCAATAGAATTAAAAATAGACAAACAAACAAATAGGTAGATTTACAAATAGACAAATATGCACACACATAGATAGATATATATATATATAGGTATATAATAGATTGACACATATAGATAGACATTTAGATAGAGATATATAGTCCTATACACAAACATACAGATAGAAAGATAGTCAGATAGATAGACATTTAGAGAGATAGATAAATAAATATATTCACAAATAGATAGATTGAGAGATAGTCAGATAGATAGATAGATAGATATACAGATAGACAAGTTGATAGATAAAAGATAAACCAAATAGATAGACTGATAAAAAGATAAACATATAGACCATATAGACAAATATGATAGATAGATAGATAGAAAGATAGGTAGATAAATAGATAGATAGATGAATAGATAGACAGATAGATAGATAGATAGATAGACATATAGACATATACACATATAGATAGATAAACAGATAGATAGGTTGACATATAAAATGAAAAATGATATATAGATATATAGATAGATTGAAAATAGATAGACATATACACAAATAGACAGATAGAAAGATAGTCACATTAAAACATAGACAGATTGATAGAGGTTTTAAACATGCGGGACTAGGTAGGCCAGACACGAAGCATATCACAATTCGACCGTGCCCAACCCGACACGGCACTAGAATTTTTCATTCCCTTGCCCGAGCTGGGCCTGCTCATGGCATTAACAATGTTGTGCCATGCCGAGGCCAACTGGACCTCATGCTGGGCCAGGCACGACATGTTACCATGGCCCATAGGCAATGTTCTTCGGCACAAGCCGAGAAACCACCCTAGTGGCTGAGCTCGACATTTTCTGAAACTCCTCGGGCTTGGCTTTGGTTGGTGTTTGCATTGGTCTTTGGAAGTTAGATTTGTGGTGCACGTGCTTTACCTTTACTTTATGGATATTTTTATTTTTTTTAATTAGTTAACTAAAACTCTTAACTCTTAACAAAATATTTAAAATTAATTAGTTTTTTACTTTCTCTCTCTCTCTCTACTCTTTAATTTACCCTATTATCTAAAAAACCAAAAAAAATTACAAATACTAATGAAATAAATTTAAATTTAGAAAATAAAAATCTTACACATAGGTTCGATGTCTGAAGCTACTGTAACTTTTGTTTCTCCGGTCGTTTAAACCTAAATATCTAAAAAACAAAAAATAGGATGACTTATATAGTTTGGACTCATTTTGATATAATAAAAAAATGTTAGGGGTGATGAATAAGAAACGACACAGTGTAACTATTATAATAAAAATTTAACTTGTAAGAGTGTGTTTGGGACTGTGCACCTTAAGAGGCATCCCAAACTATGCACCAAAGTATATAGGGGATTTGATACTAGGCAAACCCAACTCGGTAATATGTTTTTTGAGACTAGATCTAGTCTAGTCTCAATGTTTACTTCCTTCATATACTGTAGTGAATTGCATAGGGAAGGCATAGTGAAACTTATCACCATGATGGGTCTTTCGTCAAATTTTCAGAAGATCCAATGGTAGTGAGCATCGTGCAAACATAATTTCAGCCTACTTATCATATGATTCCTAGGTCCACATCTAGGAACGACATACTAAATTTTTATAAGTTAGAAAAATGAATAATAATTAATAAATTTATGGAATATAGTGGAGTGCTATCCCTGACATCTAATATCTGGACAAGTCACAACAATTCATATTATGCATGTCTCACTGCCCACTATGTAGATTCTAAATGGACTTTAAATAAAAAAATTTTAAGATTCTCTGAGATTCTCCATCTTCATGATGGCAATATCATTTTTGAGTGTATGATGAAGATCTTTAGAGAATATAAAATTCAAAATAAAACCTTTAGTATCACATCTGATAATGCATCTAATAATGGAGTAGCGATTAATATGTTTGTTTGGAATATTAGAGATGAACCATTAAAAGAGAATTTCCACGTTAGATGCATATGTCATGTGATTAACTTGTTTGTACAAGCAGGGATGAAGGTGTGTTACCCCACTTTAGATGGTTGGTAGACTCTATTTCTCTGCAAATCTTAAGAAGAAGAAATTCCAATCGGATGTGAGACACCATTGGAATTACACGTACATGATGTTGGAGTCATGTGTTGGATACGAACACGTGATATCTGACTACGTCAATAGTAAGAGTGACTTACTTAATATTGACGACAATGACTGGTCTTAAGGTATATCATTTATAAAATTTCTGAAGATTTTTTATGATACAATGAACTTGTGTTCGTTGGTTTATACTTTCATGACTTACATTCACTCAAGTGCATATGCAACATTAGTAGCATGTTAAGGAAGTATCGAGCTGACTCGACACTTAGCCATATGGTTGTAGAGATGGAAACCAAGTACTTAAAGTACTGGTCCACCATTTGATTTTTTTATTTTCTCGCTACATGCATGGATCCTAGAGTTAAGGTGGAAGGGGTAGATAATATTTTGACATACATTTCCTCGTGCATGAACCTGGAAAACCTACCAAAAGGGTTTATTCACGAGAAGTTGACTGACCTTTTCATATACTAAAATACTAGGTATGGTGGTAGTAGTAGTGAGGCTCCAAGTACAAACATGGATACCATATTCAGAGATGATGACTTTTCCATTCAGTTAGCGAGGGGGAAACGATGAGGTAGACCATCGAATAGGAGCGAACTATCTTGGTATTTATATACTAATTACTACTCAATCCGCTCACATTCTGATAATATGAATCTTGATATATTATAATGGTGAAAATCATTTGAGTCCACCTTTCTCGTGCTATCAAAGATGGCACAGGATCTACTGACTCCTTTGGTGTCGAGCATAGCATCGAAGTCAGCATTTTCTATTGTAGTGAATATGATATCAGATAGTAGATCGAGATTACTTCCAGATATTGTTGAGGATTTAGCATGCATGAAGGATTGAA
Source organism: Sapria himalayana (assembly GCA_029783825.1). Classification (NCBI taxonomy): domain Eukaryota; kingdom Viridiplantae; phylum Streptophyta; class Magnoliopsida; order Malpighiales; family Rafflesiaceae; genus Sapria; species Sapria himalayana. Next base: position 62,015 of record JAREIK010001795.1, read on the forward strand.
AGGATTCGAGCTTTAGGATCTAGGATCAAACTAAGACTTGGGTCTGGTACTAAAGCAAGAGCAAAGGAGTTGATTGCTGATGATGATCCATAAAATGATTATTTTGATATTGAGGTTGAGAAAGATAATGATATAATGATGGACAATTGATGAGGTTACCACTAGATACCTATCGGTTGATGATTATGAGATTGCAACATACCGACACTAACATTGACACTTATGTTACAGTTATGCTTATGCTTAAGAGTTATCCTTGATTTTGATTTTTGATTTCAATGTCATGCACTCATTTTTATTTACATTGTCTTTGCTTTGGTTTTGGCATTTGGCTTTGTGACTTTGTCATTTTTGTTAATGATATAAACTGATATACAAATAGACAGATAGACAAATCGACATAAAGACCATATAGACATGTAGATAGATAGACAAATAAACAGATAGTAAGATAGATAGATAAACATGTAGACAAATATAGAGATAGAAAAATAGATAGATAGATAGATAGACACATATACACATAGACACATAGATAGATAGACACATAGACACATAGACACATAGACAAATAGACACAACGAGAGATAGAAAGATAGAAAGCTAGATAGATAGATAGATAGATAGATAGATAGACATATAGACAGATAGACATATAAACAAATAGACATATGGATAGATAGGTAGACAGATAGATAGAAAGACCATATAAATATATATAGATAGATAGACAAATAGATTGATAGATAGATAGACAGATAAAAGATAGAGAGTTAGATAGATAGATACACAGATAGATAGATAGATAGATAGACAAATAGACTTAAATACAAATACACAGATAGATTGATTGATAGTTAGGTAGGCATATAAAAAAAAGACATTGAAAATAGTCATATTGATAGATAGAGGATAGAGAAGTAGATAGTTAAAGAGATAAACTAATAAATAGATATATAGATAGATAGATAGATAGACCATATAGATAAATAGATGGATAGACAAATAGACACATATATAGATAGATAGATAGATAGAAAGATAGGCAGATAGACAGATATATAGATAGATAGAAAGACAGATAGACTGATAGACATATAGACATATAGACATATAGATAGATATATAGATAGACATATACACAAATAGACAGATAGAAAGATCTGCAAATAGATCGATAGACACATAGACAAGTTGATATCGATAAAGAGATAAACTAATAAACAAATAAACTTATAAAGAGATAGATAGATATACCATTTAGACATTTAGCCAGATAGACAGATAGATAGATGTAAAGATATAGGGATGGACAAATAGACAGATAGAGAGAAGACAGATAGATAAAATAAGATATAGAGGGATAAACTGATAGATAGACAGATAGATAGATAAATAGATAGATAGATAGATAGATAAATAGATAGAAAGGTAGATAGATAGACAGATATATGGATAGACATATAGACAAATAGATAGAAAGATTGATATATAGATTAATAGATAGAAAAATAGACAGATAAATAGATAGATGGAAAGATAATTAGATATATAGAAAGATGTACAGATAGATAGATAGATAGATAGCTAGACAAATATATAATTAGATAGATAGATAGACAAATAGACATGTACACAAATAGATAGATAGAAAGATAATCAAATAGATTGATATATAGATAGACAATTAAATAGATAAAGAGATTAACTGAAAAAAATATAGACATATAGACAGATAGGTCATATAGATAGATAGATATATATATATATATATATAGACATATAGACAGATAAATGGATAGACAAATAAATAGATAGAAAGATTAGACAGATAGACAGATAAGATAGATAGATAGATAGATAGATAGATAAATAGATATATAGATAAATAGATAGACTGGTTGACAGATTGACCGATGGAGAGATACGAAAATAAATAGATAGACAGAAAGACAATTAGACAAATAAACAGATAAAGAGAAGATACATAGATAGATAGATAGACAGATAGACATATACACAAATAGAAAGATAGTTAGATAGATAGACAGATAAACAAGTAGATCGCTAAAAAGATAAATTGATAAATAGATAGATATATAAGGAGATAGACTTATCAGCCATATAGAAGATAGTTAGATAGATATCTATAGAGATACATAGATGGACAGATAGAAAATTAGAAAAATAGATAGATAGAGGGATAGACATATAGATAGACAGACAGATAATTAGATAGATAGATAAATAAACAGATAGATAGATAGATAGATAAACAGATATATAGATAAATAGATAGATAGATAGACAGATTGACAGATAGACAAATAAAGAAAAGATAGATTGACAAAACTTAACAGATAGACAAATTGGAAATAGACAGATAGACATAAGATAGATAGACAGATATTTTGATATTTTGATTTACAGATAAATAGATTGACACATAGATAGATTGGCAGATTGGCAGATAGATGGCTAGACAGACAGATAGATTGACAGATAGACAAAGAGATAGATAGATAGTTATACAAATAGACTGATACAGAGATACACAGATAGATAAATAGATAGTCATATACAAAAATAGACAAATAGAAAGATAGTCATATTGATAGATATATAGACAAGTAGAAAGATATAGGGATAAATTGATAAACAAATAGAAAGATAGAAAGATAGATAGATATAAAAATAGATAGATAGACATATAGACATATACATTGAAGATGGATAGACAAAAATAAACATATAGATAAATATATTGATATATAGATAATAAGATATATAGATAGATAGATAGACAGAATGATAGACATAATGATAGACAGAAAGATAGATAGATATAGATAGATAGAGATATAGGTAGGCTGATAGATAGATAGACAACTAGATAGATAGACACAGACACATAGATTGACAAATTGATACATAGATTGTTGGATAGATAGATAGATTGATCAACATATATATAGATAGATAGCTATCTACATAGATGGATAGCTATCTACATAGATGGATAAATAGATGGACAAATAGATAGATACACAAAAAGAAAAATATATATACTTATAAATAGACTCATAAATACTCAGACAAACACAAATACACGCAGGACACATGGACACATTGATTGAAATACAATAGAAACATAGATAAATAGATAACAAACAAATAGATAGATAGATAGACAAATAGACCATCTAGATAGATAGATAGATAGATAGGCAGTAGACATGTAGATAGATAATGAGATAAACTACTAATCACTTAAAAATATAGAAAGATAGAGAGATCGTGAGATACACCATATAGATAGATAAAATAGATAGACAGATAAACATACAGACAAAATGAGATATAAACATATAGATAGATAGATAAGTGGATAGATATACAAAAAGTCAGATAGATATATAGACATATAGATAGGTAGTCAGATAAATAGATAGACAAATAAAATGATAGATAGATAGACAGATTTACTTATTGATAGAATGATAGATTGATAGATATACATATAGACATAGAGACTAATAGAAAGATACATAGAAAGATAGATAGAATAATAGAAAATAGAAAGATAGGTAGATAGCCATATACTTAGATAGAAAGATAGATAGATAGAAACATAAACAAAT
>JAREIK010001796.1:0-42093 GCA_029783825.1 Sapria himalayana
TCTATCTATCTAACTATCTATCGCATGTATATCTATCTTTCTATCAATCTTTTTGTCTAGATATTATATATATATAGATATATATATATATATATATATATATATATATATATATATATATTATATATCATCAATCTTTTCTTTCTTTCTAAATGTATATTTGTCTATCTATCTTTTTATATTGCTTTCTATTTATTTATCACGATTTTTGTTTATCTGTATAACTATCTATCTATTTATCTGCTTAACTAACTAACTATCTATACTTTATATTTCTATCTATATAGTTCTGGCTATCTATCTATCTATATATCTGTCTGTCTTTTTGTCTATCTATCTATCTATCCATTTATCTATCTTTTTATCTATCTATCCATCTATCTTTTTATTTATTTGTCAATCAATCTTTCTATCTATTTGTTTATCTATCTATTTATCTATATATCAATCAATCATCTATATGTCTATTTATCTATCTATCTATTTGTCAATCTATCTATAGAATAAATTATCTATCTATCTATCTACCATCTTTCTACATATTTATCTATCTAACTTTTTGTCTATGCTTTTTATCTATCTATTTGTCTATCAATCCATCTATCCTCTGTCTATATATGTGTGTGTTATATATATATATATATCATGTATCTATTTGTCTAGCTATACTTCTATCTATCAGCCTAATTATCTGTCTATTTTCTATCTATCTATATGTCTATCTATATTTCTATCTATATGTTCTATCTACTTGTCAATCTTCTATCTTTCTATCTTTTTGATCTATCTGTCCATCTATCTATTTATCTATATATACATATATTTGGAGATCTATGCATACTTGATTGTTGCCTACCAAACTATCTAACTAACTAACTATCTATTTGTCTATATGTGTCTATTTTGTCTATATTTGTATAATGTCTATCAATCTATCTATCTATTTGATATCTATCTATCTATCTTTTATATATCTATCTATCTATTAATCAATTTATCACTCTATCTATTTGTCTATCAATCTTTCTATATTTCTATCTACCTATCTTCTAGCTATCAATCTATATACTATCTATCTTTCTTTATATCTTTATACTTATATCATAATGTGTTTTATATATCTATATATCTATCATTTGTTTTTTTTATCTATCATTGTATTTGTCTATCTCTATTCATCTTTTAATCTTAATTGTATATGATCTAACTATCTATTTGTCTCTCTATCTGTCTATCTATCTATCTTTACTATATGTCTATATGTGTGTCTATCTATTTGTCAATATGTCTACCTTTCTATTTGTCTATTTTCTATCTATCTATCACCATATCTATCTGTAATCTATTTATCTATCTATCTAACTATCTATCTGTCTATTATCTATCTATCTGTCGGATATTTGCCTTTCTATCTAATTGTATATATATATATGTATATCTATTACACTATCTATCTATCAATCTATTTATCTATATATCTATCTATCTAACTATTAATCTATCTATCTATTAGTCTACCTATCCATCTATTATCAATCAATCAATCATCTGCATATCTATCTATCTATCTAACTTTCTATTTATTTATCTATCTATTTATTTATCAATCTATCAATCTATTAGTCTATAAATCTATCAATCAATCTATCAATCAATCTATCAATCTATCTATCTATCAATTTATCTTTCTCTGTATATCCTTCTTTCTATCCTTATGTCTATCTGTCTTTCAATCAATCAATCAATCTATATATCTATTTATGTATCTATCTGTCTTTCTATATTTCTATCAATGAAATCTATTTATCTATCTATTTGTGTATCAATCAATCAATCAATCTATCTATCTATCTATTTTTTTATGATTTTATATATAATTGGAAGCGATATTCTTAAATATTTATTTTCTCAAAATATATGTATTTAGATAGCGATTTTTCCCTAACTATTTGGGTTAGTTTTAATTTTCGTCGCTAATCTTTAATGATATTTTTTAAGCATTATTTATTTTAATATTTTAGATAATCTTAATATTAAAGGTATATATGTCATGGTCTATAGATGAGCGATCCTTGAAAGATACAATCTCCTCATATAATAATAAAAATATGATGTTATAAAAAAATTAATAAATATGTAAATACGAATTAAAAATTTATATTAAATATGTCTAAAATAAATATTTTTTCATTATAATTTATTAAAAAAATTAAACTTAATTTTTTTTGATATATTTATTTATGATATTTAAATATTTGTATTAACAAACATTATATTATTTATTATATAATTATAATATTTTAAAATATTTTAATTAATAAAATAAATTACTACTGATAAAAAAACTAAAAATAAACAATTGTTTGGTTAAATAAAAAAATTTTAAAAAATATATCAATAAATGAATAAACTAGAAAATATTTATAAAAATCAAAGTATAAAATAATATTTATATGATTGTAGGAAATTTTTAAACATATAATGACTAAAAGATTTAAAATTTTTGAATTATAAAAAAACTAAAATTTTTAATAAATTAAAAAAAAAATAAGTTGATATTTTAAGATTATTATATTGATGTTTTAATTATATCAAAAAATTGATGATTTAAAAAATTAATATTTCAGTATGGTTATTAAATGAACACTTCAAACATTAAAATTTATAATGACTAAGATTCAAATTTTATGCTTTTATTATTATTCATATTATATTAATAAAACATAAATTGTATTCTTATAATTTATAAACAATATAATATATATATATATATATATATATATATATATATATATATATATGTATGTATGTTATGTATGTATGTATGTATGTATGTATGTATGTATGTATGTATGCATACTATATTATTATATTATTATTTTATTTGTTTATTAAATAATATCATTTATGGTTAAATAAAAAAATATTTCAATTATTTATTTAATAATTTTATTTAAATTATTTATTTTTATAATTTTATTTAGTCTTATTTTATTGTATTTTATTTTATATATATTTACATCCATTTTAGTATTTATATAAGGTTTCATTGAAAAAAAAATGCTAAGTCTTGAACACGTAGCAATTTTTCAATCATTCAAATGACGAAGGAGAGGCTATACGTGACTACAGGAGAACCCTAAATATATCGGTTCTTGTTACTACATAATATTATCATTGTTTTCTCCTTCAGAATGCTATCTACATATCTCCGTCTCTCTCAATTTGCTAATCACTGACGGATTTTCATTTTTACAAAATATTCGGATATTAACTTTTTTTTATTTTCCCCCCAATTTTCATTCTTTTGCTTCTATTTTCATATCAACCATATGATTTTGACTCTACACCATTAATTGAAACAATAAATCGTCAGTGTAATCTTTGTTCTTTTACTATTTGATTTTTTACGATTTTATTGATTTCAAATACTAAATGTTGCATTTTGTTCTCTCCTTATAACTTAATAAAATAAATAATGCTTGATGTTTTCCCCTTCTGTAACTTAAGAAAAAACAAGATTAATGTTAATGGGTTCTATTTTTTTGTCTCCGAATATATTATAAATAGATATAGTATATATAAATTTTTATACATTTATATAATCATATGACATTATATATAAATGTCTATACTTTAATATATATAAATGTATACATTATATTGAAACACTGATATGTTTATATTAACATGTAATGTTATATATAATATTTATACATATGTATTAATGTCTATAAATATCTATACAATATTTACATAAAACTATCTATTTATATAATTTTGTATTAACAATTATATTACATAAAATGTTTATACATTTGTGTAGACATTTATATAACATATTTATTTTTATATAAATATAGAATATTTATAATGTCTATATAATGTGATATATATACTATATAATATTTATAAAAGGGTTACATATATATAATTATATAAGTAACATTTATAGAAATATTTTAAACACAAATATTAGATCTAAACACTTATTTAATTATATAATCATCTGCCATTATATATAAAAGTATTTATACTATATTTATAACTATACATCACTTATTTTTTATTTATTAAATAATGTATAACTATATGTATAATTCTATATAACTATATTTGTAACAAAATATACTATATGTATAATAATATATAACTATATATAATTGTATTTTACCAAATGTATAAATTTATAAATGTTATATATAATTATATTTTTAACTACATAATTATATTACATCTTATTCATTAATGTATCATTCCGATAGTGCATAAAGTAAAATCAATCTGTGTATTTGTGTTACTTTCTCTCTCTCAACTCCTCCAATCACCATCTTTCTACTGTGACAAAGCTGTCCAAGTTGCGGTGTGTCATGTCTAGTAAAAAATCCCTTCACTTATACAAGTTTCGTATGGGGAACAATGTGGTACCATATCTATACGAAATTTAAATGAGTCAATCAAATCAAAATAAACTAAATAAATAAGTTATGTTATGATAAATATATAATATTGCAGTATATATGTACATATATACTATAGTGTATATGTACATATATACTAGCATTTCACTAGTTACATATATTACTGTAGTATATGTACATATAAACTATAGTATTATATATACATATTACTGAGTACATATATACTCAATATATATGTCCATATAATACTGTAGTATTATATGTACATAACTACAATATATATATGTATATATTAAGTATATACGTACGTATATATTTAGTACAAATGTATGTATATACTTGGTATATACATATGTATGTACTCAATATTTTTTATGATCACTAATTTTAGTTTTTTTTTATTTTGAATTAGCACCTCTAAATCATTGTTTTCTAATAAAAGCTCAGTGAAACACCCTCATGGATTTCCAAGGAGGGCATGTGCGGAAGAAAATCATTTATTATGAAAAAATATAGGATGATAAATCATCAACTATGCGCTCAAAGTTGATCTCCTTAAAATTCCTTGGAAGATCAGAGATCTTCAAATCAAGCTACAAATATTCTCTGAGGATCTTGACATGGAGAATCTACCGATGTAAAGAGAATAGGAATCGAATAAGTATTGACCATATATAAAAGTAATATTCGGGGTGATGTTTATATACATCTCTGAAATTATCATACCTAATAAGGTCTTTTAATGGAAGATTAACTTTCTTGCTTGTTGATGAAAGAAATGTTTTGTCAGTCTTTACAACTTGTTTAAACTACCATCTTGACTACGCCAAACTTGAATTGGCTCATGGAGGCCTGGTTTTGGCTTCTACAACTGATACACAATGACTTCTCTCTTTGCTCTTGTATGAATGCATCTTATCAAGGACAATCCAAAAAACTCATTTTATTTAAATGCCAATTAATTTCAAAAGCAAAAGGAACTAGCTAGAGCATTTTAATAAACATTTACCTCTTTTAATATTTGAACTTTATGGGTTGCCAAAGCTAGCATTATCAGATCAGCATATTGCACTCAAACAGTCATTACTATTCAAAAATTAAAAGTGATTCAGAAGTACAAGATTTAAGCGTGTAACAATGGAAGTTAGAAATCTTCAATTTCATTATGCAATAAAATTTGCATGCAAGACCATACAAGTAGTGATAGCAATTTTGATTATAATCAGGAAGTCTGCACTGTAGGCGAATAAAAGATATTAAATTGTGCTCGCCTTCCCCTTGACATTAGAATTTGATAGAATGACATGTAACATGCCCATGTAATGCTAGAAACACCTTATTGAAGAAGATAAAAGGGCCTAGAACTAAATGCTTAGACTAACTCTATATCGTGCGAGAACACTAAGAAGCATAGGAGGAGAAGAACCCCATGTCAATTTCATTGTCTTTTGGTATTAGAAAGAATCTTCTTCGTTGCCGATTCATTTTAGCGTAGGGTGCAACCCTATCTACAAACATAATTTAAGCCACAAATAATTAATAAGTAAAGGACATAAGATAAAAGATCGATGAGGTGCAACTGAACCAATTCAAGCTGATGCATGGGCACATGGTAGCCATGTACGAACACAAAAACCATATCGAAGGCCATATATTATAGCTTACAAGGTCTTACAATGCTGAAAAGCCTATCAATGTACTTATACATGTTGTTGAATACTTCTTCAAAGGATGTCGAAGCAAAAATCGTAATCAGTTTGATAATGAAATTAATGCAATAACGAAACTAGAGCTAAAAAATCACACATATAGGGCTCTCAGGGATGGTCAGCATCTTTTTGTACTTTGTCCTCTGGTACTCCATGCAAATAAAGAATATTGTTACATCTGCGCATGGAGCATAACAATAGTAGATTTACAAACCAATAAATAACACAACAGCATGCCACTGATAAATAGATAGACTAGCACATGCAATACCAATTGCCATTTGCTAGAAATTTTACACATCGAGATAAGCATGAGCTTATTTTTTAATTTGAATCAAGATTACTCCAAAATTTATAGTGAACTGCCCATCAAAATATTCTTCTATGTTGCCCAGCATCATGCATCAGTCCATGGTTAATTATAAGAATATTAAAAAGTGACAAATAAAAGAGAAATTGAAATGAAAACAGGATGTGTGGTATTGAATTTTTCATACTTGTAGCTTCATATAAGAATCCACCCAACCAAGAAAACCTGAAAGAAACAAAGAAAAAAAAGAAAAAAATGCAATGCACATGAGGACTTAGATCTGCACGAAATAAGAGTATCAATAACAAACCTGCATTTGGTGGGACTAGAAAATTTTAATTCATCTCACAGCTTCAGAAGCTAAGGTTCTATTCCCAGCACCAAGAAGACTAGCCAATTCTTTTATATACCTATTATATGCTAAAATTCTACCCAAAATATTCGGGGACACACAACATATTCATAAATATATAAAAATAGTAATTATAGACATGAACAAACACAAATCTAAGTTGATAGTTATACAACTTCAACAAATATCTAAAAGATGTACATAAATTATGTTTAGAGAGAAAGAGAATGCAAAAATAAAATGTTTTATGAATAATAAAGATAATAGAAGCTTAGCCTCCATTTGATCCAGCTGAAATAGGTAAATATGAGACCCATGCATTGTAAGGACCGTGGCAATATCTGAATGCTTTGAATCAAAATTTTTTCATGGATCTCACATCAGGTGTCGTACAAAGATTCATTATTAGGTTAATCAGCAAAGCAAAGAATAAAACTAGAATAAAAAAAATTGAAACCTTCAAAAAAATCTCATTATGTTTTGCTACACATAGATAAAAATCAAATATAGTTCAGAAATAATTCTGATATGAAATCATCCATATAATTACTCTGGGATTTTGTGCTAGCCTCTCCTGTGAGATTATGCAGCCGGATCTCAGAATGCTATTGGTCCTGTCAATGACACTAATTTTGACTCCATATAGGACATCTGCTATTACATTACATTCTTAATATCTTTCATCTCATCATTCATTTCTTTAATTTCTTGCATTTCTTCCATCAAATGAGTAATCTTCTCATCATTCTCTTCTTCATTTCCTACATTTCTTCCTTCAAATAAGTGATCTACTCTTCCTTCTTTTCTTTCATTTCATCTATTTCTTCCTTCACATGATATAACTACTCATTCTTCTCTATCATTTTGGTCTCCATAACTTCAATATGTTCATTTGTTCTAATTACTTATTGCTTGACTACAACAACAAAATGCCACTCCCTTCGAGCCGATGTCATAAGCTTGCGACTTCTTATGACCTCTTATGGTCTCAAAATAAATAGAATCATAGCAATTGGTTGAAGATCCATAGAACCCTCAACTTATTGATAAGCAGCTGTCACACATTTCTTAATGAATTTCTGAGATAAAACAGAGACATATACTATTCTAGATATACATAAAATAAATTGAATATATTGTATTCTAAACAACTTTCAAAATGTACTGTAGTATAATAAAATTTTATTAATATAATAGATTCTTATAGTAATCATCTTAGACTTGTTGTCAATAAACTGACCATCCGCTTTCTTCACATGTATCTTCCTGAAAATCTCATAAAAATTAGGATCTTGACCCTATTTTCCAGCCTAGAAAATGTATTTATAAAGTCATAAAATAACAAATGATAAAAAATTTTAACAAAATTAATAAAACTATGCACAAATTTGATTTATTTGGACTATTAGGACAACCACTAAATATATAAATATTCTAAATATTAAAATTGTACCAAATCTTGAGCATGCGCAATGCTAGACTTTGACCCTCCTGTGTGTCAAGGATTCTTGTACCTAGTCCGGCTATCTCAGTTAATCGATTTTTACTGGATATCTCTGATTTTTTCTTCACATCTGGCTCTTCCAAATACTTTAGCCACTCAATCCAGTCATCCTCGGATATATAATCAGGCCGTTCTTTTTTATTTTTCAATTTATGGAGAAAATCAGAATACTATTCAGTAGCTTTGCTCTCCCATAATAACTTTATCTTCCCATCAATGCCTATGAGCACTGATTCTATATATAGAAAAATCACAAAATAATTTATATTAATAACAAGGACACAATTATTTACTGCTTGAATAATAACTAGTATAATAGTTAACTAATTAGATAATTAATTTTCAATGCTTTAGTTTCATTATTTTTATCTGAAAGTCATTAAAATAAGACTCTTCTGTCGATTCAAAACTCTTTCTTCCACGAGAATGCTTTAGAATCAACTATTTTCTTGAAAGTCTTTATAATTAAAGTCGAACACTTGTGAGATGGAATAAAACTGTACAAATAAATAAATAACATTGAAAATAAGAAAATCATAACTATAATAAAAACCCCACTAGTGGTAACATCAATATATTTTATTCAAGTCAAATTTGCATATTTCTTATACCTCACATTCATAATCTCAATTCCTAACTTAGTACTGAATGCAGAGGATGGTACAACATTTGATGATGTTGATGGTTTTGTAAATGGGGGAACTATCGGTGTAAAATATGCCGTAGAAAATAGAGATGGATCAAAAGTATGTGCAGGAAGGACAATGGGTGGTAAGCTAATATCTGATAAAGGTGATAGTATGGGACTTAATGATGGTGATGGTGATGAAAATGGAGATGGTGATTGTAATGTTGAAGTCTAGATATGGTGGGTATGAGATGATACTGAATTTGCAACATGATGTAAAATACTAGATGAATTTGGTTCATTTTTTCATCCACAGCCATGTCCTTTACGCACCATCTGCTGTACAAAAAAAATAAAGAAAAAATAACATAGATATGATGAACAACCATGCGTTTTACAATAAAACACATCAATAAATTTCAACAAAATATAGAAAGTATTTGATAGTTTAATATTATAATAGAATTATAACATTTTAATTATCGGCATCATTATCATGCTCCAATGGATCTTGTGACATTTCGTCTAATTTCGATGGAAGTTCCAACTTATCTTTGTATAGAAATTGATAATCTTCAATTTCTATTAGGCCACCATTTTAGTCACATAAATTTTCTAGATCTTCATATACATTCACAGGCTCAATATTATTTATGTCATCTTCTTGGACTGCCGGTGCAATAGCTAAGTCTGCACTTCTTTGCTGAGATGTTGGTACTTCAAAATTTGATCAAGCTTTGATTTTGCAAATCGACCACCAATCACTCTTATCATGAGATAAACTCAGATATGAATAAGAATATACTTGAGTGGCTTGAACTGCCATAATAAATGGCTCATATCTATTATATTAGTTTATGGTTAACATCCACTAGCTTCTAATCTTAATGAATCTTTGTGCCCACATTTCGTGTAGGATCAAACCACTCACACTATAATAATACAATCTTATTATTTTCGAGTCCAGGATACTCCAATTCAATAACTTCTGTGAGTTGACCATAATAATCAATCTCATCTATACTATAACCTGAGCCTTTAATGCATACACAACTATTTATTGTTGTTTTAGAAGAACCGTGCCCGATTGTTAGAAATTTATATTTATTGACAAAATACCAGGATATGTTGTCACATATCTAAATGGTCATTTACTTAGATTCTGAATTAAAATATTTGAATCTCCATTTGAAGGATCAATTTTCCCATGGCATAAATTAAACAAATGATGTTAACAAATAAAGGATACTAATAAATTAAATAATTCAAAAATTTTAAAACTTAATAATTCTCACATAATTTTTTAACCAATTTGCAAATTCAGTTTCCAGCATATAAGCAACATCAATGATGAAAATTACTAGTTGCATATTTTTTAACTGCTCAATATAAATACTACACATATATAAAAAGAGAGAAAAATGTATATCAATTTTATATTATTACTATTAAGGACAAAGTTAAACTATGATTAAACATGCAACCTTTTTTGGTATACATACTGAATATGTGGTGCAACCTCCTCATAATTAAGTAAAATGTAGCTCTAAGTTTCTTTGTACTCTTTATCTATCATAAATCTTTTTTTGCTCTTCCAAATGCTTTTCTAGGGTGCTTGAAGATAAATAGTAGTTCCACAGAATCATCTTCTACCATCACATTACTTTTATCATTCCGAGACACATTTCTATTCTTTTGTATTGATATGATCTTCAAAATAATAAGAACGAAATGATGATGCTTCTTCTACTAAATATGCATTGCAAGTTGAACCTCCAACTTTTTCCTTATTTATAACATTTAATTTTACCTTACAAAGATACCTACAACCACAATATTAGGTTTCAATTATATTAAATTACAATATTACTTTATCTATGAAATAATAAAACACGGCTAATTATATGTATTTACCTCTCAAAGGGATTCATCCACCTGTATTGCACTAACTCTACTATCCTTGCTTCATAATGCCAAATGGACTGGCAAATGCTCCATTGAGTCAGAAAAACTCAATGGGAATTCTATTCAAGCTTACAAAGAATAAGTGGAATTTCATTCTCAAGTCTCACAATGTCATCTATTTTGATTGTGGTTGTGGGTAGTTGTTTCAAAAACAAACTAAGTTCTGTAATGACCTTCTAAATACTTAGGGGAAGTAATTTACAGAATGCAATTGGTATTAATCTCTACATAAAGACATGACATTCATGACTTTTTATTCCAAAAAACTTAAGATTCTTTATATCCAAGCATCTACCCATATTTGACACATATCCATCAAAGAATTTTAAATTTTTAGACCATCACACAATATCTGTCTTGCCTTCTTATCAAGTGTGCAACGAGCTTTAAGGAATTTTCCTGTTGCCTCATCTAGCTTCAATTCAGGATGCCTACAGTAATCATTCAGCTCTTGACTTGATTTTAAAGTATCTTTTGTTTTTCCATCTACAGTAAGGATAGTATTGAAAACAATTTCAAACTCAATTTTTTCAATATGCATTACATCCAAGTTTTCATGAATTAAATTGGACTTCCAATAGGGCAAGTCTAAAAATATACTATATTTCCTCCTGTCAAATATTTTGCATATTGGTCCATTATTTCTAGCTAGCATTCTTTTCAGTTATCTTCTTCAAGCCCAAACTCTGAATCCCTATCATAATATCATCTCCTGAATGAACTTCCGGTGTAACTGTCATCATAGTTTTATTTTTTCGAAATGTAGTTCTATTTTTTCAAAATGGATGATTCGTAGGTAGAAACTTACTACGGTTATCAAACCATGACTATTTTCCACTAAATTTGAGGTTATATGCATCAGACTTTTTCAAGCAATATGGGCATGCGAATAATCCTGTAGTACTCTAGATAGATAACTTTGAATATGCATGAAAGTTACTTACCATCCACATAAGGGCCGCCCGCATTATGAAATTTTGCTTCTTTGAGATATTATATGTATTCACGCCAAGATCCCACAAATGATTTAACTATGCTATAAAAGGCTATAAGAAATATCTAGCATGTCTTTTGGATTTTTGACCCTGGAACCAATATTGACAAAAAAATATATTGCGTCTTTATGCACAACCACAAAGGCAAATTATAAGGTGTCACTATCACTAGCTATATTGAATACTATTCTCTAGATTGCTCAAATGTTTGAAATCCATCAGTGCAGAGACCCAATCTCACATTTCTACTTTCAGCTACAAAATCTTGATGTATATGATTAAAAAAGTTCCAAGCAAGTGAATCTGATGGATGAAGGATTACCCCTTCTTCAACCTCTTGCTCAGAATGCCACCTCATATCATTTTCTAAAGCATTTGATGCATATAGTATCTACAACCTAGGAATTAAAAGAAAATAATACATCTTCTTAAATGCTACTTTTAATTTTTGTCGCATATCTACAACACAAGATACCTTTTTAAATCGAGGATGATAACAAAACTCACATCTAATTAAATCACTATCACCACCCCAATATAACATACATCTATTGAAACAACAATCAATTTTTTTCACCGGTAGACCTATTCTCATAGTAACTATTTAGTGTTGTAAAAGTTGTTAGTGACCAAATTATTATCCGGAATAATCTCCTTCATTAGTTCTGTCACCTGATCAAATAATTTTCTCATACATATGATTTTTTGACTTAATGCTCATAAGTCGAGCCACGAGTAATAACTGTGAATGTGTTTTACATCCAGACCACAACTCATTATCTGTAGCTTTAAGAATTTCATAAAATTTCTCAGCTTCAGGATTAGGTGTTTCATCCATGTATCCATATTGAAGTCAGCACCAACAGCTTCCATGATCATTCGATGGTATCGATTTGATGCTTCTTTACCAAAAACAAATGATTCTGTACCCTCATTTTGGTCAAGGTTTAGAGCCATTATACTTTCCCCTGAAAATCCAAACAAAATAATTTGGCATAAAGCCATATTTAGCCAAATGATATCTTATAGTGTTTACATCACGAAAGAGATATTCTGATACTTGTGATGATTACATGGACACTAAATTTTTTTTCTCCATCCATCCATCTCGATAGACTACATGTAAAATTAATGAAAGTTTCAAGCCCACTCAAAAAATCATTATTCAAAATTCCATTCATAAATTTTTTGTACATCCATTCACAACTCAATTTGTACTGTTTTATTTGCAAAGAATAATTCTCAACCATTATTTTGGATTAAACATTCAATTACTTCAAAATATACTAATAATTAAATAAAATTACTTATAGATGAATATTTAAAAATTAAATATCATGAATATCGAGGTAATGAATTTGCTGAATCTACATGAATAGATAAAGCAATTTATAGCACGATAAAAAATAATAGATATCAGGCTATTACTAGATAAAGAGAGCAAAATATGATAATGCACAAGAAAATAAAGCAAAAAGAAAGGAATTTAAAGTTTGAAGGGGGAGAGGGAGAGAAGGAGAGAGTGAGAGAGAGAGAAAGGGGAGAGAGAGGGGGGAGAGAAATGGAGTGAGGAAGAGAGGGAGAGAGAGAGAGAGAGAGAGAGTGGGAGCAAGGGAGAGAGAGAGTGTGTGTGTGTGTGTGGGAGAAAGAGAGAGAAAGGGGAGAGAGAGAGAGAGAGAGAGAAAGTGGGGAGAGAGAGAGAGAGAGAAAGGGGGGAGAGAGAGAGAGAGAAAGGGGGAGAGAGGGGGAGAGATATGGAGAGAGGAAGAGGGGAGATAGAAAGAGGGATAAAGAGGGAGTGTGAGAGAGGGATAGAAAGAACAAGCAAGAATGGAGAGGGAGAAAGAAAATAACAAGAAAGAGAGAGTGATACGTAAAGAAAAAAAAGAAAGAGAATGACAGAATTAATCAGAGAGGAAGAGAGAAACACAGAGAATGTGGTGTTAGAATGAATAAGTACATAAAAGAATAATTTTTTTTATACACACCTATCAAATATTACATATTTTGTCATACATAAGTTCATATATGAGCCTGAGGCCTATGCGGTGGGATTAGGTAATAGTGCGACCACTCTTATTTGTATTATCCCAAATATGAGCATGACTAATGGACACTCTCATGCTATGTGCTAACATTTTGTTGATATTATATCTTTTGTCATTTAATTTCAAGTTAGTACAACAAATTAGTATTATCCCATTTATTATTATGTGTTAGTATACATATAGTATATATAGTTATAAATAGTTATATATAGTTAAACATATAGTTGTATATATGTATGTACATATATATATATATATATATTCATACTAGTAGTTATATGTAGTTATACATAAATGTATACACTATTATAAACAATTATATAGATTTACATATATGTATACATATATGTATATAGAGTTAAAAATAAAGTTATATTTATTTATATAGAGTTTTTTATAGTTATATAAATAATTATATATAGTTATACAATTATAGTTAAACATTATGTTGTATTTTTTATACATATAATTATAAATATAGTTACATGTGATTATACATATATTACACATGGGGTTAAACTAATATTTATACATGTAGGTATATATAATTTTTCTTATAATTTCATATAATTATCCATATAGTTATGTATAGGTATAGATATACAAAAATACTTTTTTTATACTAATATATAAAAATGTATATTAAATATATGTTGTTAATTATATATTTAAATATAGTTATGTATAATTTTTATAGTTATACATATAATAAAATACAATTATTTATATTTATATGTTATTATACATATAGTATATATAGTTATAAAAAATTATATATCGTTAAACATTTAGTTTTACACACACACACACACACACAATTATTTTGTTATAAATAGTTAAAAAAATATATAGTATGTTATTATACATTTATGTAATAATATATATATATATATATATATCATAGGAGTAGTTAGATGTAGTCATACATAAATGTATACAAAGTTATAAATAAATATACAGATTTACATATATGTATAATTATATTTAATTAAAAAAGTTTTATTTTGTTATAAAAATATTTATATATAGTTATACACATATAATTAAACATAATGTTGTATGTTGTTATACATGTAATTATAAATATACTTGCATGTGGTTATACATATAGTTAAACATATAGCTTACCTTATATTTATACATGTAGGTATATATATTTTTTCATTTAATTTCATATATTTATACATATTGTTATGTATAGGTATAAATATACTAAAATATATTTTTTATGATAATATATAAAAATGGTTATTAAATATATGTTGTTAATTATATATTTAAATATAGTTATGTATAATGTTTTTATAGTTATAAATATAGTCAAAGACAATTATTTATAGTTATATGTTCTTATACCTATAATATATATAGTTAAAAATAGAGTTATATATAGTTAAACATATAGTTATATATATATATATATATATTCATACAAGTAGTCATACATAGTTATACATAAATGTATACAAAGTTTATAAACAAATAAATAGATTTAATTATATCAATACATATATGCATACATAGTTACAAATATAGTTATATTTAATTATATAGAATATTACATAGTTATACAAATATTTATATATAGTTATACACATATAGTTATAAATATGTATGTTGTTAAAGATATAATTATATATAACATTTATATAGTTATACATTTAGTAAAATATAATTATATATAGTTATATATTATTATACATAATGTATATTATATATAGGTATATATAAATTATACATATAGGTATACATTATTAAATAGTTTAAAAATTAGTTATGTATAATTATAAATAAAGTAATAAAAATAGTTTACATAATTAAAAATATAGTTATAAATACTTTTATATATAATGGAATATGATTATATAATTAAACAAATTTTAGATATAATATTTGTGTTTAAAAAATTTTTTTAAATATTCCTTATATGTAATTATATATATGTAACACTTTTATAAATATTTTATAGTATATATATCACATTTATATAAACATTATAAATATTCTATATTTATATAAAAATTAATATATTATATAAATGTTTACAAAATTGCATAAACATTTTATGTAATATAATTATTATATAAAAAATTATATAAATGGATAGTTTTATGTAAATATTTTATAAATATTTATAAACATTAATACACACACACACACATATATATATTTATATTTATATATAACATTATATGTTAATATAAACATATTAGTGTTTCAATATAAAGTAATATATATATATAATATTAATGTATAGACATTTATATATAATTTCATATGATTATATAATTATATAAAAGTTTATATATACTGTTATTTATTTATAATATATTCAGAGACAACAAAAATAGAACCCATTAACATTAAGTTTGTTTTTATTAAGTTATAGAAGCAGAAAATATAAAGCATTATTTAATTTTTTAAGTTATAGAAAGAGAAAACAAACGCAAACATTTAGTATTTGAAATCAATAAAACCCTAAAAATTTAAATGGTAAAAAAACAAAGATTACACTGATAATTTTTTGTTTCATTAATGTTGTAGAGTCAAAATCACATAGGTTATATGAAAATAGAAGCAAAAAGAAGAAATATTGGGGGAAAATAAAAAAAAGTTAATGCTCAAATTTTTTAGTAAAATTAAAAATCCGTTAGTGGTAATTAAATTGAGAAAGATGGAGAAATGTATATAGCATTCCGAAGGAGAAGAACAATGATAATATTACATGGTAACATTGAAAAATTGCCAAGTGTTAATGACTTGGCATTTTTTTTTCAATGAAACCTTATATAAATACTAAAATGGATGTAAATATATATATAATAAAATACAATAAAATAAGACTAAAATAAAATTATAAAAATAAATAATTAAAATAAAATAATTGAAATAGATTTTTATTTAACCATAAATGATATTATTTAATAAATAATAAAATAATATTATATTATAATAAAGTATTCATATATATATATATATATATATATATATATATATATATATATATATATATATATATAATATAGTTATAAATTTATAAGATTTGTATTATTTTTATTAATATAATATGAAATAATTATAAAAGTATAAAATTTGAATCTTTTAGTCAATATAAATTTTAATGTTTGAAGTGTTCATTTAATAACTACACTAAAATATTAATTTTTTAAATAATCAAAATTTTTTTGATGTAATTATAAACATCAATATATTAATCTTAAAATATCATCTTTTTTTTCTTTGAAATTTTATGAAAATTTTAATTTTTTTTATAAATTCAAAATTTCAAATCTTTTAGTCATTATATTTTTAAAATATTTCTATAATCATAAAAATATTAATTTATAAATTTATGTTTATAAATATTTACTGTTTCTTCGTTTATTCATATATTTTTATAATTTTTTTTATTTAATCAAACATTGTTTATTTTAGTTTTTTATCAGTGGTAATTTTATTTTTTTTACTAATTAAATATTCTTAAAATTTTATAATTATATAATAAATTATATAATGTATCTTTAATACAAATATTTAATATCATAAATAAATATTTTAGAAAAAATTTAATATAATTTTGATATTAAATTATAATCAAAAAATCTTTATTTTAATCATATTTAATATAAATTTTTATTCATATTTATATATTTATTAATTTTTTTTAATATCATTTTTTATTATTATATGAGGAGATTGTATCTTTAAAGGATCGCTCATCTATAGACCATAATATACCATTAATATAAAAAATTATATAAAATAATAAAATAAATGATGCATAAAAAATATCATTAAATATTAGCGATGGAAATTATAACTAACACAAATAGCTAGGGAATTATCCCTAGCTAAATGCATATATTTTGATAAAATAAACATTAAAGGAATTATCACTTCCATTATATATAAACTCATAAAAAATAAATTCCGATAATTATTTTGTGATGGATATAAATTAGCTAGGGATTAATCCGTCGCTAATCCTTTGCTAAATTCTCCACTTTTCTTTGTGTGGAATTTATGAAAATATTAGCGACGGACTTTGTCGGGATCTAATTAGCCAGGCCAAATCCGTCGCTAAATTCCCCACTTTTCTTGGTGCAGAATTTATGAAAATATTAGCGAGGGATAATGTCATGATCTAATTAGCTTGGGAAAATCTATCAATAAAATACGTCGCTCATAATTAGGTAGGAAAATTTCATTGCTAAATCCATCTCTAAATTCCCTACTTTTCTTCGCGTGGAATTTACGAAAATATTTGTGACATAAATTTTTCATTAGACCATTTCCATCACTAATCTATTGCAAATTTTATTTCTAATGAAAAATCAAAAATCCATTGTTATTCCCAAGCTAATCCGTCATAATTTAGCTAGGGATTGATCCCTAGCTAAATTTCCCTAGGTAAATAAACATTTTCTTGTAGTGATATATATTTATAACTATATGTGTATAACTATATATAAATATTTCTATAACTATGTAACACTCTATATAATTAAATATAACTTTTTTTGTAACTATATATACATATATGTATTCATATAATTAAATCTAAATATTTGTTTATAATATTGTATATATTTATGTATAACTACTTATAACTACTTGTATGCATATATCCATATATAACTATATGTTTAATTATATATAACTATATATAACTATAAATATTATATGTATAATAATATATAACTATAAATAATTGTATCTTACTATTTATATAACTATAAAAGCTTTATACATAATTATATTTAAACATATAATTTACAACTTATATTTAATATATATTTGTATATATTAGTAAATAAAAAAGTATTTTACTATATCTATACCTATACATAACTATATGTATAAATATATAAAATTATATGAAAAAATATATATACCTACATGTATAAATATAAGTATAACTATATGTGTAACTATATGTTTAACCACATGTAATTTTATTTATAATTACATGTATAAGAACATACAACATTATGTTCTACTACATATGTATAACTATATATAAATATTTGTATAACTATGTAACAATCTATATAAATAAATATTATTGTATTTGTAACTATGTACACATATATGCATACATACATGTAAGTCTATATAATCTATTATAATTTTGTATACATTTATGTATAACAACATATGACTACGTATATGAATATATCTATATATAACTATATGTTTAACTATATATAACTTTATTTTCCATTTTATGTACTATAGGTATAAGAACATATAACTATAAATAATTATACTTGCCTAAATGTATTACTAAAAAATATTATACATAACTATATATAAATATATAATTAACAACATATATTTAATATACATTTTTATATATTAGTATATAAAAATGTATTTTATTATATCTATACCTATAGATAACAATATGTACACATATATAAAATTAAATAAAAACATATTTATACCAACATGTTTAAATATAAGTATAATTTTATGTGTAGCTATATGTACAATCACATGTAGCTATATTTATAATTACTGTATAACAACATACAACATTATGTTTAACTATATGTGTATAATTATTTATATATATTTGTATAACTATATAAAGCTATATATAATTAATATAACTATATTTGTAACTATGCATACATATACGTATGCATATATGTAAATCTATATATTTGTTTATAACTTTATATACATTTATGTATAACTACTTATAACTACTTGTATGAATATATCTATATAACTATTTGTTTAATTATATATAACTATTTATAACTTTATATATTATATGTATAATAATATATAGCTATAAATAATTGTATCTTACTATTTATATAACTATAAAAGCTTTATACATAATTATATTTAAACATATAATTTACAACTTATTTTTAATATATATTTGTATATATTAGTATATAAAAAAGTATTTTACTATATCTATACCTATACATAATTAGATGTATAAATATATAAAATTATATGAAAAAATATATACCTACATGATAAATATAAGTTTAACTATATGTGTAACATTATGTATAACCACATGTAACTATATTATAATTACATGTATTACAACATACCACATTATGTTTATCTATATGTGTATAATTATATATAAATATTTGTATAACTATATAAAACTCTATATAATTAAATATAACTATATTTGTAACTATGTATACTATATGTAAATCTATATAGTTGTTTATAACTTTGTATATATTATGATAAATACATATAACTACTTGTATAAATAAATTAATATATATATATAACATAACTATATGCTTCTCAATAAGTTGAGAGTTTTATGGATCTTCAAAAATTGACTATGATCCTATCTATTTGGAGACCATAGGAGTTCATAAGAAGTAGCGAGTGTACGGCATCGGCTCGAAGGGAGTGGCAATTTATTGTAGCTGTCGTGCTTCTAATTCATCTATCATAGCAATGGTGGATGAGGCGGTGGAACAATAGGTAATTAAATCAAATGAATGTTTTGAAGTTATGAAGACATAAATGAATGAGAAGGATGAATAGATATCTCTTTTGAAGGAAGAAATGTAGAAAATGAAAGATGAGATGGATGAGTAGATTACTAATTTGATAGAAGAAATGCAGGAAATGAAAGAAGCAAAGGAAGAGCAGATTACTCATTTGAAAGAAGAAATTTAAGAAATGAAAGAAGAGAAGGATGAGCAGATTACTCATTTGATAGATGAAAGCAAGAAATTAAAGAAATGAATGATGATATGAAGAATGTAATGCAATAGTAGATGTCCTATATGGAGTAACAGTTAGTAGCATTGACATGACAGATAATAGTCTGAGATCCAGCTACGAAACCTCGTAGGAGAGGCTAGCACAAAATCACCAACTAATTATGAGGATGATTTCATATCATAATTATTTTTGAATTATTTTTGATTTTTGTCTATGTGTAGCAAAACATGATGAGATTTTTTTGGAGGTTTCAATTTTTTTATTCTAGTTTTATTCTTTTATTTACTGATTAACCTTATAATGAATCTTTGTTGGACATTTAATATAAGACGCATGAAAATAATATGATTCAAAGCATTCAGACATTGCCACGGTCCTTCCAATGCATGTGTCCCATATTTACCAATTTCAGCTGGATCAAAAGGAGGCCAAGCTTCTATTATCTTCATTATTTCTGAAACATTTTATTTGTGTACTCTTTTTCTCTCTAAACATCTTTGATAGACATCTTTTAGATATTTGTTGAAGTTGTATGACTATCAACTTAGATTTGTCTTTGTTCATGTCTATAATTACTATTTTTATATATCTGAGAATATGTTTGTGTGTCCCTGAATATTTTGGGTAGATTTTTAGCTTATTCTAGGTAAGTAAAAGGCTTGGCTGGTCCTCCTGGTGCTAGGGAATAGCACCTTAGGTTCTGAAGCCGTGAGATGAATGAAAAAATTATGGTCCCACAAAATGCAGGTTTGTTCTTGACACTCTTATTTTGTGTAGATCTGTGTTGTCATAGTTCAGATCTATGACTACTTTTTATTGCTCATCAGTGCAATTAAACTATTGAAATGTTAATAGCCATTACAATTCCTAAATGAAACTATAGGTGTGAAAAAATTCAATACCATGCACCCTGTTGGTATTTCAACTTCTATTTCCCTTTTATTTGTCACTTTCTAACTTTCTTATAATTAACCATTGACTGATGCATGAAGCTGGGCAACTCAGAAAAATATTTTAATGGATTGTTCACTAGAAATCTTGAAGTCATCTTGATTCTGTAATTTAAAAATATGCTCATTATTATATCGTTGTGTGAAATTTCTAGCAAATGGCAGTTGGTTTTGCTTGTGCTGGTCAATCTATTTATCAATGGCATAGGGTTGTGTTCTTTATTGGTTTGTAAATGTACAATGTTATGCTCCAACGCAAGTGTAATAATGTTCTCTATCTGTGGTGAGTACCAGATGACAAAGAACTAGAAGATGCTAATCATGTTGAGAGACGTATATGTGTGTTTTTTCAGCCCTAGATTATTTCCATTTGTTGTCTTTGATGTTATGTGTATTTACATGAAAGCACATGTCTGTTTGTGTGTGTCATCTAAGGCTATGTGATTATATATACTTACATATAATACTACAGTATATTAGTACATATATACTAAGTATATATGTATGTATATTCAGAGTATATATGTACGTATATACTGAGTATATATGTTCTGATATACTGACTATATATGTATGTAAATACTGAGTATATATGTTCATATATACTGAGTATATATGTACATATACTCAGTATATACATACATATATACTGTAGTATATACGTACTTATATACTTGGTATATATGTACGTATATACTGAGTATATACCTATGTATATACTATAGCATAAACCTATGTATATAATTTATATATACATAAGTGGGTGCATATATTTATTTGTAAACATGTATATTTTGTCATACATAGACATCCATTTACACACACACACACACACACATTTGAATATATAATTGTTCGGGCTGGTCTGGTCATCATCATGAAGTGCTTACCTATGCAGGTTATAAAAGCCATGGATAATAGACCTTCCCCAAAGCTGTGGCATGAAGATATTTCTGGTACAGGCTAGCCTGGAAGACAGAGAGAGACAGACGCAGATAAAGGCTTTTAGTAATTCTGTAGATATACAATTATCACATGGTACAAAGCATATGTATGAGAAAATAATTTTTCTTGTTGTAGGTTCTGGAATGATTAGTTCTAATTGTACTAGGTCTTAGAATGATGATGATGATGAAGCCCATGTAGTGTCGTGGAATTTTATTAGATTTCCCAAAATAGTATTCAATCGGAAGGAAAAATATAACATTACTTGATTTTTACATGTAAGTGCCCGGAAAAATATCGAGTCCTGTTTTGGGAGAAGCTGCTCACTGCCTCATCAAAAACTTGCTCAATCTCAAAACTAGTGGTTGGCAAGGAACTTAATCAGTATAGCATCATCGCCCACCCCACTTTTATTATTAGTGTTAGCAGCAGAAGCAACAATAAATATGTACGTATATATTCAGTATATACATACGTATATACTCATTTCCTTCTATTGTCTTTGATGGTATGTGTATTTGCATAAAAGTACATGGTCTGTAATCTAAGGCTATGTGGTTATATATACGTACATATAATACTATAGTATATTCGTACGTATACACTAAGTATATAAGTACATATATACTACAGTATATAAGTATGTAGATACCGAGTATATATGTACGTATATACTATAGTATATAAGTATGTATATACTGAGTATATAAGTACCTATATACTATAGTATATATATACGTATATACTATAGTATATACTGAGTATATATGTACGTATATAGTATAGTATATATGTATGTAAGTATATACTCGGTATATACGTACATATATACTTGGTATATACGAATGTATATACTAGGTATATACATACGTACATACTCTATATATACGTACTTATATACTGAGTATATACTAAAGTATATACTTACGTATATACTCAGTATATAAGTATGTATATACTGAGTATATACGTACGTATATTCTCAATATATACGAACTTATATACTCAGTATATACATATATAAATACTCAATATGTACTATGTATATACGTACAAATATATTGAGTATATACGTAAGTATTAATTCAGTATATGTACGTATAATACTTGAGTATTATATGTACATTTAAACTGAGTATATATGTACTCAGTGTTTATTTACATATAATACTATAGTTTATATGTACAAATACTACAATAATATATGTAACGAGTGAAATGCTAGTATATATGTAGATATACATTGGAGTATATGTACATATACAATGTAGTATTATATTTTTATCAAAACATATCTTTATTTATTTATTTATTTTGATTTTATTGACTAGTATAAATTTCATACAGATATGGTGCCACATTATTTCCCATAGGAAGCTTGTATAAGTGAAGGGATTTTTTACTAGATATGACTCACTACCACTCAGACAGCTTTGTTGCAGCAGAAAAATGGTGATCAGAAGAGCTGAGGGGGAGAAAGCAATGTCAATGCATGGATAGATTATATTTTATATACTATCGGTAGATACATTTATGAATAAGATGTAATAAAATTTTGTTATGTTTTTGTTTTAATTATGTAAAATATTATATCAGAATAATTTATTAAATGGTTTTATTTTTTGTTATTTATAGATTAATCTTTATAGTTTTTGTTTTTATTCAATTTAATATAAAAATATTAAATTATTAAATTTAATTTTTTGAAAAAAAAATTTAATTCTTAAAATAGTTTTGGAATGAAAATTGCTAGGGATTTCTCCCTTGCTAATTTAGCTAGGGCACTCATTATTTTAGCTAGGGACACTTTTCCTCATTAATTTTTAGCGACAGACACTTTAGATTAGGGAAGGCTTTCATGGCTAATTCATCGTTATATCCTGTTTAGTGATGGAAACCCCCTATTTAGCTAGGAAATTTTTCATAGTTATTTGGGATTTTTTGTAGTGTATCTATCTAATTGTCTATCTTCTCTCTATCTATATGTCTATGTAATTGTCTATCTATATTTCTTTGTATCTGTCTATATATCTATCTATCTTTATTTCTTTATTTGTTTCAATTTGTTTATCAATCTTTCTATTTATCTATTTATCTATCAATCTATCTATATATCCTTTTATGTATCTATCTAAAAATCTATCTATATATCTATCTGTCTGTCTATCTATATATTTATCTATCTGTCTATCTATATGTCTATCAATCTATCTATTTATCTATCCATCTATTTGTTTATCAATCAGTCTATCTATCTGTCTATCAATAAGTCTATCAAACTATCTATATATATGTCAATTTGTCTATGTGTTATTCAATTTGTTTGATTATTTGTCTATCACTTTGTTTATTTGTTTGTCTGTCTATCTATTTGTCTTATTATTTGGCTTTATAACTATCTATCTATCTATCTACTTTGCCTACCTGATTATCTGCATGCTTGACTACTTGCCTGACTACTTGCCTACCTACCAATCTATTTATCTATATGTCTATTTGTCGATCTAACTATTTTCCTATCTATTTATCTATCAATATATATATATATTTATTTATTTATCTATCTATCTGTCAATCTATATGTCTTTCTATTTATCTATATATATATATATATCTATCTATCTATCTATCTCTATCGATATATTTATTTATCTTTCTATTTTTCAAACTATCTATCTATTAATATATCTTTCTATCTATCTAGGTATATATGTATCTATCTGTCTGTCTATCTGTCTATCTATCTGTCTATTTATCTATCTATCTATTTATATATCTATTTGCCTATCTATCTGTCTATCTATTTGTCTATCAATTTTTCTATCTCTTTATCTATCTATCTATATATCTATCTATCTAGATATTGATCTTTCTATCTAGCTACCTATCTATCTATTTATTTGTCTATCTAACTATCTTTATGTATATATATCTATCTATATATCTATGTATATTTTTATCTAATTATTAATCAATCAATCAATCTATATAAATATCTATCTATCAATATTTCTATTAATCTGTCTATCAATATTTCTATTAATCTATCTATATACCTATCTATCTATCTTACTTTTTATCATTCTATCTTACTACTTATATATCTATTTATCTATCTATGTAAAAGTCTATCTATATGTCTGTCAGTGTTTCAGTCTATCTATTTGTTTATATGTCTATCTATCTATATATCTATCTATATATCTATCTTTCTATTTGTCTATCTATCTATTTATATAATCTATCTATCTTTATTTCTTTCTTTCTGTGTATCTATAACTATCTATATGTATATCTATATATCTATCTATTAGTATATCTATTTGCCTTTTTATCAGTCTATATACATATTTGTCTATCATTCTACCTATCTATTTGTCTATCTATGTCTATCTATATGTCTATCTATGTGTCTATATATGTGTTTATCTATATGTCTATCTATATGTCTATATGTGTATATATATTTGTGTATCTATCTATCTATCTATTTGTCTATTGATCTTTTTGTCTATCTATCTATCTATATATCTATGTATCAAAATATATATGCATCTATCTAATAATTTATCTACCTTTCTATCTATCTATTTGTATCTCTATCTATCTATCTTTCTAACTATCTATTTGTATCTCTATCAATCTATTTATCAATATGTCTATCAATCTGTCTATCAGTCTGTCAGTCAATCTATTTATAAATCTATCCATGATTCTATCTATCAATCTGTCTATGTATCTATGTATTTATCTATATATCTTAATATCTATTTGGCTATCTATCTATATATCTATTTGTTTATCAATCAATTAATCTATATGTCTATCAATATGTGTATCAAACTATATATATATATATATCTGTATATCTATATGTCAGTTTGTTTATCTATTTGTATGTCTATTTGTATGCCTATTTGTTTGTTTGTTTGTGTGTCTCTTTATTTGTCTTTTTATATGTATGTCTGTGTGTGTCTCTATCAACTTGCCGGCCTGATTATCTCTCTACCTGACTCCCTGCAAGATTGCCAACCTAGCTATCTATCTATCTATCTATCTGTCTATCTAATGATCTATTTGTCGATATCTCTCTTTGTGTGTTAATTTGTATATATGTCTGTCTGTCTCTCTATCTGGGTGTATGTGAATCATTTTATAAGTCAATCTATATATCTGTCTAGTTATCTATCTATCTATCTATCTATTTCTTTCTATTTATCTATTTATCTATTTATCTTTTTGTCTATCTATCCATATATCTTTATGGCTATTTATTATCTATCTGTCTGTCAATATAGCTAACTATCTATCTTTCTGTCTCTCTCTTTCTGTCGATCTTTATATCTACCTATCTGTCTATATTTCAATCTATCAATCTGTCTATCTATCTATCTATCTAATAATCTATCAGTCTATCTATCTCTCTATCTATATATCTATGTATTTAACTATATGTCTATCTATATGTTTGTCAATCTTTCTATCAATGTATCTATCAATCTGTCTATCAATCTATCTATTAATCTATCTATCAATCTTTGTATAAATTTGTCTATTTATCTATCTATCCATCTATGTATCTAGCTATCAATCTATCTATTTGCTTGTCTCTTAGTCAGTCAGTCTGTCTCTCAATCTTTCTGTCTGTCTATTTGTTTGTTTGTCTGTCTACCTATCTATATATCGATCTATCTATTTATGTGTCTATATATCTATTTATCTATCTATCTATCTATCTATGTATCTATCTATTTATCTATCTATCTTTCTTTCTATCTATCTATCTATCTATCTATCTATTTGTCTATCTATTTGTCTATTTTTCTATCTATCTATTTGACTATCTATATGTCTATCTATCTCTATATCTTTTTGTCTATCTTTCTATCTATCTTTCAATCAATCAATCTATCTATCTATATGTTTATCTATCTATCTATTTGTAATTCTATCTATCTATCTATCTATTATCTATCTGTCTGTCTGTTTATCTATTTATGTGTCAATCAATCAATCAATCTATCTATCTATCTCTCTATATGTCGATGTATCTTTCTATCTATTAGTGTATATGTCTATTTATCTATCTGTTTATCTATCTATCTATCAATCTATCAATCTATCTTTCTGTCTATATATCTCACTTTGTATTTATTTATCAATCTATCTATTAGTTTATCTACCTCTTTCTCTATATATCTATCTATCTGTCTATCTAAGTGTGTAATAATTAGTATATCTATGTGTCTAACTAACTATCTATCTATCTATATGTCTATCAATCTATATATCTATTTATCTGTTTGTCTATTTTTCTTTCTCTTACTATCTATATTTTTATCTATCTAATTGTCTAATGATTTGTATATCTATCTGTCTATGTATTATCTATCTATCTGTCTGTCTGTCTAATAATCAATTGATATATGTATCTATCTACCTATCTGTCTATCTGTCTGTTTTTATATCTATGTATCTATCTATATATCTATTAATAAATAATATATATATATATATATATATATATCAATATGTTTATCAATCAATCTATAAATTTGTCTATCAAAATATCTGTCAATCTTTCTATCAATCTGTCTATCTCTCTATGTATTAGTCTATTAGTTTGTCAATCTGTATGTCCTGTCTTTCAATCTACATATCTGTTTATCTATTTATCTATCTATCTATTTATTTATATGCATATCTTTCTATTTATATATCTTTTTATCTATTTGTATATATATTTATCTCTCTATATATTTATATGTCTATCTATCTATCTTTCTATTTGTCTATATATCTATCTAACTATCTATTTATTTATCTCTGTATCTATAAACCTATTTATCTCTCTATTTATCTGTCTATTTGTCTATCTATCTTTCTAATTATCTATATGTCTATCTATGTGTTTATCTTTATGTCTATCATTATATCTATTTATCTGTATATATATCGATCGATCTATCTGTCTATTTATTTGTCTATCTATTTGTCTATCAAATCTATGATCTATCTATATATGTCACTGTCTAATAATCTATCTGTATATTTATATATCTATCTATCTGTTTGTCTATCTATCTATCTATTTATCAATATGTCTAACTATCTATTTTTGTATCTATCTATCTATCTATCTAATTATCAATCTTTCTATCAATCTATGTTCATGTTAATCCACTAGAAGAAAAATCCCAAATAGCTAGGTTAAATTCCCTAACTAAATGGGGGTTTTCTATCGCAAAACATGATATAGCGACGGATTAACGACAAAAGCTTTCCCAATCAAAAGTACTTGTTGTGAAAAATTAGTGAGGGAAAGAGTCCCTAGCTAAAATTTTACCGACTAAAATTCCCTAGCTAAAATATTTATTTCCCTAGATAAATTAGCAAGGTATAATTCACTAGCTAAATGTGGTTTTTCCGTCGCTAAACTTATATAATGATGGATTAAGGATGGAAGCTTCCCAATCTAAAGTGCTCATCACTAAAAAGCAGTGTGGGAATTAGTCCCTATCTATAGTTTTAATGACAAAAATATCACTAGCTAATATAAATTTTTTCTTAGTTAAATTAACAAGGGAAAATTCCCTAGCCAAATAAGTAAGGGAAAATTCCCTAGTTAAATTAGCAAGAGAAAATTCCCTAGCTATTTTTAGTCTGAAAACCATTTTTAGAAAATTTTTTTATTTTTCAAAATATTTAATTAAATAATTCAATATTTTTATATTAATTGAAATAAAACTGAAACTATAAACAATACTTTATAATTAACAAAAAATAAAATCATTTAATTAATAATTTAAATCAATAATTTACATATTTCAAACAAAAACATAACAAAATTATATTTCATTTTATTCATCAATGTATCTATAGACAATATAGAAAATATAATCTATCGTGCATTGACATTGCTTTCTTTTTCTCTGCTCCTCCTATCATCATCTTTCTGCTGTGACAAAGTTGTCCGAGTCACAGTTCATCATGTCTAGTAAAAATCCCTTCACTTATACAAGCTTCGTATGGGGAATAATGCGGTACCATATCTGCACAAAATTCAAACCAGTAAATAAAATCAAAAAAACAAATAAAAAAAGTTATGTTTTGATAAATTTATATTACTACAGTATATATTTACATATATACTGCAGTGTATATGTACATATATATTGTAGTGTATATGTACATATATTAATACAGTATTATATGTACAAATATTGTTGTAATATATGTATGTTTATGTACATAAATATAGTATTTGCTACTGCTGCCGTCGCTGCCATCGCTGCTACTACTACTCATGTTGTTGCTGTTGCTGTCATTACTGTTACTACTACTACTACTACTATAGCTACTGTCGCTGCTGTTGCTGTTGCAACTCTTGCTGTTGTTGCTGCTTCTGCTGTTATAGCCGATGCAGATGTTGCTGCTGCCGCTACTGCCACCGCTGCTACTGCCGCCGCCGTTGCTGCCGTCGTCGTCGCTGCTACTGTCACCACCATTGCCACCGCTACCACTGCTGTTGCTACCACAGCTACTGCTGCCGCTACTATTGATGTCACTGCTCTCCTGCTGATACCGCTGTTGCAGCTGCTGCTGATAATAAAAGTTGGGTGGGCGATGATGCTTAACTGATGAACTTTTCTACCAACCACACATTTTGAGATTGAACGAGTTTTTGATGAGGTGGCGAGTAGCTTTTCCCTAAATAGGACCTGATATTCCTTTTGGCACTCACGGCCTATTAAAATCAGGTAATGATACATTTTCTCTTATGATTGAATACTATTTTGTGAGATGTAATAAAATTACACGCCACTACACGAGCATCATCATCATCATCATCATCCTAAGACCTAGTACAATTATAATTATATAATAATTGCAGAACCTAGAGCAAGAAAACTTATTTCCTCATACATATGCTTTCTACCATGTGATAATTGCATATCTACACAATTACTAAGAGATTTAAGACCAACCTCTGTCTACCTGGCTGGCTTGGATAAACAATATCTTAATGCCACAACTTTAGGAGAGGTCCAATATTCATGACTTTTATGACATGCATATGTAAGCAATGCACGATGATAACCAGACCAACCCGAGCAATTATATATTCAAACATGTGTGTGTGTGTGTGTGTGTGTGTGTGAAAGGGTGTATATGTATGACAATACATCCATGTCTACAAATAAATATATGCACCCTCTTATGTACATACTCAGTATATACCTACGTATATACTCAGTATATACGTACGTATATACCAAGTATATGCATACTTATATACTCGATATATGTACATATACATTGCATGTCATTCGCCATATGACTCTGAAAAGAAAGATCAGCATACTACAATAGCTAGCACATGAGGCCTAGTATTGCATCGCCAAACCATACAACTATGCATGGTAAGTAGAAACCTACTATCATTAACAAATTGCACATGCTTCAAACTTTGCGAAAACTAAATAACAAATAGAAAATAAAAAAAGTTGTCCTGTGAAAATCAGAACAAAACATGCCAAGACAAACAAAATTTTTATCTTTCAAAAAAAGATAAAAAAACAACACATGCCAAAACAAAATAATACAATCTTTAATGACCTTGATGCTAATTCAATCACAACATGCTTTATATCTTATAAATCTAACATGCTCTCTAAGATAAATTTTCATTATGTATTTCTTCTATTGTATGACGTTGTACTTGGTCTCTTTTACAGGTTTGGTTGCATTAGGAATGAGCCACCTAAACACATGTGTATATATTATTGAACAAGATATCAAAGTGGGGGAAATTAAAGTGATAATGCCACCACCACCACCATTATTTCAGCTAACATGTTGGCGACTTCCCCAAGACACGTGATGTTTTTTTAAAGAACAAACGTAAAAGTGATTGGAGCATTCCATCAATATAAGCACTACACTACCTAGGCTAGATACAAGTGAAATAAAAAATAGATAAATTAAAATAGTGAAATAAATATAATGAATATTATATATATTCATCACCTCAAACTTTAAAGAAAAAATAAATTAAGATACTCTAGATAGTTCTCATGAAAATCTTTGCCAACAATTGTGATGAGAATGGTTATTGCCTGGCCCGGCATGTGCCCAACCTAGAATAGCCTGGGTCTGAACCAGGAGAGCCAAGCATGACGTCATCAGTGCTTGGCCTTGGCACCTGGTCCACCTAACAAAGGCCCATGCCCTAGACCTTGGACTCCTATGGGCTATGTCCCCTGGACAATGTGTATAGGTGGCAAGTGCTGAGCATGATGGCAACATTATATCAATATATTATACATAACATAGATGTGTTAATTGTTATGTGTATCTATATATATACATAATATAATTATAGTTTATTACAATATACAAAATACATACATAATATATATAGAATGTACATACAATGTGTATATACACTTATATCGAATATATACATATACGCATTGTATATAGATAGAAATTATTCTATAGATACATATATACATGATGTAAATACAAAATATATACATATATACCTAGTAAATTGAAAATTTAAAATTATGAATAAAAAAATTTAATAACATTAAAAATTTCTTTAATTTTAAATTATAATTAATATTTATAAAATAAAATATGGTAACATAATCTTTCAAAATAAAACTAAAACATAGAATATATTACAAATCATTAAGTCATTAAATGATAAAAATTATAAGATAATTTTGAATCTAACTGTTATGATCTGTACAATATTATATTTTATCATATACATCATCATATGTATTTTGTTGTAATGTAGGACTTTGATCATGAAGACTCATCTAGGTATTATCTTATTCTTTCTATCATTACAAAATTTCAATAATATTGATTGTAATTTGATTTTACTATCTAAAATAATATTCACAATCATAAATACAATAAAATTTAATATACACTAAACACAGTAAAGATCAGCAAATCACGAGATATTTTAGATATCACAAAAAAAATTCATATAATTTTTACAAACTCAATGCATCTAGATTCTTCATATCCTCTAAAAAAGTTGAATAATAATTGATGCCTAAGTATTTTAACAGGTTATAAAGACTCATATTCGACAGACCAACATATCATTTGCATCTAACTTATTTGAATTAAAAATTTATCATCCTCATATACTTCATAATCATAATTTCATTTAATAAAATACTTATTTTTTTAATATTTAAATAAATTTTTTAATTAATCATAAATTTTACTTTTTTTATTTTCTTATAGTTGATTAATCCCTAATCTAAATATAAAAAGTTTTTATAGTTATACAGTAAGATACAATTATTTATATTTATATGTTATTATACATATAGTATATATAGTTATAAATAGTCATATATAGTTAAACATATAGTTATATATAGATATATTCATACAAGTAGATATATGTAGTTATACATAAATATATACAAAGTTATAAACAAATATATAGATTTACATATACTTATACATATATGTATGTATAATTACAAATATAGTTATATTTAATTATATAGAGTTTTATATAGTTATACAAATATTTATATTTAGGTATACACAAAGTTTTATTGTAGATATATCAGATGAAAAGTTTTAGATTACTACAAACCTTGCAAAATTTTGATTTAATGCAAACATGCTAAATTCTACTTCACTAAAAACTCTGTCATGATTTTGCGAATTTTAATGACATAAATATATAATACTGTAATATATATGTACATATATACAGTAATATACATGTACATATATACTGATATATATGTACATATACATATATAGTAGTATATATCTATCCACTAGTATATATGTATATGTACATATATACTAGTATATATGTACAAGTATTTATATGTACATATATACTCAGTAAATGTACATATACACTGTAGTCTATATGTACATATATACGTGTATACATATACACTACAGTATATATATATATATGTATGTACATTTACATTGTAGTGTACATGTATGATTACAAGGTGGAGCTTATATTACTCATTATTATAGGAACATTGAGATATTATTACAAGTTTCAAATTTTATGAATATTTTATCAGCATTCATTAGTTTTATAAGGAAAAAAAAATAATTCATGAAAACTATCATCTAAATCATACGTGATTTCTGAGGCTGTTTTGCATTGATCCATAGCTCCAAGTAATTACAAGTAGTTATACATATATAAATGTATACAAAGTTAAATAATTAAAGATTGACTAGAGAAATTCTATCACTAAATCCATTGCTATATCCTGGATGTAATTAGCTAAGGAAGTTCATCCGCTAAAGCCATAGTTATATTCTGAATTTTATTTGCTAGAGAAATTCTATCACTAAATCCATCGCTATTTTCCGGATAAAATTAGCTAGGAAAGTTCCATCGCTAAATCAATCACTATATTCCAGATGAAATTAGCTAGAAAAATTTTATCAATAAATCTGTCACTATATTCTGGATGTAATTAGTTAGAAAAATTCCGTTGCTAAATCCATCACTAAATTCCCCATTTTTCTTTGCATGAAATTTACGTCACTAATCCATCGTTAATCCATTGTAATTTTTATTTCAATATAAAATTAGAAATCCCTTTCTATTCCCTAGATAATCCCTCGCAATTTAGCTCGGTATTGATCCCTAGCTAAATTTCCTTAGCGAAATGAACATTTTTTTGTTATTGATCAATCTATATATCAATCTATCTATCAATCAGTATGTTTTTCGAACTATTTGTTTGTCTTGCTATAAGTCTATATGTCTATCTCTTTTTGTTTGTCTATATGTCTATTTGTCTACTTACCTACCTAATAATCTAAGTGTCTGCCTTCCTACCTTACTGCATTCCCGCATACTTATCTATATAACTATCTATCTATCTATATGTCGATATATCTATTTATCTGTCTATATGTCTATCTGTCTATCTATATTTCTATCTATCTATCTGTCTATCTGTCAGTCTATCTATCTATATGTCAATCAGTTTGTATGTCTATCTGTAAGTCTGTCTATCTATCTATCTTTTCTATCTATCTATTTGTCCATCTATCTACTTTTCTATCTATGTGTTAATTATCTATCTATCTATTTTTATATCTATATATCTCTATATCTATTTATCTATCTGTCTATCTATTTATCTATTAGTCAATCTATATGGCATTCTATATATCTATCTATCTATCTATTTGACTATCAATTTGTCTATCTATCTATCTAAGTATCTATCTATCTTTATATCTATCTAACTATCTATCTTTCTATTAGTCTATCTATTTGTTTATCTATCTATCTATTTGTTTATCTATTTGTCTATCTATTTGTCTATCTATCTATCTATCTATCTATTTATCTTTCTGTCTATCTATTTGTATATCTATCTGTCTATCTATGTGTCTATCTATCTTTCTGTCTAGCTATCTATCTATATATCTAATTGTCTATCTTTCTAGTTATCTTTCTATAGTCTATCTAATTGTCTATCTATAGTCTATTCATCAGCCTATCTATCTATTTATCTATTCATCCAACCATCTATCTGTCTATCTATCTATCTATCTGCCAACCTATTTGTCTATCTTTGTATCTATCTATCTTTCTATATTTTTATCAATCTATTCGTCTATCTATAAGCCTTTCTATCTGTCATTCTATCTATCTATCTATCATGTATGTATTTATCTATATGTCTATGTATATATCTATTAGACTAAAAATTTGTCGATTAATATGTCTATATATATGTAATTATATATCTAACTATCTATCTATCAGACTATCAATCTCTATATCTAACTATATATTAAACTTTATATTAATCTATCTATAAATTAGACAATCATTCATTCATTCAATCTGTCTATAAATCTGCTGATCAATCTATCTTTCCATCTATCTATCTATCAATATGTCTATCAATCTATTTATAAGTTAGTCAATCACTCTATCTTTTAATCTGCCTATCTTTCTGTCTATCTATCTGTCTATCTATCTATATATCAATCTATCTATCAATCTATCAAATATCTATCTATCTACCTATCTATCTTTCTTTCTTTCTTTTTGTCTGTCTATCTTTCTACTAATCCATCTATCTGTTTGTCTTTCAATCTATATATGTATCTTTCTATATGTCTATCTATATATCAATCTATGATATCTATTAGTCAAACAATCTATCTATCTACCTATCAGTAAGTCTATATATATATCTTTATATCTATCTTTTTTTCTGTAAGTCTATCGATCTATCTATCAGTATATACATAGAATATTTATCTTTCTAAAAATCTATTTATCAATCTATATATCATATAATTAATAAATATATCTATCTATATATCTATCAACCTATCTATCAATTTATCAAATTATCAATCTATCAATCAATTAGTCTATCATTCTATCTATCAATATGGATATCAATCTCTCTATATATCTGTATATCTATCTATTTTTCTATCTATCAATCTATTAATTTGTCTATGTATCTATCTTTTTATCTATCTAACTGCCTATCCGTCTACCAACTTATCTATCTATCTATCTATTTATCTAGCTATCTATCTATCTCTCTCTCTGTCTATCTCTCTCTCTCTGTCTATCTATTTAACTTTTTATATATCTATCTGGCTGTCTATCTATCTATTTGTATATCTATCTATATATATATATATATATCTATTAGTCAATCAATATGTATTTTCATCATTTATCTATTTGTATATCAATCGGTCTATCATTTTGTCTATCATTCAATCAATTTATTTGTTTATCTATCTGTCTATATATATTTCAACTATCTATCTATTTATATCTCTATCAATTTGTATGTCTATCTGTCTATTTATCTATCTATCTATCGATCATTCTGTCTATCTATTTGTCTATCTTTTTGTAGTAATATAAGTCTATCGATTTGTTTATCTATTAGAGATATATAGATATATAAACAAATAGATAGATAGATAGATAGACTTATAGATAGATAGATAGACAAATAGATAGATATATAGAGAGTAAATTTGATAAATTATTAGATTGATACAAAGATATGTAGATAGATAGATAAATATATATATATAGACAAATAGATAGGTAGATTAATAGACAAATAGATAGATAGATAGACAGATAGATAGATAAAGAAATATATAGAAAGATATATAAACTAATAGATAGATAGATAGATAGACAATTAGATAGTCATACAGATAGATATATTAATAGGTAAATAGTTGGATAGATAGATAGAAAAATAGGTAGACAAATAGATAGGTAGAAAGATAGATAGACAGACAGACAGACATATAGATAGATAGATAGAAATATAGATGATAGATACATAGAAAGAAAGATAGATAGAGAGATAGATAGATAGATATATAGATCATTTAGATATTTTGATAGAAAAATTTATATAGGCAGTAATAGATAGATTGAAAAATAGATAGATTGATAGTTTTATATATAGATTAAAAAATAGATTGTTATATAAATTGATAAATAGATTAATAGATAAAAAGAAGGATAGATAGAAAGATTGACAGAATGATAAATAGATAAATAGATTTATACATATAT
This sequence comes from Sapria himalayana, assembly GCA_029783825.1. Taxonomy (NCBI): domain Eukaryota; kingdom Viridiplantae; phylum Streptophyta; class Magnoliopsida; order Malpighiales; family Rafflesiaceae; genus Sapria; species Sapria himalayana. The sequence goes on from JAREIK010001796.1 coordinate 37,171, forward strand.
TGATAGATATACAAATAGTTAGATAAATAAATAGATAAATATACATAAAGATAAATATACATATATACAAATAAATTGACAGATAAATAGAAAAAATAGATAGACAGATAAATAGATAAAAATATATAAAAAAGAAAGGAAGAAAGATAGATAGATAGATAGATAGATAGATAAACAAGTATATTGATAGATAGATAAATATATAGATAGGAAAATAGATAGGTAGATATTAGATAGATAGTTAGACAAGTAGTTATACAAATAGATAGATAGATATATAAAATGAGAGATAGATAGATATATAGATAGATAGATAAGACAAACAAACTCACAGATAAACAGATAGACAGATAAACAATAAGACAAACAGATAGATTGCTAGATGCATAGGAAGATAGGCAGGCAGTTAGGTGGGTAGTAAAATAGGTACACAATTAGGCAGCAGGCAGATAGAAAGATGGATTAATAGATAGTTATAGAGATTGATATATACATTGATAAAAAGATAGATTGATAGATAGATAGACAGATAGTTAGACAAAAAGAGTGTAAGATAGATAGATAGATAGATAGATAGATAGATATACATATAGATTTATATATATATATAGACAGATAAATAGAAAAATAGATAGATAGATATATAGAAAGAAATATACATAGATAGATAGACAAAAAATAGACAAATAGATAGATAGATATTAAGATAATTAGATATATATATATATATATATATATATATATATAGATTGACTGATAGAAAGCTAGATAGATAAATAGACAAATAGATACATCGATATAAAGATGTATAGGTAGATAGATAGAGAGATAGATAGTCAAAAAGTCAAATAGATAGATATAGAGGTGTCAGACGGGCTGGGCCGAGCCGGCCAGTTCCGTTTTTTTTGGGCAGGAGTGTGGCTTCGTGCCGGGCTAGGCATGACATGGTTACTGCACCGTTCCATGCCTTGTCGGCACGGTTTAAAAAAGCTGGGCCCGGCATGGCCCGAAGGCACGGCAGGCCGTGCCGGGCTTGCTCGGGCTTGGCCTGGCCGTACGGGCCAAACCAGGCCGTACTAGCTAGTAAAATTTTTTTTAAAAAAAATTTTTTTTTATTTATATAAATTATTAAATTATATATAAAATTTTAGATAATGTATAATATTATATATTTATAATATGAATAATGTTAAAATTTATTAAAATAACAAAGTTTAAAAATTTTTTTATAATATAATATAAAATTAGTTAAAATTTATTAGAAATATATAATATAGTTATAAATTTTTAAATGGAAAATTAAAACAAAAAAGTAAATAAATCAATACATTTTGTTAAAAAAATAAAAATTAAAAAAAACATAAGTAACACAAATGAAAAATGACCAATCAGCCATTTGATACCGAAGATCTGAACCAAACAAATTACAGTTTTAACATAACGTATAAATAAAGTGTATAATCAATAAAAAACAAAACATCAAAATCAAAAAATAATAGATCATCATAAATCATCAATCGGCATATCATGAGCATCATCAGCCGCAACATCAAGATCAGTATCATATGTATCATCATCATCAGTAATCAACTCCTCCACTATCGCAGTGAATGCGGCTGCAGTCTCTGTCCCAGTTCCAGCTCCAGCATGATCATGGATGCTAAACCTCGAATCCTCCCAATCCTTCAAACAAGCCAAGGCCTCAACAATATCTGGATGTAATCTTGATCTCCTATCCGAAATCATGTTCACTACATTAGAAAAAGTAGACTTCGATGCTACGCTCGACACTGGAGGAGTCAGTAGATTCCGTGCCATCCTCGATAGCACGGGAAAGGTGAACTCATATGATTTCCACAACTGTAATATATCAAGATTCTTAGTATCAGAATGTGTTAGGATTGAGCAGTAATCGGTATCTAAGTACCGAGAAAGCTCGCTTCTATGTGATGGTCCACCCCTACATTTCCCCCTGGGTAACTAAATGGAAAAATCGTCATCTCTGAACATGGTATCAATGTTCGTAATCACAGTCTCACTACCACCACCACCATACATAGTATCGTAATATGTGAACAGGTCAGTCAACTTCTCGTGAATGAACCCTTCAAGTGGCTCTTTCAGGTTCATGCATGAGGAAATGTAGGTCAGGGTGTTTTCTATCCCTTCCTCCTTAACCCCAGGGTCCATGCATGCAGCGAGGCAATAAAGAGATGGAATGGTGGACCAGTACTTCAAGTACTTGGTTTCCATCTCTGCAACCATATGGCTAAGTGTCGGGTCAGCTCGATACTTCCTAAACATGTTACTAATGTTGCATATGCACTGGAATGCAATGCAAGTCGTGGGCATATAAACCGACGAACATATGTTCGTCGTGTCATAAAAAATCTTTAAAAATTTCATAAATAAAATTCTTGAAGCCCAGTCAGTGTTGTCAATAATAAGTTCGCCACTCTTACTATTGACGTAGTCGGATATCACGTGTTCGTATCCAACACATGATTCTAACATCAGGTACGTGTAATTCCAATGATATCTCACATCCGATTGAAATTTCTTTTTCTTAAGATTCGCAAACAAACAGAGACTACCAAACTCTTATTGTCTGCGAGGAGTGTGAATATATTTTAGGGTAATACGTATATTATCCAACATGGGAGAACGCACCTTCATACCCGCTTAAACAATCAGGTTAATCACGTGACACATGTATCTGACATGAAAGATCTCTCCTAATGGTGCGTCTCTAATATTCCTAACAAACATGCTGATCACTACTCCATTATTAGATGCATTATCGAATGTGACACAAAATTTTATTTTGAATTTTATATTCCCTAAAGATTTTCATCATACACTAAAAAATGGCTGGGCCATCATGAGGATTAAGAATCTCAGAGAATCCTAAATTTTTTTTATTCATAGTCCACATAGAATCTACATAGTGGCTGGTGAGACATGCATAAGATGATTCATCGTGACTTGTCCAGATATCGGACGTCACGGACACCACTCCACTATATGCCATAAATTCATTAATTATTTTTTATTTTTCTAACTTATATATCTTTAGTATGTCCTTCCTAGATGTGGACCTAGGAATCCTATGATAAGCTGGCTAAAAATATGTTTGCATGAAGCGCACTACCCTTGGATCTTCCGAAAATCAGATCGGAAGACCCATCAATGTGATAAGTCTGGCCATGCCGTCCCTACCCAATTTGCTGGAGTATATGAAGGGAGTAAACTTTGAGACTGAACTCGATCCAGTCTCAAAAAATGCAGTGCCAAGTTGGGTTTGCCTAGGATCTAATGGACCATGATTTTTTGGTGCATAATTCGACATGTCTCTTAAGGTGCCCAGTCCCAAATGAACTCTTACATGTTAAAAGTCGTATACAATATTTGCACTGTGTCATTTTTTTTCCTCACACCTAACATTTTTTTCTTTTATTATATTAAAATGAGTCCAAACTAAAGAAGTCATAGTTTTTTGTTTTTTAGAAGGTTGGGTTGAGACGACTAGAGAAGCCAAAGATTCAGCAGCCTTAGACCTCTGTGTAATATTTTCATTTTCTAAATTTAAATATGTTTCAGTTGTATTTGTCATTTTTTAGTATTTTTGTTATTCAGAATAGTTTTTTAAAGACTAGAAGACTGATTTTAATTTTTTCTATTTTTGGTCTAGAGAGTGAAACTAGAGAGAGAAAGTTAAAAAAATCTTAAAATAAATTACCCGGTAAAAGCAGTGAGGTTGTTCACGTGCACGGTGCACCACAGTCAAGCTCTAAGTTCAAAACTCAAGTTGAGATTCTCGAAAATTCAAGCCAAATGCCGAAATCCCTAGTCCCGAGAGAGAGAAGCAAGATTTTTGAGAGAGAAATTGAACGATTTGAGAGAATTTATATTTATGAAAAACATAAATGTTAAAGAGATGGGGGTGGAATTTATAGATTAACGATAATAATTTTTTTTAATAAAAAGAAATTTTTTTTTTATTTTTTAGGGGGCAGAATCATGAGGGCCATTGGATTCTGCCCCTAGCCATTGGAGGCGAGATCCAACGGCTAAAAATTAAATTTTTATTAATCTTCTTTTCCCCGTTGGGGGGGGGGGGGGAAATTGAGTCGGTTCGGGCCTCGTGGGACAGCGGGTCGGGTCCATTCAAACCCGACCCATGGTCTTTTTTGCAGGAGGGGTGTGGGGCGCTCACGGGGTCGGGCTCAGGGGACACCCGACACGGGACGAACCCGTGCCGGTGTGCCGTGCCACTGGCCGAACCATGTCGAGTCAGGCACGGCACGGGCCCGGGCACGACATTTTCCAGTGCCGAGCCGGCCTAGGCACGACCGAACCGTGTAGTGCCTCATGCCGAGCCGGGCCTACCCGGTTGACACCTCTAGATAGATAGATATATAGACAGATAGATAGAAAGATAGATAGATAGATATACATATATATAGACAAATAGATGGATAGAGAGAGAGTTAGATAGACAAATAGATAGATATAAAGAATAATAGATTGCTAGATACATAAACATATAAATAGATAGATAGAATGATAGACAAATAAATATATAGGATATTTTATAGATAGAATCGTATATTGATAGACAGATAGATAGAGAGATAGAGAGAAAGATAGATAGATAGATATATATATATATAGTTATATATAGAGATAGATAGATAGATAGGTAGGTAGGTAGAAAGACAGAGACAACAAATAGATAAATAGAATGATTACGATAGGCTATCTAATAGTCATATAAACTGATAGATAGATGGTTAGATGGATTGATAGACAAAAATAGATAGATAACAAGAAATATATATAGATAGATAGATAGATAGATAAAATGGATAAATAAATAGATAGATGATTGATTGATTGATAGACCTTGATTGACAGATTATT
>JAREIK010001796.1:48774-78774 GCA_029783825.1 Sapria himalayana
AATAGTAGCGAAGCAGTAGCTGTGGTAGCAACAGCAGTGGGTAGCGGTGGCAATGGTGGGACAGTAGCAGCGACGACGACGGCAGCAACGGCGGCGGCGTGCAGCGGTGGCAGTAGCGGCAGCAGCAACATCTGCATCGGCTATAACAGCAGAAGCAGCAACAACAGCAAGAGTTGCAACAGCAACCGCAGACAGTAGCTAGTAGTAGTAGTAACAGTAATGACAGCAACACAACAACATGAGTAGTAGTAGCAGCGATGGCAGCGACGGCAGCAGTAGCAAATACTATATTTATGTACATAAACATACATATATTACAACAATATTTGTACATATAATACTGTATTAATATATGTACATATACACTACAATATATATGTACATATACACTGCAGTATATTGTAAATATATACTGTAGTAATATAAATTTATCAAAACATAACTTTTTTATTTGTTTTTTTGATTTTATTACTGGGTTGAATTTTTGTGCAGATATGGTACCGCATTATTCCCCATACGAAGCTTGTATAAGTGAAGGGATTTTTACTAGACATGATGAACTGTGACTCGGACAACTTTGTCACAGCAGAAAGATGATGATAGGAGGAGCAGAGAAAAAGAAAGCAATGTCAATGCACGGATAGATTATATTTTCTATATTGTCTATAGATACATTGATGAATAAAATGAAATATAATTTTGTTATGTTTGTTTGAAATATGTAAATTATTGATTTAAAATTATTAATTAAATGATTTTATTTTTTGTTAATTATAAAGTATTGTTTATAGTTTCAGTTTTATTTCAATTAATATAAAAATATTGAATTATTAATTAAATATTTTGAAAAATAAAAAAATTTTCTAAAAATGGTTTTAGACTAAAAATAGCTAGGGAATTTTCTCTTGCTAATTTAACTAGGGAATTTTCCCTTACTTATTTGGCTAGGGAATTTTCCCTTGTTAATTTAACTAAGAAAAAAATTTATATTAGCTAGTGATATTTTTGTCCATTAAAACTATAGATAGGGACTAATTCCCACCAGGCTTTTAGTGATGAGCACTTTAGATTGGGAAGCTTCCATCCTTAATCATCATTATATAAGTTTAGCGACGGAAAAAAAACCGCATTTAGCTAGTGAATTATACCTTGCTAATTTATCTAGGGAAATAAATATTTTAGCTAGGGAATTTTAGTCGGTAAAATTTTAGCTAGGGACTCTTTCCCTCACTAATTTTTCACAACAAGTACTTTTGATTGGGAAAGCTTTGTCGTTAATCCTCGCTATATCATGTTTTTGCGATAGAAAACCCCCATTTAGTTAGGGAATTTAACCTAGCTATTGGGATTTTTCTTCTAGTGGATTAACATGAACATAGATTGATAGAAAGATGATAATTAGATAGATAGATAGATAGATACAAAAAATAGATAGTTAGACATATTGATAAATAGATATATGATAGACAAACAGATAGATAGATATATAAATATACAGATAGATTATTAGACAGTGACATATATAGATAGATCATAGATTTGATAGACAAAAGATAGACAAATAAATAGACAGATAGATCGATCGATATATATACAGATAAATAGATATAATGATAGACATAAAGATAACACATAGATAGACATATAGATAATTAGAAAGATAGATAGACAAATAGACAGATAAATAGAGAGATAAATAGGTTTATAGATACAGAGATAAATAAATAGATAGTTAGATAGATATATAGACAAATAGAAAGATAGATAGATAGACATATAAATATATAGAGAGATAAATATATATACAAATAGATAAAAAGATATATAAATAGAAAGATATGCATATAAATAAATAGATAGATAGATAAATAGATAAACAGATATGTAGATTGAAAGACAGACATACAGATTGACAAACTAATAGACTAATACCTAGAGAAGATAGACAGATTGATAGAAAGATTGACAGATATTTTGATAGACAAATTTATAGATTGATTGATAAACATATTGATATATATATATATATATATATATTATTTATTAATAGATATAGATAGATACATAGATATAAAAACAGACAGATAGACAGATAGGTAGATAGATACATATATCAATTGATTATTAGACAGACAGACAGATAGATAGATACATAGACAGATAGATATACAAATCATTAGACAATTAGATAGATAAAAATATAGATAGTAAGAGAAAGAAAAATAGACAAACAGATAAATAGATATATAGATTGATAGACATATAGATAGATAGATAGTTAGTTAGACACATAGATATACTAATTATTACACACTTAGATAGACAGATAGATAGAATATAGAGAAAGAGGTAGATAAACTAATAGATAGATTGATAAATAATACAAAGTGAGATATATAGACAGAAAGATAGATGATAGATTGATAGATAGATAGATAAACAGATAGATAAATAGACATATACACTAATAGATAGAAAGATACATCGACATATAGAGAGATAGATAGATAGATTGATTTGATTGATGACACATAAATAGATAAACAGACAGACAGATAGATAATAGATAGATAGATAGATAGAATACAAATAGATAGATAGATAAACATATAGATAGATAGATTGATTGATTGAAAGATAGATAGAAAGATAGACAAAAGATATAGAGATAGATAGACATATAGATAGTCAATAGATAGATAGAAAAATAGACAAATAGATAGACAATAGATAGATAGATAGATAGATAGATAGAAAGAAAGATAGATAGATAAATAGATAGATACATAGATAGATAGATAGATAGATAGATAAATAGATATAGACACATAAATAGATAGATCGATATATAGATAGGTAGACAGACAAACAAACAAATAGACAGACAGAAAGATTGAGAGACAGACTGACTGACTAAGAGACAAGCAAATAGATAGATTGATAGCTAGATACATAGATGGATAGATAGATAAATAGACAAATTTATACAAAGATTGATAGATAGATTAATAGATAGATTGATAGACAGATTGATAGATACATTGATAGAAAGATTGACAAACATATAGATAGACATATAGTTAAATACATAGATATATAGATAGAGAGATAGATAGACTGATAGATTATTAGATAGATAGATAGATAGACAGATTGATAGATTGAAATATAGACAGATAGGTAGATATAAAGATCGACAGAAAGAGAGAGACAGAAAGATAGATAGTTAGCTATATTGACAGACAGATAGATAAATAAATAGCCATAAAGATATATGGATAGATAGACAAAAAGATAAATAGATAAATAGATAAATAGAAAGAAAATAGATAGATAGATAGATAACTAGACAGATATATAGATTGACTTATAAAATGATTCACATACACCCAGATAGAGAGACAGACAGACATATATACAAATTAACACACAAAGAGAGATATCGACAAATAGATCATTAGATAGACAGATAGATAGATAGATAGATAGATAGATAGGTTGGCAATCTTGCAGGGAGTCAGGTAGAGAGATAATCAGGCCGGCAAGTTGATAGAGACACACACAGACATACATATAAAAAGACAAATAAAGAGACACACAAACAAACAAACAAACAAATAGACATACAAATAGACATACAAATAGATAAACAAACTGACATATAGATATACAGATATATATATATATATATATATATAGTTTGATACACAGATTGACAGACATATAGATTAATTGATTGATAAACAAATAGATATATAGATAGATAGCCAAATAGATATTAAGATATATAGATAAATACATAGATACATAGACAGATTGATAGATAGAATCATGGATAGATTTATAAATAGATTGACTGACAGACTGATAGACAGATTGATAGACATATTGATAAATAGATTGATAGAGATACAAATAGATAGTTAGAAAGATAGATAGATAGAGATACAAATAGATAGATAGAAAGGTAGATAAATTATTAGATAGATGCATATATATTTTGATACATAGATATATAGATAGATAGATAGACAAAAAGATCAATAGACAAATAGATAGATAGATAGATACACAAATATATATACACATATAGACATATAGATAGACATATAGATAAACACATAGATAGACACATAGATAGACATATAGATAGACAAATAGATAGGTAGAAAGATAGACAAATATGTATATAGACTGATAAAAAGGCAAATAGATATACTAATAGATAGATATATAGATATACATATAGATAGTTATAGATACACAGAAAGAAAGAAATAAAGATAGATAGTTATATAAATAGATAGATAGACAAATAGAAAGATAGATATATAGATAGATATATAGATAGATAGACATATAAACAAATAGATAGACTGAAACACTGACAGACATATAGATAGACTTTTACATAGATAGATAAATAGATATATAAGTAGTAAGATAGAATGATAAAAAGTAAGATAGATAGATAGGTATATAGATAGATTAATAGAAATATTGATAGACAGATTAATAGAAATATTGATAGATAGATATTTATATAGATTGATTGATTGATTAATAATTAGATAAAAATATACATAGATATATAGATAGATATATATACATAAAGATAGTTAGATAGACAAATAGATAGATAGATAGGTAGCTAGATAGAAAGATCAATATCTAGATAGATAGATATATAGATAGATAGATAAAGAGATAGAAAAATTGATAGACAAATAGATAGACAGATAGATAGGCAAATAGATATATAAATAGATAGATAGATAAATAGACAGATAGATAGACAGATAGACAGACAGATAGATACATATATACCTAGATAGATAGAAAGATATATTAATAGATAGATAGTTTGAAAAATAGAAAGATAAATAAATATATCGATAGAGATAGATAGATAGATAGATATATATATATATATATAGATAAATAGAAAGACATATAGATTGACAGATAGATAGATAAATAAATAAATATATATATATATTGATAGATAAATAGATAGGAAAATAGTTAGATCGACAAATAGACATATAGATAAATAGATTGGTAGGTAGGCAAGTAGTCAGGCAAGTAGTCAAGCATGCAGATAATCAGGTAGGCAAAGTAGATAGATAGATAGATAGTTATAAAGCCAAATAATAAGACAAATAGATAGACAGACAAACAAATAAACAAATAAACAAAGTGATAGACAAATAATCAAACAAATTGAATAACACATAGACAAATTGACATATATATAGATAGTTTGATAGACTTATTGATAGACAGGTAGATAGACTGATTGATAAACAAATAGATGGATAGATAAATAGATAGATTGATAGACATATAGATAGACAGATAGATAAATATATAGATAGACAGACAGATAGATATATAGATAGATTTTTAGATAGATACATAAAAGGATATATAGATAGATTGATAGATAAATAGATAAATAGAAAGATTGATAAACAAATTGAAACAAATAAAGAAATAAAGATAGATAGATATATAGACAGATACAAAGAAATATAGATAGACAATTACATAGACATATAGATAGAGAGAAGATAGACAATTAGATAGATACACTACAAAAAAATCCCAAATAACTATGAAAAATTTCCTAGCTAAATAGGGGGTTTCCATCACTAAACAGGATATAACGATGAATTAGCCATGAAAGCCTTCCCTAATCTAAAGTGTCTGTCGCTAAAAATTAATGAGGAAAAGTGTCCCTAGCTAAAATAATGAGTGCCCTAGCTAAATTAGCAAGGGAGAAATCCCTAGTAATTTTCATTCCAAAACTATTTTAAGAATTAAATTTTTTTTTCAAAAAATTAAATTTAATAATTTAATATTTTTATATTAAATTGAATAAAAACAAAAACTATAAAGATTAATCTATAAATAACAAAAAATAAAACCATTTAATAAATTGTTCTGATATAATATTTTACATAATTAAAACAAAAACATAACAAAATTTTATTACATCTTATTCATAAATGTATCTACCGATAGTACATAAAATATAATCTATCCATGCATTGACATTGCTTTCTCCCCCTCAGCTCTTCTGATCACCATTTTTCTACTGCAACAAAGCTGTCTGAGTGGTAGTGAGTCATATCTAGTAAAAAATCTCTTCACTTATACAAGCTTCCTATGGGAAATAATGTGGCACCATATCTGTATGAAATTTATACTAGTCAATAAAATCAAAATAAATAAATAAATAAAGATATGTTTTGATAAAAATATAATACTACATTGTATATGTACATATATACTCCAATGTACATCTACATATATACTAGCATTTCACTCGTTACATATATTATTGTAGTATTTGTACATATAAACTATAGTATTATATGTAAATAAACACTGAGTACATATATACTCAGTTTAAATGTACATATAATACTCAAGTATTATACGTACATATACTGAATTAATACTTACGTATATACTTAATATATTTGTACGTATATACATAGTACATACATATGTACATATTGAGTATTTATATATGTATATACTGAGTATATAAGTTCGTATATATTGAGAATATACGTACGTATATACTCAGTATATACATACTTATATACTGAGTATATACGTAAGTATATACTTTAGTATATACTCAGTATATAAGTACGTATATATAGAGTATGTACGTATGTATATACCTAGTATATACATTCGTATATACCAAGTATATATGTACGTATATACCGAGTATATACTTACATACATATATACTATACTATATACGTACATATATACTCAGTATATACTATAGTATATACGTATATATATACTATAGTATATAGGTACTTATATACTCAGTATATACATACTTATATACTATAGTATATACGTACATATATACTCGGTATCTACATACTTATATACTGTAGTATATATGTACTTATATACTTAGTGTATACGTACGAATATACTATAGTATTATATGTACGTATATATAACCACATAGCCTTAGATTACAGACCACATGTACTTTTATGCAAATACACATACCATCAAAGACAATAGAAGGAAATGAGTATATACGTATGTATATACTGAATATATACGTACATATTTATTGTTGCTTCTGCTGCTAACACTAATAATAAAAGTGGGGTGGGCGATGATGCTATACTGATTAAGTTCCTTGCCAACCACTAGTTTTGAGATTGAGCAAGTTTTTGATGAGGCAGTGAGCAGCTTCTCCCAAAACAGGACTCGATATTTTTCCGGGAACTTACATGTAAAAATCAAGTAATGTTATATTTTTCCTTCCGATTGAATACTATTTTGGGAAATCTAATAAAATTCCACGACACTACATGGGCTTCATCATCATCATCATTCTAAGACCTAGTACAATTAGAACTAATCATTCCAGAACCTACAACAAGAAAAATTATTTTCTCATACATATGCTTTGTACCATGTGATAATTGTATATCTACAGAATTACTAAAAGCCTTTATCTGCGTCTGTCTCTCTCTGTCTTCCAGGCTAGCCTGTACCAGAAATATCTTCATGCCACAGCTTTGGGGAAGGTCTATTATCCATGGCTTTTATAACCTGCATAGGTAAGCACTTCATGATGATGACCAGACCAGCCCGAACAATTATATATTCAAATGTGTGTGTGTGTGTGTGTGTAAATGGATGTCTATGTATGACAAAATATACATGTTTACAAATAAATATATGCACCCACTTATGTATATATAAATTATATACATAGGTTTATGCTATAGTATATACATAGGTATATACTCAGTATATACGTACATATATACCTAGTATATAAGTACGTATATACTACAGTATATATGTATGTATATACTGAGTATATGTACATATATACTCAGTATATATGAACATATATACTCAGTATTTACATACATATATAGTCAGTATATCAGAACATATATACTCAGTATATACGTACATATATACTCTGAATATACATACATATATACTTAGTATATATGTACTAATATACTGTAGTATTATATGTAAGTATATATAATCACATAGCCTTAGATGACACACACAAACAGACATGTGCTTTCATGTAAATACACATAACATCAAAGACAACAAATGGAAATAATCTAGGGCTGAAAAAACACACATATACGTCTCTCAACATGATTAGCATCTTCTAGTTCTTTGTCATCTGGTACTCACCACAGATAGAGAACATTATTACACTTGCGTTGGAGCATAACATTGTACATTTACAAACCAATAAAGAACACAACCCTATGCCATTGATAAATAGATTGACCAGCACAAGCAAAACCAACTGCCATTTGCTAGAAATTTCACACAACGGTATAATAATGAGCATATTTTTAAATTACAGAATCAAGATGACTTCAAGATTTCTAGTGAACAATCCATTAAAATATTTTTCTGAGTTGCCCAGCTTCATGCATCAGTCAATGGTTAATTATAAGAAAGTTAGAAAGTGACAAATAAAAGGGAAATAGAAGTTGAAATACCAACAGGGTGCATGGTATTGAATTTTTTCACACCTATAGTTTCATTTAGGAATTGTAATGGCTATTAACATTTCAATAGTTTAATTGCACTGATGAGCAATAAAAAGTAGTCATAGATCTGAACTATGACAACACAGATCTACACAAAATAAGAGTGTCAAGAACAAACCTACATTTTGTGGGACCATAATTTTTTCATTCATCTCTCGGCTTCAGAACCTAAGGTGCTATTCCCTAGCACCAGGAGGACCAGCCAAGCCTTTTACTTACCTAGAATAAGCTAAAAATATACCCAAAATATTCAGGGACACACAAACATATTCTCAGATATATAAAAATAGTAATTATAGACATGAACAAAGACAAATCTAAGTTGATAGTCATACAACTTCAACAAATATCTAAAAGATGTCTATCAAAGATGTTTAGTGAGAAAAAGAGTACACAAATAAAATGTTTCAGAAATAATGAAGATAATAGAAGCTTGGCCTCCTTTTGATCCAGCTGAAATTGGTAAATATGGGACACATGCATTGGAAGGACCGTGGCAATGTCTGAATGCTTTGAATCATATTATTTTCATGCGTCTCATATTAAATGTCCAACAAAGATTCATTATAAGGTTAATCAGTAAAGAAAAGAATAAAACTAGAATAAAAAAAATTGAAACCTCCAAAAAAATCTCATCATGTTTTGCTACACATAGACAAAAATCAAAAATAATTCAAAAATAATTATGATATGAAATCATCCTCATAATTAGTTGGTGATTTTGTGCTAGCCTCTCCTACGAGGTTTCGTAGCTGGATCTCAGACTATTATCTGTCATGTCAATGCTACTAACTGTTACTCCATATAGGACATCTACTATTGCATTACATTCTTTATTTCTTTCATATCATCATTGATTTCTTTAATTTCTTGCTTTCATCTATCAAATGAGTAATCTGCTCATCCTTCTCTTCTTTCATTTCTTAAATTTCTTCTTTCAAATGAGTAATCTGCTCTTCCTTTGCTTCTTTCATTTCCTGCATTTCTTCTATCAAATTAGTAATCTACTCATCCATCTCATCTTTCATTTTCTACATTTCTTCCTTCAAAAGAGATATCTATTCATCCTTCTCATTCATTTATGTCTTCATAACTTCAAAACATTCATTTGATTTAATTACCTATTGTTCCACCGCCTCATCCACCATTACTATGATAGATGAATTAGAAGCACGACAGCTACAATAAATTGCCACTCCCTTCGAGCCGATGCCGTACACTCGCTACTTCTTATGAACTCCTATGGTCTCCAAATAGATAGGATCATAGTCAATTTTTTGAAGATCCATAAAACTCTCAACTTATTGAGAAGCATATAGTTATGTATATATATATATATATTAATTTATTTATACAAGTAGTTATATGTATTTATACATAAATATATACAAAGTTATAAACAAATATATAGATTTACATATATGTATACATAGTTACAAATATAGTTATATTTAATTATATAGAGTTTTATATAGTTATACAAATATTTATATATAATTATACACATATAGATAAACATAATGTTGTATGTTGTAATACATGTAATTATAAATATAGTTACATGTGGTTATACATAAAGTTACACATATAGTTAAACTTATATTTATACATGTAGGTATATATTTTTTTCATATAATTTATATATTTATACATATAATTATGTATAGGTATAGATATAGTAAAATACTTTTTTATATACTAATATATACAAATATATATTAAAAATAAGTTGTAAATTATATGTTTAAATATAATTATGTATAAAGCTTTTATAGTTATATAAATAGTAAGATACAATTATTTATAGCTATATATTATTATACATATAATATATAAAGTTATAAATAGTTATATATAATTAAACAAATAGTTATATATAGATATATTCATACAAGTAGTTATAAGTAGTTATACATAAATGTATATAAAGTTATAAACAAATATATAGATTTACATATATGCATACGTATATGTATGCATAGTTACAAATATAGTTATATTTAATTATATATAGCTTTATATAGTTATACAAATATATATAAATAATTATACACATATAGTTAAACATAATGTTGTATGTTGTTATACAGTAATTATAAATATAGCTACATGTGATTGTACATATAGCTACACATAAAATTATACTTATATTTAAACATGTTGGTATAAATATGTTTTTATTTAATTTTATATATGTGTACATATTGTTATCTTTAGGTATAGATATAATAAAATACATTTTTATATACTAATATATAAAAATGTATATTAAATATATGTTGTTAATTATATATTTATATATAGTTATGTATAATATTTTTTTAGTAATAGATTTAGGCAAGTATAATTATTTATAGTTATATGTTCTTATACCTATAGTACATATAGTGGAAAATAAAGTTATATATAGTTAAACATATAGTTATATATAGATATATTCATATACGTAGTCATATGTTGTTATACATAAATGTATACAAAATTATAATAGATTATATAGACTTACATGTATGTATGCATATATGTGTACATAGTTACAAATACAATAATATTTATTTATATAGATTGTTACATAGTTATACAAATATTTTATATAGTTATACATATGTAGTAGAACATAATGTTGTATGTTCTGATACATGTAATTATAAATAAAATTACATGTGGTTAAACATGTAGTTACACATATAGTTATACTTATATTTATACATGTAGGTATATATTTTTTTTCATATAATTTTATATATTTATACATATAGTTATGTATAGGTATAGATATAGTAAAATACTTTTTTATTTACTAATATATACAAATATATATTAAAAATAAGTTGTAAATTATATGTTTAAATATAATTATGTATAAAGCTTTTATAGTTATATAAATAGTAAGATACAATTATTTATAGTTATATATTATTATACATATAATATATATAGTTATATATAGTTATATATAATTAAACATATAGTTATATATGGATATATGCATACAAGTAGTTATAAGTAGTTATACATAAATATATACAATATTATAAACAAATATTTAGATTTAATTATATGAATACATATATGTATATATAGTTACAAAAAAAGTTATATTTAATTATATAGAGTGTTACATAGTTATAGAAATATTTATATATAGTTATACACATATAGTTATAAATATATATCACTACAAGAAAATGTTTATTTACCTAGGGAAATTTAGCTAGGGATCAATCCCTAGCTAAATTATGACGGATTAGCTTGGGAATAACAATGGATTTTTGATTTTTCATAGAAATAAAAATTTGCAATAGATTAGTGATGGAAATGGTCTAATGAAAAATTTATGTCACAAATATTTTCGTAAATTCCACGCGAAGAAAAGTAGGGAATTTAGAGATGGATTTAGCAATGAAATTTTCCTACCTAATTATGAGCGACGTATTTTATTGATAGATTTTCCCAAGCTAATTAGATCATGACATTATCCCTCGCTAATATTTTCATAAATTCTGCACCAAGAAAAGTGGGGAATTTAGCGACGGATTTGGCCTGGCTAATTAGATCCCGACAAAGTCCGTCGCTAATATTTTCATAAATTCCACACAAAGAAAAGTGGAGAATTTAGCAAAGGATTTAGCGACGGATTAACCCTAGCTAATTTATATCCATCACAAAATAATTATCGGAATTTATTTTTTTATGAGTTTATATATAATGGATGTGATAATTCCTTTAATGTTTATTTTATCAAAATATATGCATTTAGCTAGGGATAATTCCCTAGCTATTTGTGTTAGTTATAATTTCCATCGCTAATATTTAATGATATTTTTTATGCATCATTTATTTTATTATTTTATATAATTTTTTATATTAATGGTATATTATGGTCTATAGATGAGCGATCCTTTAAAGATACAATCTCCTCATATAATAATAAAAAATGATATTAAAAAAAATTAATAAATATATAAATATGAATAAAAATGTATATTAAATATGATTAAAATAAAGATTTTTTGATTATAATTTAATATCAAAATTATATTAAATTTTTTCTAAAATATTTATTTATGATATTTAAATATTTGTATTAAAATACATTATATAATTTATTATATAATTATAAAATTTTAAGAATATTTTAATTAGTAAAAAAAATAAAATTACCACTGATAAAAAACTAAAATAAACAAATGTTTGATTAAATAAAAAAAATTATAAAAATATATGAATAAACGAAGAAACAAGTAAATATTTATAAACATAAATTTATAAATTAATATTTTTATGATTATAGAAATATTTTAAAAATATAATGACTAAAAGATTTGAAATTTTTGATTTATAAAAAAAATTAAAATTTTCATAAAATTTCAAAGAAAAAAAAGATGATATTTTAAGATTAATATATTGATGTTTATAATTACATCAAAAAAATTTTGATTATTTAAAAAATTAATATTTTAGTGTAGTTATTAAATGAACACTTCAAACATTAAAATTTATATTGACTAAAAGATTCAAATTTTATACTTTTATAATTATTTCATATTATATTAATAAAAATAAATACAAATCTTATAAATTTATAACTATATTATATATATATATATATATATATATATATATATATATATATATATATATATATATATATGAATACTTTATTATAATATAATATTATTTTATTATTTATTAAATAATATCATTTATGGTTAAATAAAAATCTATTTCAATTATTTTATTTTAATTATTTTATTTTTATAATTTTATTTTAGTCTTATTTTATTGTATTTTATTATATATATATTTACATCCATTTTAGTATTTATATAAGGTTTCATTGAAAAAAAAATGCCAAGTCATTAACACTTGGCAATTTTTCAATGTTACCATGTAATATTATCATTGTTCTTCTCCTTCGGAATGCTATATACATTTCTCCATCTTTCTCAATTTAATTACCACTAACGGATTTTTAATTTTACTAAAAAATTTGAGCATTAACTTTTTTTTTATTTTCCCCCAATATTTCTTCTTTTTGCTTCTATTTTCATATAACCTATGTGATTTTGACTCTACAACATTAATGAAACAAAAAATTATCAGTGTAATCTTTGTTTTTTTACCATTTAAATTTTTAGGGTTTTATTGATTTCAAATACTAAATGTTTGCGTTTGTTTTCTCTTTCTATAACTTAAAAAATTAAATAATGCTTTATATTTTCTGCTTCTATAACTTAATAAAAAACAAACTTAATGTTAATGGGTTCTATTTTTGTTGTCTCTGAATATATTATAAATAAATAACAGTATATATAAACTTTTATATAATTATATAATCATATGAAATTATATATAAATGTCTATACATTAATATTATATATATATATATATTACTTTATATTGAAACACTAATATGTTTATATTAACATATAATGTTATATATAAATATAAATATATATATATGTGTGTGTATGTATTAATGTTTATAAATATTTATAAAATATTTACATAAAACTATCCATTTATATAATTTTTTATATAATAATTATATTACATAAAATGTTTATGCAATTTTGTAAACATTTATATAATATATTAATTTTTATATAAATATAGAATATTTATAATGTTTATATAAATGTGATATATATACTATAAAATATTTATAAAAGTGTTACATATATATAATTACATATAAGGAATATTTAAAAAAATTTTTTAAACACAAATATTATATCTAAAATTTGTTTAATTATATAATCATATTCCATTATATATAAAAGTATTTATAACTATATTTTTAATTATGTAAACTATTTTTATTACTTTATTTATAATTATACATAACTAATTTTTAAACTATTTAATAATGTATACCTATATGTATAATTATATATACCTATATATAATATACATTATGTATAATAATATATAACTATATATAATTATATTTTACTAAATGTATAACTATATAAATGTTATATATAATTATATCTTTGACAACATACATATTTATAACTATATGTGTATAACTATATATAAATATTTGTATAACTATGTAATATTCTATATAATTAAATATAACTATATTTGTAACTATGTATGCATATATGTATTGATATAATTAAATCTATTTATTTGTTTATAAACTTTGTATACATTTATGTATAACTATGTATGACTACTTGTATGAATATATATATATATATATAACTATATGTTTAACTATATATAACTCTATTTTTAACTATATATATTATAGGTATAAGAACATATAACTATAAATAATTGTCTTTGACTATATTTATAACTATAAAAACATTATACATAACTATATTTAAATATATAATTAACAACATATATTTAATAACCATTTTTATATATTATCATAAAAAAATATATTTTAGTATATTTATACCTATACATAACAATATGTATAAATATATGAAATTAAATGAAAAAATATATATACCTACATGTATAAATATAAGGTAAGCTATATGTTTAACTATATGTATAACCACATGTAAGTATATTTATAATTACATATATAACAACATACAACATTATGTTTAATTATATGTGTATAACTATATATAAATATTTGTATAACAAAATAAAACTTTTATAATTAAATATAACTATATTTTTTACTATTTATACATATATGTAAATCTGTATATTTATTTATAACTTTGTATACATTTATGTATAACTACATCTAACTACTCCTATGAATATATATATATATTACATAAATGTAAAATACATACTATATATTTTTTTAACTATTTATAACAAAATAATTGTGTGTGTGTGTGTGTGTATAAAACTAAATGTTTAACGATATATAATTTTTTATAACTATATATACTATATGTATAATAACATATAAATATAAATAATTGTATTTTATTATATGTATAACTATAAAAATTATACATAACTATATTTAAATATATAATTAACAACATATATTTAATATACATTTTTATATATTAGTATAAAAAAAGTATTTTTGTATATCTATACCTATACATAACTATATGGATAATTATATGAAATTATAAGAAAAATTATATATACCTACATGTATAAATATTAGTTTAACCCCATGTGTAATATATGTATAATCACATGTAACTATATTTATAATTATATGTATAAAAAATACAACATAATGTTTAACTATAATTGTATAACTATATATAATTATTTATATAACTATAAAAAACTCTATATAAATAAATATAACTTTATTTTTAACTCTATATACATATATGTATACATATATGTAAATCTATATAATTGTTTATAATAGTGTATACATTTATGTATAACTACATATAACTACTAGTATGAATATATATATATATGTACATACATATATACAACTATATGTTTAACTATATATAACTATTTATAACTATATATACTATATGTATACTAACACATAATAATAAATGGGATAATACTAATTTGGTGTACTAACTTGAAATTAACTGACAAAAGATATAATATCAACAAAATGTTAGCACATAGCATGAGAGTGTCCATTAGTCATGCTCATATTTGGGATAATACAAATAAGAGTGGTCGCACTATTACCTAATCCCACCGCATAGGCCTCAGGCTCATATATGAACTTATGTATGACAAAATATGTAATATTTGATAGGTGTGTATAAAAAAAATTATTCTTTTATGTACTTATTCATTCTAACACCACATTCTCTGTGTTTCTCTCTTCCTCTCTGATTAATTCTGTCATTCTCTTTCTTTTTTTTCTTTACGCATCACTCTCTCTTTCTTGTTATTTTCTTTCTCCCTCTCCATTCTTGCTTGTTCTTTCTATCCCTCTCTCACACTCCCTCTTTATCCCTCTTTCTCTCTCCCCCTCTTCCTCTCTCCATATCTCTCCCCCTCTCTCTCCCCCTTTCTCTCTCTCTCTCTCTCCCCCCTTTCTCTCTCTCTCTCTCTCCCCCACTTTCTCTCTCTCTCTCTCTCTCCCCTCTCTCTCTCTTTCTCCCACACACACACACTCTCTCTCTCTCCCTTGCTCCCACTCTCTCTCTCTCTCTCCCTCTCTTCCTCGCTCCATTTCTCTCCCCCCTCTCTCTCCCCTTTCTCTCTCTCTCACTCTCTCCTTCTCTCCCTCTCCCCCTTCAAACTTTAAATTCCTTTCTTTTTGCTTTATTTTCTTGTGCATTATCATATTTTGCTCTCTTTATCTAGTAATAGCCTGATATCTATTATTTTTTATCGTGCTATAAATTGCTTTATCTATTCATGTAGATTCAGCAAATTCATTACCTCGATATTCATGATATTTAATTTTTAAATATTCATCTATAAGTAATTTTATTTAATTATTAGTATATTTTGAAGTAATTGAATGTTTAATCCAAAATAATGGTTGAGAATTATTCTTTGCAAATAAAACAGTACAAATTGAGTTGTGAATGGATGTACAAAAAATTTATGAATGGAATTTTGAATAATGATTTTTTGAGTGGGCTTGAAACTTTCATTAATTTTACATGTAGTCTATCGAGATGGATGGATGGAGAAAAAAATTTAGTGTCCATGTAATCATCACAAGTATCAGAATATCTCTTTTCGTGATGTAAACACTATAAGATATCATTTGGCTAAATATGGCTTTATGCCAAATTATTTTGTTTGGATTTTTCGGGGGAAAGTATAATGGCTCTAAACCTTGACCAAAATGAGGGTACAGAATCATTTTTTTTCGTAAAGAAGCATCAAATCGATACCATCGAATGATCATGGAAGCTGTTGGTGCTGACTTCAATATGGATACATGGATGAAACACCTAATCCTGAAGCTGAGAAATTTTATGAAATTCTTAAAGCTACAGATAATGAGTTGTGGTCTGGATGTAAAACACATTCACAGTTATTACTCGTGGCTCGACTTATGAGCATTAAGTGAAAAAATCATATGTATGAGAAATTATTTGATCAGGTGATAGAACTAATGAAGGAGATTATTCCGGATAATAATTTGGTCACTAACAACTTTTACAACACTAAATAGTTACTATGAGAATAGGTCTACCGGTGAAAAAAATTGATTGTTGTTTCAATAGATGTATGTTATATTGGGGTGGTGATAGTGATTTAATTAGATGTGAGTTTTGTTATCATCCTCGATTTAAAAAGGTATCTTGTGTTGTAGATATGCGACAAAAATTAAAAGTGGCATTTAAGAAGATGTATTATTTTCTTTTAATTCCTAGGTTGTAGATACTATATGCATCAAATGCTTTAGAAAATGATATGAGGTGGCATTCTGAGCAAGAGGTTGAAGAAGGGGTAATCCTTCATCCATCAGATTCACTTGCTTGGAACTTTTTTAATCATATACATCAAGATTTTGTAGCTGAAAGTAGAAATGTGAGATTGGGTCTCTGCACTGATGGATTTCAAACATTTGAGCAATCTAGAGAATAGTATTCAATATAGCTAGTGATAGTGACACCTTATAATTTGCCTTTGTGGTTGTGCATAAAGACGCAATATATATTTTTTGTCAATATTGGTTCCAGGGTCAAAAATCCAAAAGACATGCTAGATAATTTCTTATAGCCTTTTTAGCATAGTTAAATCATTTGTGGGATCTTGGCGTGAATACATATAATATCTCAAAGAAGCAAAATTTCATAATGCGGGCGGCCCTTATGTGGATGGTAAGTAACTTTCATGCATATTCAAAGTTATCTATCTAGAGTACTACAGGATTATTCGCATGCCCATATTGCTTGAAAAAGTCTGATGCATATAACCTCAAATTTAGTGGAAAATAGTCATGGTTTGATAACCGTAGTAAGTTTCTACCTACGAATCATCCATTTTGAAAAAATAAACTACATTTCGAAAAAATAAAACTATGATGACAGTTACACCGGAAGTTCATTCAGGAGATGATATTATGATAGGGATTCAGAGTTTGGGCTTGAAGAAGATAACTGAAAAGAATGCTAGCTAGAAATAATGGACCAATATGCAAAATATTTGACAGGAGGAAATATAGTATATTTTTAGACTTGCCCTATTGGAAGTCCAATTTAATTCATGAAAACTTGGATGTAATGCATATTGAAAAAATTGAGTTTGAAATTGTTTTCAATACTATCCTTACTGTAGATGGAAAAACAAAAGATACTTTAAAATCAAGTCAAGAGCTGAATGATTACTGTAGGCATCCTGAATTGAAGCTAGATGAGGCAACATGAAAATTCCTTAAAGCTCGTTGCACACTTGATAAGAAGGCAAGACAGATATTGTGTGATGGTCTAAAAATTTAAAATTCTTTGATGGATATGTGTCAAATATGGGCAGATGCTTGGATATAAAGAATCTTAAGTTTTTTGGAATAAAAAGTCATGAATGTCATGTCTTTATGTAGAGATTAATACCAATTGCATTCTGTAAATTACTTCCCCTAAGTATTTAGAAGGTCATTACAGAACTTAGTTTGTTTTTGAAACAACTACCCACAACCACAATCAAAATAGATGACATTGTGAGACTTGAGAATGAAATTCCACTTATTCTTTGTAAGCTTGAATAGAATTCCCATTGAGTTTTTCTGACTCAATGGAGCATTTGCCAGTCCATTTGGCATTAGAAGCAAGGATAGTAGAGTTAGTGCAATACAGGTGGATGAATCCCTTTGAGAGGTAAATACATATAATTAGCCGTGTTTTATTATTTCATAGATAAAGTAATATTGTAATTTAATATAATTGAAACCTAATATTGTGGTTGTAGGTATCTTTGTAAGGTAAAATTAAATGTTATAAATAAGGAAAAAGTTGGAGGTTCAACTTGCAATGCATATTTAGTAGAAGAAGCATCATCATTTCGTTCTTATTATTTTGAAGATCATATCAATACAAAAGAATAGAAATGTGTCTCGGAATGATAAAAGTAATGTGATGGTAGAAGATGATTCTGTGGAACTACTATTTATCTTCAAGCACCCTAGAAAAGCATTTGGAAGAGCAAAAAAAGATTTATGATAGATAAAGAGTACAAAGAAACTTAGAGCTACATTTTACTTAATTATGAGGAGGTTGCACCACATATTCAGTATGTATACCAAAAAAGGTTGCTTGTTTAATCATAGTTTAACTTTGTCCTTAATAGTAATAATATAAAATTGATATACATTTTTCTCTCTTTTTATATATGTGTAGTATTTATATTGAGCAGTTAAAAAATATGCAACTAGTAATTTTCATCATTGATGTTGCTTATATGCTGGAAACTGAATTTGCAAATTGGTTAAAAAATTATGTGAGAATTATTAAGTTTTAAAATTTTTGAATTATTTAATTTATTAGTATCCTTTATTTGTTAACATCATTTGTTTAATTTATGCCATGGGAAAATGATCCTTCAAATGGAGATTCAAATATTTTAATTCAGAATCTAAGTAAATGACCATTTAGATATGTGACAACATATCCTGGTATTTTGTCAATAAATATAAATTTCTAACAATCGGGCACGGTTCTTCTAAAACAACAATAAATAGTTGTGTATGCATTAAAGGCTCAGGTTATAGTATAGATGAGATTGATTATTATGGTCAACTCACAGAAGTTATTGAATTGGAGTATCCTGGGCTCGAAAATAATAAGATTGTATTATTATAGTGTGAGTGGTTTGATCCTACACGAAATGTGGGCACAAAGATTCATTAAGATTAGAAGCTAGTGGATGTTAACCATAAACTAATATAATAGATATGAGCCATTTATTATGGCAGTTCAAGCCACTCAAGTATATTCTTATTCATATCTGAGTTTATCTCATGATAAGAGTGATTGGTGGTCGATTTGCAAAATCAAAGCTTGATCAAATTTTGAAGTACCAACATCTCAGCAAAGAAGTGCAGACTTAGCTATTGCACCGGCAGTCCAAGAAGATGACATAAATAATATTGAGCCTGTGAATGTATATGAAGATCTAGAAAATTTATGTGACTAAAATGGTGGCCTAATAGAAATTGAAGATTATCAATTTCTATACAAAGATAAGTTGGAACTTCCATCGAAATTAGACGAAATGTCACAAGATCCATTGGAGCATGATAATGATGCCGATAATTAAAATGTTATAATTCTATTATAATATTAAACTATCAAATACTTTCTATATTTTGTTGAAATTTATTGATGTGTTTTATTGTAAAACACATGGTTGTTCATCATATCTATGTTATTTTTTCTTTATTTTTTTTGTACAGCAGATGGTGCGTAAAGGACATGGCTGTGGATGAAAAAATGAACCAAATTCATCTAGTATTTTACATCATGTTGCAAATTCAGTATCATCTCATACCCACCATATCTAGACTTCAACATTACAATCATCATTTCCATTTTCATCACCATCACCATCATTAAGTCCCATACTATCACCTTTATCAGATATTAGCCTACCACCCATTGTCCTTCCTGCACATACTTTTGATCCATCTCTATTTTCTACGGCATATTTTACACCGATAGTTCCCCCATTTACAAAACCATCAACATCATCAAATGTTGTACCATCCTCTGCATTCAGTACTAAGTTAGGAATTGAGATTATGAATGTGAGGTATAAGAAATATGCAAATTTGACTTGAATAAAATATATTGATGTTACCACTAGTGGGGTTTTTATTATAGTTATGATTTTCTTATTTTCAATGTTATTTATTTATTTGTACAGTTTTATTCCATCTCACAAGTGTTCGACTTTAATTATAAAGACTTTCAAGAAAATAGTTGATTCTAAAGCATTCTCGTGGAAGAAAGAGTTTTGAATCGACAGAAGAGTCTTATTTTAATGACTTTCAGATAAAAATAATGAAACTAAAGCATTGAAAATTAATTATCTAATTAGTTAACTATTATACTAGTTATTATTCAAGCAGTAAATAATTGTGTCCTTGTTATTAATATAAATTATTTTGTGATTTTTCTATATATAGAATCAGTGCTCATAGGCATTGATGGGAAGATAAAGTTATTATGGGAGAGCAAAGCTACTGAATAGTATTCTGATTTTCTCCATAAATTGAAAAATAAAAAAGAACGGCCTGATTATATATCCGAGGATGACTGGATTGAGTGGCTAAAGTATTTGGAAGAGCCAGATGTGAAGAAAAAATCAGAGATATCCAGTAAAAATCGATTAACTGAGATAGCCGGACTAGGTACAAGAATCCCTTGACACACAGGAGGGTCAAAGTCTAGCATTGCGCATGCTCAAGATTTGGTACAATTTTAATATTTAGAATATTTATATATTTAGTGGTTGTCCTAATAGTCCAAATAAATCAAATTTGTGCATAGTTTTATTAATTTTGTTAAAATTTTTTATCATTTGTTATTTTATGACTTTATAAATACATTTTCTAGGCTGGAAAATAGGGTCAAGATCCTAATTTTTATGAGATTTTCAGGAAGATACATGTGAAGAAAGCGGATGGTCAGTTTATTGACAACAAGTCTAAGATGATTACTATAAGAATCTATTATATTAATAAAATTTTATTATACTACAGTACATTTTGAAAGTTGTTTAGAATACAATATATTCAATTTATTTTATGTATATCTAGAATAGTATATGTCTCTGTTTTATCTCAGAAACTCATGAAGAAATGTGTGACAGCTGCTTATCAATAAGTTGAGGGTTCTATGGATCTTCAACCAATTGCTATGATTCTATTTATTTTGAGACCATAAGAGGTCATAAGAAGTCGCAAGCTTATGACATCGGCTCGAAGGGAGTGGCATTTTGTTGTTGTAGTCAAGCAATAAGCAATTAGAACAAATGAACATATTGAAGTTATGGAGACCAAAATGATAGAGAAGAATGAGTAGTTATATCATGTGAAGGAAGAAATAGATAAAATGAAAGAAAAGAAGGAAGAGTAGATCACTTATTTGAAGGAAGAAATGTAGGAAATGAAAGAAGAGAATGATGAGAAGATTACTCATTTGATGGAAGAAATGCAAGAAATTAAAGAAATGAATGATGAGATGAAAGATATTAAGAATGTAATGTAATAGCAGATGTCCTATATGGAGTCAAAATTAGTGTCATTGACAGGACCAATAGCATTCTGAGATCCGGCTGCATAATCTCACAGGAGAGGCTAGCACAAAATCCCAAGAGTAATTATATGGATGATTTCATATCAGAATTATTTCTGAACTATATTTGATTTTTATCTATGTGTAGCAAAACATAATGAGATTTTTTTGAAGGTTTCAATTTTTTTTATTCTAGTTTTATTCTTTGCTTTGCTGATTAACCTAATAATGAATCTTTGTACGACACCTGATGTGAGATCCATGAAAAAATTTTGATTCAAAGCATTCAGATATTGCCACGGTCCTTACAATGCATGGGTCTCATATTTACCTATTTCAGCTGGATCAAATGGAGGCTAAGCTTCTATTATCTTTATTATTCATAAAACATTTTATTTTTGCATTCTCTTTCTCTCTAAACATAATTTATGTACATCTTTTAGATATTTGTTGAAGTTGTATAACTATCAACTTAGATTTGTGTTTGTTCATGTCTATAATTACTATTTTTATATATTTATGAATATGTTGTGTGTCCCCGAATATTTTGGGTAGAATTTTAGCATATAATAGGTATATAAAAGAATTGGCTAGTCTTCTTGGTGCTGGGAATAGAACCTTAGCTTCTGAAGCTGTGAGATGAATTAAAATTTTCTAGTCCCACCAAATGCAGGTTTGTTATTGATACTCTTATTTCGTGCAGATCTAAGTCCTCATGTGCATTGCATTTTTTTTCTTTTTTTTCTTTGTTTCTTTCAGGTTTTCTTGGTTGGGTGGATTCTTATATGAAGCTACAAGTATGAAAAATTCAATACCACACATCCTGTTTTCATTTCAATTTCTCTTTTATTTGTCACTTTTTAATATTCTTATAATTAACCATGAACTGATGCATGATGCTGGGCAACATAGAAGAATATTTTGATGGGCAGTTCACTATAAATTTTGGAGTAATCTTGATTCAAATTAAAAAATAAGCTCATGCTTATCTCGATGTGTAAAATTTCTAGCAAATGGCAATTGGTATTGCATGTGCTAGTCTATCTATTTATCAGTGGCATGCTGTTGTGTTATTTATTGGTTTGTAAATCTACTATTGTTATGCTCCATGCGCAGATGTAACAATATTCTTTATTTGCATGGAGTACCAGAGGACAAAGTACAAAAAGATGCTGACCATCCCTGAGAGCCCTATATGTGTGATTTTTTAGCTCTAGTTTCGTTATTGCATTAATTTCATTATCAAACTGATTACGATTTTTGCTTCGACATCCTTTGAAGAAGTATTCAACAACATGTATAAGTACATTGATAGGATTTTCAGCATTGTAAGACCTTGTAAGCTATAATATATGGCCTTCGATATGGTTTTTGTGTTCGTACATGGCTACCATGTGCCCATGCATCAGCTTGAATTGGTTCAGTTGCACCTCATCGATCTTTTATCTTATGTCCTTTACTTATTAATTATTTGTGGCTTAAATTATGTTTGTAGATAGGGTTGCACCCTACGCTAAAATGAATCGGCAACGAAGAAGATTCTTTCTAATACCAAAAGACAATGAAATTGACGTGGGGTTCTCCTCCTCCTATGCTTCTTAGTGTTCTCGCACGATATAGAGTTAGTCTAAGCATTTAGTTCTAGGCCCTTTTATCTTCTTCAATAAGGTGTTTCTAGCATTACATTGGGCATGTTACATGTCATTCTATCAAATTCTAATGTCAAGGGGGAAGGCGAGCACAATTTAATATCTTTTATTCGCCTACAGTGCAGACTTCCTGATTATAATCAAAATTGCTATCACTACTTGTATGGTCTTGCATGCAAATTTTATTGCATAATGAAATTGAAGATTTCTAACTTCCATTGTTACACGCTTAAATCTTGTACTTCTGAATCACTTTTAATTTTTGAATAGTAATGACTGTTTGAGTGCAATATGCTGATCTGATAATGCTAGCTTTGGCAACCCATAAAGTTCAAATATTAAAAGAGGTAAATGTTTATTAAAATGCTCTAGCTAGTTCCTTTTGCTTTTGAAATTAATTGGCATTTAAATAAAAATGAGTTTTTTGGATTGTCCTTGATAAGATGCATTCATACAAGAGCAAAGAGAGAAGTCATTGTGTATCAGTTGTAGAAGCCAAAACCAGGCCTCCATGAGCCAATTCAAGTTTGGCGTAGTCAAGATGGTAGTTTAAACAAGTTGTAAAGACTGACAAAAACATTTCTTTCATCAACAAGCAAGAAAGTTAATCTTCCATTAAAAGACCTTATTAGGTATGATAATTTCAGAGATGTATATAAACATCACCCCGAATATTACTTTTATATATGGTCAATACTTATTCGATTCCTATTCTCTTTACATCGGTAGATTCTCCATGTCAAGATCCTCAGAGAATATTTGTAGCTTGATTTGAAGATCTCTGATCTTCCAAGGAATTTTAAGGAGATCAACTTTGAGCGCATAGTTGATGATTTTATCATCCTATATTTTTTCATAATAAATGATTTTCTTCCGCACATGCCCTCCTTGGAAATCCATGAGGTTTTTCACTGAGCTTTTATTAGAAAACAATGATTTAGAGGTGCTAATTCAAAATAAAAAAAAACTAAAATTAGTGATCATAAAAAATATTGAGTACATACATATGTATATACCAAGTATATACATACATTTGTACTAAATATATACGTACGTATATACTTAATATATACATATATATATTGTAGTTTATGTACATATAATACTACAGTATTATATGGACATATATATTGAGTATATATGTACTCAGTAATATGTATATATAATACTATAGTTTATATGTACATATACTACAGTAATATATGTAACTAGTGAAATGCTAGTATATATGTACATATACACTATAGTATATATGTACATATATACTGCAATATTATATATTTATCATAACATAACTTTATTTATTTATTTATTTTGATTTGATTGACTCATTTAAATTTCGTATAGATATGGTACCACATTGTTCCCCATACGAAACTTGTATAAGTGAAGGGATTTTTTACTAGACATGACACACCGCAACTTGGACAGCTTTGTCACAGTAGAAAGATGGTGATTGGAGGAGTTGAGAGAGAGAAAGTAACACAAATACACAGATTGATTTTACTTTATGCACTATCGGAAGATACATTAATGAATAAGATGTAATATAATTATGTAGTTAAAAATATAATTATATATAACATTTATAAATTTATACATTTGGTAAAATACAATTATATATAGTTATATATTATTATACATATAGTATATTTTGTTACAAATATAGTTATATAGAATTATACATATAGTTATACATTATTATATAAATAAAAAATAAGTGATGTATAGTTATAAATATAGTTATAAATACTTTTATATATAATGGCAGATGATTATATAATTAAATAAGTGTTTAGATCTAATATTTGTGTTTAAAATATTTCTATAAATGTTACTTATATATAATTATATATATGTAACCCTTTTATAAATATTATATAGTATATATATCACATTTATATAGACATTATAAATATTCTATATTTATATAAAAATAAATATGTTATATAAATGTCTACACAAATGTATAAACATTTTATGTAATATAATTGTTAATACAAAATTATATAAATAGATAGTTTTATGTAAATATTGTATAGATATTTATAGACATTAATACATATGTATAAATATTTATATATAACATTACATGTTAATATAAACATATCAGTGTTTCAATATAATGTAATACATTTATATATATTAAAGTATAGACATTTATATATAATGTC
The DNA here is from genome assembly GCA_029783825.1 of Sapria himalayana. NCBI lineage: Eukaryota > Viridiplantae > Streptophyta > Magnoliopsida > Malpighiales > Rafflesiaceae > Sapria > Sapria himalayana. The sequence goes on from JAREIK010001796.1 coordinate 75,312, forward strand.
ATATGATTATATAAATGTATAAAAATTTATATATACTATTATCTATTTATAATATATTCGGAGACAAAAAAATAGAACCCATTAACATTAATCTTGTTTTTTCTTAAGTTACAGAAGGGGAAAACATCAAGCATTATTTATTTTATTAAGTTATAAGAGAGAACAAAATGCAAACATTTAGTATTTGAAATCAATAAAATCGTAAAAAATCAAATAGTAAAAGAACAAAGATTACACTGACGATTTATTGTTTCATTAATGGTGTAGAGTCAAAATCATATGGTTGATATGAAAATAGAAGCAAAAAGAATGAAAATTGGGGGAAAATAAAAAAAAGTTAATATCCGAATATTTTGTAAAAATGAAAATCCGTCAGTGATTAGCAAATTGAGAGAGACGGAGATATGTAGATAGCATTCTGAAGGAGAAAAACAATGATAATATTATGTAGTAACAAGAACCGATATATTTAGGGTTCTCCTGTAGTCACGTATAGCCTCTCCTTCGTCATTTGAATGATTGAAAAATTGCTACGTGTTCAAGACTTAGCATTTTTTTTCAATGAAACCTTATATAAATACTAAAATGGATGTAAATATATATAAAATAAAATACAATAAAATAAGACTAAATAAAATTATAAAAATAAATAATTTAAATAAAATTATTTAAATAAAATAATTGAAATATTTTTTTTATTTAACCATAAATGATATTATTTTATAAACAAATAAAATAATATAATATAATAATATAGTATGCATACATACATACATACATACATACATACATACATACATACATACATACATACATATATATATATATATATATATATATATATATATATATATATATATTATATTGTTATAAATTTATAAGAATACAATTTATTTTTTATTAATATAATATGAAATAATAATAAAAGCATAAAATTTGAATCTTAGTCATTATAAATTTTAATGTTTGAAGTGTTCATTTAATAACCATACTGAAATATTAATTTTTTAAATCATCAATTTTTTTGATATAATTAAAACATCAATATAATAATCTTAAAATATCAACTTATTTTTTTTTTAATTTATTAAAAATTTTATTTTTTTTATAATTCAAAAATTTTAAATCTTTTAGTCATTATATGTTTAAAAATTTCCTACAATCATATAAATATTATTTTATACTTTTATTTTTATAAATATTTTCTAGTTTATTCATTTATTGATATATTTTTTAAAATTTTTTTATTTAACCAAACAATTGTTTATTTTAGTTTTTTTATCAGTAGTAATTTATTTTATTAATTAAAATATTTTTAAAATATTATAATTATATAATAAATAATATAATGTTTGTTAATACAAATATTTAAATATCATAAATAAATATATCAAAAAAAATTAAGTTTAATTTTTTTAATAAATTATAATGAAAAAATATTTATTTTAGACATATTTAATATAAATTTTAATTCGTATTTACATATTTATTAATTTTTTTATAACATCATATTTTTATTATTATATGAGGAGATTGTATCTTTCAAGGATCGCTCATCTATAGACCATGACATATATACCTTTAATATTAAAGATTATCTAAAATATTAAAATAAATAATGCTTAAAAAATATCATTAAAGATTAGCGACGAAAATTAAAACTAACCCAAATAGTTAGGGAAAAATCGCTATCTAAATACATATATTTTGAGAAAATAAATATTTAAGGAATATCGCTTCCAATTATATATAAAATCATAAAAAAATAGATAGATAGATAGATTGATTGATTGATTGATACACAAATAGATAGATAAATAGATTTCATTGATAGAAATATAGAAAGACAGATAGATACATAAATAGATATATAGATTGATTGATTGATTGAAAGACAGATAGACATAAGGATAGAAAGAAGGATATACAGAGAAAGATAAATTGATAGATAGATAGATTGATAGATTGATTGATAGATTGATTGATAGATTTATAGACTAATAGATTGATAGATTGATAAATAAATAGATAGATAAATAAATAGAAAGTTAGATAGATAGATAGATATGCAGATTGATTGATTGATTGATTAATAGATGGATAGGTAGACTAATAGATAGATAGATTAATAGTTAGATAGATAGATATATAGATAAATAGATTGATAGATAGATAGTGTAATAGATATACATATATATATATACAATTAGATAGAAAGGCAAATATCCGACAGATAGATAGATAATAGACAGATAGATAGTTAGATAGATAGATAAATAGATTTACAGATAGATATGGTGATAGATAGATAGAAAATAGACAAATAGAAAGGTAGACATATTGACAAATAGATAGACACACATATAGACATATAGTTATAAAGATAGATAGATAGACAGATAGAGAGACAAATAGATAGTTAGATTCATATACAGATAAATTAAAAGATTGATAGATAGATAGACAAATACAATGATAGATAAATAAACAAATTGATAGATATATAGATATATAAACACATTATGATATAATTATAAAGATATAAAGAAAGATAGATAGATATATAGATTGATAGCTAGAAAGATAGGTAGATAGAAATATAGAAAGATTGATAGACAAATAGATAGAGTGATAAATTGATTAATAGATAGATAGATATATAAATAGATAGATAGATAGATTATCAAATAGATAGATAGATTGATAGACATATACAAATATAGACAAATAGATGCACATATAGACAAATAGATAGTTAGTTAGTTAGATAGTTTGGTAGGCAGACAATCAAGTATGCAGATAGATCTCCAAATATATGTATATATAGATAAATAGATAGATGGACAGATAGATCAAAAGATAGAAAGATAGAAAGATTGACAAGTAGATAGACATATAGATAGAAATATAGATAGACATATAGATAGATAGATAAATAGACAGATAATTAGGCTGATAGATAGAAGTATAGCTAGACAAATAGATACATATATATATATATATATACACACACACATATATAGACAGAGAGATAGATTGATTGATAGACAAATAGATAGATAAAAAGATAGACAAAAAGTTAGATAGATAAATATGTAGAAAGATGGTAGATAGATAGATAGATAATTTATTCTATAGATAGATTGACAAATAGATAGATAGATAAATAGACATATAGATTGATTGATTGATATATAGATAAATAGATAGATAAACAAATAGATAGAAAGATTGATTGACAAATAAATAAAAAGATAGATGGATAGATAGATAAAAAGATAGATAAATGGATAGATAGATAGATAGACAAAAAGACAGACAGATATATAGATAGATAGATAGCCAGAACTATATAGATAGAAATATAAATTTATAGATAGTTAGTTAGTTAAGCAGATAAATAGATAGATAGTTATACAGATAAACAAAAATCGTGATAAATAAATAGAAAGCACATATAAAA
>JAREIK010001796.1:81274-83235 GCA_029783825.1 Sapria himalayana
ATATAAAAGATATCCAAATAGATAGATAAATAAATAAATAGATAACTTAATTGATTCATAAATTGACTGATAGACTGATAGACATTTTGACTAATAGAGTGATAAATAGAAAGATAGACAAATAAATAGATAGATAGATAGAGAGACATATTGATAAATAGATAGAAAGAAAGAAAGAAAGATTGATAGATAGATAGAAGGATAGACATATAGACAAATAGAAAAATAGATACATAAGAATATATGTTAATTAGCAGATAGGTAGATTGGAAGAATGATAAATTGACTGATATACATATTCACAGATAGATGGATAGATAGATCACTATCCAAATAGATAGATAAATAAATAGACCAATAGACAAATAAACAGATTGACAGATAGATAGAAAGACAAATAAAGGAATATACAAATAGATAGACTAGTATATTGACTTATAGGCATATTGATCGAATGATAGATAAATAGTCATATAGATAAATATATACATAGATAGATTAACAAATAGATAGATAGATAAATAGATAGCTAGACATATAGATAGATAGACAAATAGATAGATAGATAGACATATTGAAAGATAGACAAAAAGATAGATAGAAAAGTATACAAATTGACAGATAGATAGATATATATATATAAAGATAGATAGATAGACATATAGACTAATAAAAAGATAGACAGATTGATGATTAATAGATTGGTAGATAGACAGATAGATTGATACATATATTGACAAATTGATAGATACACTAATAGATAGATAGATAGATGAATTGCCAGATATAAAGATATATGACAGATAGATAGGCTCTAGATTGATAGAAATAATGATATATAGAAAGATAGTAAGATAGTTAGATTGATAGACAAATAAACAAATAGATAGTTAGAAAGTTATAAATTTACATTGTTAGACTGATAAATAGATGGGCGTATAGACAGATTGATTAATTAATAGATAGATATAACACATATAGATAGATAGACATAAAGACAAAATGATGGAAATATAGATAGATAGATTGATTGACACATGGACAGATATACTAATAAATAGATAAATAGATACACATGTAGACATATAAATAGATAGACAGATAGATACACATAAATATAAATAGATGAATAGAAAAATACATAAATAGACAAATATGATAGACATACCAATATGCATATATACATATATATAGATAAATAGATAGACATATTGATAGATACACAGATAGACAGAAGATAGATAGATAGATACATAGATAGTCAATAGGCAGATACATAGATAGACAAAAGAGATATAGACAAAGAGACAGATAGATAGATAGACTGATAGATTGATTGAATAAAGAAATATAGATATTTAGATAGATAGATATATTTTTATATAGATTAATAAATAGTTATATAGGCATATAGATAGATAGACAGATAAATAAATAGATAGACTATTAGATTGATAGCCAGATAGATAGAAAGATATATAAAGAACTATATAGATAGATAGATATACAGATAAATAGATAGACAAATAGATATATAAAAAATAGATTGCTACATAGATAATTACAATCATAAATAAATATATAATTACAATGATACATAGATAGATAGACTAATACATTAAAAGATAGTTATATAGTTATACAAATAGAGATATTGTTAGATTGTTAGATACTTAGATAATTAGACAAATCAATAGATAGATACATAGATAGACATATAGACAAATTGACAGATTGACACATTGAAATATAGATAGATAGATAGATAAACATATATGTTAGAGTATGCCCTAAAAGTCAATCATTAGATGATTCTTTTTGTACTTTTGTATCATATCTTATTTTTAAATAGACATCATTTTATGATTATTATATTTATTTAAATCTATGCAAATCTTAGATTAATATAATAATGCCATAGAGTGATATTTTCTATGGAATACTTGTCTAAATTGTTCCAT
>JAREIK010001797.1:0-189978 GCA_029783825.1 Sapria himalayana
CTCTCTAACTCTCTCACTTCCTCTCTTTTACTCTTTCTCTATCTCTTTGCCCCTCCCTCTATACCTCTCCATCTCTCTCTTCTTCTCACTCTTTTTATTTCTCTCCCCTTTATTCTCTTCTTCTTTGCCTTTCTATTTCTCTCTCCCTCTCTTTCTCTCCCACCTTTTCCTCTCTCTATATCTCTTTCCTTCTCTCTCTTTCTCTCTCCTAACTTTTTATCCCTCTATCTCTCTCTATCTCCTCTATTTTTCTCTCTCCCTCACTTTTCCTACCTCCCTATCTCTTTCCCTCTCGTAAAACCCTTTTCTCTTTCCCTCCCTCCCCTCTCTCCCACTCCCTCTCTCTTTTTATCTTCATTTGTCTATACCAACTTCTTACTCACCCTCTTTTTCTCTACTCTCTCTCTCCCCCTCCCTTTCCTCCCTCTCTCTATATCTCCCTCTATCTTTCTTTCCCAACCTCCTTTTATTACTATCTCTCTCCTTTCGTCTCTACCACCCTCTCCCTTCCTTTCTATCTCTCACTCTTTGTCTCCTATCTCTCTCTCTCTCTCTCTCTCTCTCTTTTTCTCTACCTCTATCAATCTCTCCCAACCTTCCTTTCTTCCTATCTCTCTCCTTCCTTCTCTCTTTCTACTTCTCACTTCTTCTCTCCTTCTCTCACTCTTTCTCGCCTCTCTCTCTCTCTCTCTCTCTCTCTCTTTCTCTTACTATCTCCCTCCATCTCATTGTCTCTCTCTTCCACACCCCCTCACTTTTCTTTTCACTCCCTCTATCCTTCTCTCCTTCTCTTTCACCCTCTCCCCACCTTCTATTATACCCTCTCTCCACCCTCTATTTTCCTCCCTCTCTTCCTCTCTCTCTATCTCCCCCTCTATCCCTTTCTACCTATCTCTCTTTTTCTACCTCTCCCTCCATCTCATTTATCTTCCTTAATTCTCTCTATTTCTCCCCCCTCAATCTTCTTTAGTATCCTCTCACACTATTTCTCTCCCCCCACTCTCTCTCTCTCTCCCTCCCTCTCTCCCTTTCTGCCTAGCTTTATTTCTTTATCACTCTACTCTCTCTCAGCCTCACTATCTCTTTCTCTATATAAATCTTTCCTCTTTATCTATCCCCTCTACCTCTCTCTCTCTTACTCTTTTGTCCTTTCTCTCTCTCTTTCTCCCTTTCTCTCTCCCTCCCTCTCTTTCTCCCACCATCTATCTCAGTATTTCTTCCTCACTACTCATCCACTCTAAACCTTTCTTTCTCTCTATATTTTTTATCTCTCCCTCTCCCCCACTTTCCTTTTCTCTCTCTATAACACACGCTTTCTTTCTCCCTGCCTTTCTCCCAACCTTTTCTTTCTCTCACTTCCTCCCTCCCTCCCATCCTTCCTCTCTCTCTCTCTCACTCCCTCCCTCACTCATTCACTCTTTCTATCCATCTTTATCTTTATCTATGTTTCTTTCTTTATCTCTCATTTTCTCTTTCTCTCTCTATCCCTCTCTCTACATGTCCTCTCTTTCTATCCCTCTCTTTCCCAACTTTCATCACTCTCTCTCCTTCTCCCCCTCTCACTTTCCTCTCCATCTCGCTATCTAACCTCTCTCACTCTCTCCTCTATCGCTCTTTCCCTCTCCTCTCTCTCTCTCTCCCCCCCTCCCTCTCTATGTCCCTCTCTTTCTCCCTTTCCCTCTCCATCCCTCTCTAACTCTCTCTGTCTTCATATCTTTCTCTCCCACTCACTTCCTCTTTGCCTCCAACCTTATTTCTCACTCTTTCTCTCTTCGAGCCTCTCTTTTTTTCTCTCTCTCTCTCTCCTTCTCACCCTCTCTCTACCACTCTTCCTCCCTCACACACACTCTCTCTTTATCCTTGCCTATCTATCTATCTATATATCTATCTATCTCTCTCTAACTTTCTACCTCCCTCTCTCCCTCTCTTCCTCTCCCCTCCCTCCATCCCTCTCTCTTTCTCTCTGCCTTTTTCCCTCCTTCCCTCCCTCTCTCTCTCTCTATCCTCTCTCTCTCTCCTCTTTCTCTCTCCCTCTCCCTTCCTCACTTTCTATCTACCTCCTTCTCTCTCTCTCTCTCTCTTCTCACTCTTTCTTTATATCAATCACTCTCCCTTTTACCTTTCTCCCTATCGATCTCTTTCTCTCTCAATGTCTTTTCTTACCTCCCTCTCTCCCCCTCTCTCTCTCTCTCACTTCCTCTCCCTCACACATTATCTCTATATTTTTCCCATCTCTATCTCTCTACCTTTCCATCTCTCTCCTTCTCCCTCTCTCTCTATTCATCTATCCTTCTCTCTCTACTTTCATTTCTCCTTCTTTCTCTCCTTCTTCCTCTATATCCCTCTCTATCTCTTTATATTTCTATCTCTCCCTCACTTTCCCTACTTCTCTCTCTCTCTCCCTATCTCCCACTTTCACCCACTCTCTTTCTCTATCTCTTTATCTCATCTCTCTCTCCCTACCTTCCGCTCACCCTCTATTTCTCTACTCTCTCTCTCTCCCCACTTCTTTCTCTCCCTCCCTCCTTCTCTCTCTCTCTCTCTATCATTCTTCCCCCTTCCCCCTCTCTCTCTTTCTCACTCCCTCTTTCTATCTCTCCCAACCTCTTATTCTTCCTTTTTCTCTCCTTCCCTCACTCCCTCTCCCTTTCTCTCTCTCTCACTCACTCCCTCTCCCTCTCTCCCTCCCTCCATCCCTCTGTCTCTCTCTTCTACTCTTCCTATTTTTCCCACCCTCTCCTCTATCATTCTATCCTTCTCTTTCACCCTCTCTCCATGCTCTTTTATACCCTCTCTCGACACTCTTTTATACCATCTATTGACACTCTCTTATACCCTCTTTCCAGCCTTTCTATTTCTCCCTCTCTTCCTCTCTATTTTTCTCCCTTCCTAGCACTCTCTCCCTCTCTGCAACTCTACATGTCTCTCTCTCCCCCTCTCTATATCCCTCTTTCCCTCCCTCTCTCTATCTCCTTTATCCTACTTTCTTCCCATTATCCTCTCTCAGTCTCTTTCTATCTCCCTCTCACTCTTTCCTTCTCTATCTCCCCCTCCCCCCTCTTTCGTTATGCTTTGATTTATCCCTATATCACTCTCCTCTCTCTATACCACTCTCATTATGTATCTTATCTCCCCTCTTTTTATATCCCTCTCTACCTCTCTCTCTCTCTCTCTCACCCTCTCTTCCTCTCTCTCTCTCACTCTCACCCCCTCTTCCTCTCTATATGTCTCTCTTCTCTCGCTCCCTCCCCCTTCAATACTCTCTCCCTCCCCCCTCTCTCATCATATTTCTCTCTCCCTCTCTCTCCTTCTTTCTTTCTCTCCCTCTCTCTATCTCTCACTCTCTCTCTATTTGTCTTTCCCTTCGCTCTCTATTTCTTTCTCTAGACCTTTCTCCTTTCTCTCAATCTCTCCTTCCCTCCCTCTCTCTTCCTCTCTCTCTCTCACACCCTCCTTCTCTCTTTCTCTCTATCTCCCCCCCTTCCTTTCTCTCTCTCTCTCCCCCTTCCTTTCTCTTTCTCTCTATCCTCCTCTCTCTCTCTCCCACTCTATCTACTTTTTTCCTACCTCTCTCTCTTTCCCTCCCATTTCCTATGATTCCCTCTCTTTCTCCATCTCTCACCCTCTCCATGTCTCTCTCTCTCTCTCTCTCCCTCTTCCTCTTTTTATCACTTTACCTCACCTAGTCTCTCTCTCTTCCTTCCCTCACACTCTCACTCTCTCTCTCCAACTTTTTCCCCATCTCCCCTCTCTCTCTCTCACTATCTCTCACTCTCTCATTCCCTCTCTCACTACTTCTCCTCTTTCTCTATTGCTCTCTTTGTCTCTTCCACTATCTCTGTGTATTCATCTCTTTCTCTCTCAATCTCTCCCTCTCTCTTGCTTTCCCCTTCCCTCACACTATCTTACTCACTCTCTCTCACCCCCTATCTCCCTCCCGCTCTCTCATCCTCTCTTTCTCTTCCTCCCTCTTTCTCTCCTTCCCTCTCTCTCTCCTTCCCTCTCTCCCCCTCTTTATGTACCTACCTATTTCTCCCTTTCCCTCTCTTTCTATCTCTTTATCTCTCCCTCTCTCTTTCTCTCTTCCTTCCCTCAGACTCTCTCACTCTCTCTTCAACTCTCTCTTCCCTCTCTTTCAATTCCTTTCTCCATCCCTCTCTCTCTCTCTTTCACTCCCCCCTCTCTCTCTTTCCCCCCTATCTATCCCTCTTTCTCTATCTAGCTCCCTCTCTCGCTACTTCCTCCCTCCCTCTCTATCTATCACTTTTTCTCTCACCCTTCTCTATCTCTCTCCCTTTTATCTCCTACTCCCTCTCTCTCTTTATGTCTTTCTCTCTCTCCCCCCCCCCTTCTTCTCCCCTTCATTCCCTCTCTCCCCCTTCTTCTCCCCTTCATTCCCTCTCTCCCTTTTTCTTTCTCCCTCTCTCACTCCCTCCCCCTCTCTCTCTTTTTCCCTCCATCTCTCCCTCCCTCATTTTTTCTTTATCTCTATCTCTCCCTCTATCTTTCTTTATGTCCCTATCTACCTATTTCTCTCTTCATCTTTCTTTCGAACTCTCTCTCTCTATCTCTTAGTTTTTTTTCCTCTCCCCTTCAATCTTAATCTCTTCATCTCTCTCTCTCTCTCTTTCTCTCTATCCCTCTTTCTCTTTCTCACCCTCTCTCCTTCCCTCCCTCTCCATCTCCCTCTCTTTCTCCCATATCTTTTCTCTATACCTTTTTATGATGTATTTTTCTAGTACACTATGATGCATCATAAGTGATGAAGCAAGTTTTTTCGAAGAAATTATTTGAATCCTACTTGACTAAGCATGAGACTAGGTATACAAGATGATTTCCATATCATCCATAGTTAAATTGTCAACAGAATTAAAAATTACAAGAATATAAAATGAAATTCAAGATGGCCTTGGGTATGTCTTCCTATAGATTTATTTTTGGAAATGCTTGTTATTTTCTAATCGAACTCGAATATCGAGCTTAACGGACAATGAAACAAATGAAACCTATCGTGAAAGAAATAAAGGAAACAAGAGTTTTACTATTATATGTGAACTTAAAGAATTGAGCAATGAAGTCTATGATAATTCTTGAATTTACAAAAATAAAACCAAAAAATAGCATGCCAAAAATCTACAGATAAAAGTATTCAGAATAAACATGTCAACTAGGCTAGGTGGCCCAAGCATGACATGAGGGATGATATGATTCATCTATGCCTGGAAAAACACAACCTAGGTTAGCGGCATGCTAAGACTATCCTCATGCCAAACTATGGTATGACTTGGGCCATGCTAGGCTAGATGTCATTGGCCTACTATGTTCACGTACTGGTGCAGCCCATGCGGCAATCTCATGCATCACATTAAGTCTGTGATATAGAGTACCTAGCATGGGAGGCTCAACATGGTATGATCCAACATGATAGCTCATGTGGGTTGATTTCAGCCAGAAAACTAGCTAGCCTAGTACTCACATATTCGTTCCTTGACTTGACCCATTCTAGCATAGACCTAACCCAAGCTAGCCTAGAATAAAGTATGCTAGTCTAAACTGGACCTAAACTAGTGTAGAATGAACTAAGCAAGCTTGGAATAAACAAGTTCTCTTATCCTAATCCAGGCTGGCATGGAATGAAATAGGCTAGCCTGGCATGAACTATGCTAGCTTGGAATGAACCAAGATAACCTAAACTGAACCAAGGCTAGCATAGAAGAAACTAGGCTGCATAGAATTAACCAGGTTAGCTTGGCTAGTCCTAATCCGACTGGGTACAATCTAGCATTACCTAGCATGACTCGACATGACCAGCATGACTTAGGAAAAAGACATTTCAATAGCCATGCTAGGTTGTTTTACACCTCTGTTCAAAATAGAACAAATGGTTTAGTTTTTAACACTAATCTCAATATGATTATAGGAATGTTAAAGTCTCAGTGATATGGACTATTTATAAACAACACTATGACACCCTATGAAGTAGTTACCATGAAAATAGAAGAATGGATCGAATTTAAAATAAATGAGAATAGAATGAATATAATTTAAAATAAATTAGAAAAGAATGAAACATTATAAAAAAACAAACCGAGGGTAGATTGATTAAAAATCAGATGTCACAACTAGTTTCAAAGCTATGATAAATGGGAACTAAAAAAAATACATGAATCTACAACTTCACAATAAGTTGCAACCTTATTAAAGGTGATCGTAAAAAACATTGTTGTAAATTTTCACAAAGTCATGGCTTCAATGGAAGAAATTCCAGAAATATATATTCTAAAAGAGACTTAAAGTTGAAAAAGAATTCAAGATGATAAATAGAAGAGAAATACTATACTCAGAAGCTTGCTTGGACCATTGAAATTTTTGATTGAAATAGAGATTCAATGATGGTCTAGCTAAGGATGTCAAACATAATACTATTTTGGAGGCAACCCAAGAAGATAGTTTTAGTTACAAAAATATTTTTTACCATCACTTTGTGCTCTAGAAAGCATTACTCCAATAATGATATTTCCAATCATTATGACTTTTTGTTATGAAGAGCATTTACCTTAATCATGATAATTTTAGTGCTATTGCTTTGTACTATAATGAGAAAATAGCAAAGTGATGACCATTTCTAGCATGCTGATTTTGCATCCTAGAATAAAAATTATCTTAATCATAATATTCTAAGGGCCATGATATCATGCTCCAGATGGGAGTTACTTGAGTCATGACATTCATTACCAACATGATGTTTGTACTCTAGAGAACATCCAATGAGACAATAAATTCATAGTCTCAAGCTAGCACTATGATTTCTATTTTAAAGAACAATATAGATCTCTAAAGTATAAAAGTAATACTTAAAAGATTTCATAAAAGAAAGAGGAGAGAAAATTAGATTTCAAGCTAAGTCAGCAAACCCTTGGAAGCATGTCTTCCAACCTCCAATTATGGGCAAATCCATGAAGAAAATGAGCAATAATTATTTGGGATAAAGTTTTGAGACTTAAATCTTCACTTAGATTTTCATTGAAAACTCTCGATTTTATGAAATTTCATTCAAAACATCTCATATGAATTCTTCCCCAATGATATGCTATTTGATCTAGAGTTAGCTTTTATGTACTTATATATTTATAATGTGATGTTACAATTTTATATTTATGATAATATTGTGGTTTGGATGTTAATTGATATGAATGATATTTATAATTAAAATTTAATGTTTTCACAATTTCATATGTTTATACATGTTGGTCATGGTAAATAGTAATAGGTGTGTCATGAGACACACTCTTGCTCTATGATAAGAAGGAAGTGAAAACCCTTCTTATCTTATTTTTTGAGATAAGGTTACATAAGAAAACCCGAGAATGAGATAAATTTAATTGTTATAAGTTTGGTACTTATGAAATCAATGTAATAATATATTTAATATCAATCCATTGTGCATATTCTATAAGAACTGACATTCAAGTGATATGGGGTTAAATAAAATATCTGACCTAGTAGTTTAACTATAGTTTGAGATTATTATGTTTGCCCTAATCGATAGTGATAAGTATTTTATAGGACACATGCAAGTTGAGGTTTCTTGTATGATAGTGACATCTCTGAGTCATTCTCTTTGTATGACTTTCATATTTGAGATTTTTTGTGACTTTATTACTCCACCTAATTTAATCAATTAGGTAATATCCTAAAAACTCATTAATGAGAACATCTAATCACCTGAGATCTGTACTTGCATGATTCATACAATTAGTATAATAAACTTTCATCCAATTTTTGATATCATTGTGATTGTATTTGCAATTTGGATATTCAACATGAGACAAACCATTTTTAATATAATAGATATTCACATTGTTTAACAATCTTAGGTATATGATTCATTTATTAAATGTATGTATTCTTGTTAATTTATTTGATATATATATGTTAGACATAAAATGGAGGTTGTGGTGTTGTGCAAAGACCCCTTGCCCTAAGAGCATATAATGTGGTTGTCAATATTGAGCTCTTCCCAATAGTGGTCACCTCATAACTTTCCCCTTAGTATGTAACTTTTGAGACAACAATTTATTCTTATGCAAGTGTCTTTCATAATCTTATGCCTTTTATATAACTATACCAATAATCCTTGATGGTTATTTCATATGCACATACTTATTCACAGATCTCCATTGTCATAAATACCAATAATTACTATGGTTTGTAAGTATTTATACTTTTAGCTTCTTAAATGTTATACTCACTTAATTAACATATGCTTGCTTTGAGTTACATAGGTATGAACCATTTGAGTAAAAGGAACTTTCAAGAGCTATCACCATCTTGTGAATCACCATATACAAGCTCATATCCTTAGGATTGACTATCACAATCCTCCTCAGTAATGATGTGACCTACATACAAAATATGAATCACTTGAAAGGATATTCTATATAACATCCATCCAAATTGAGAACCAATCTCTAAAAGAGGTGTATAATGGATTTTCATATAAAAATATTCATATTTTAGGCTTTGTACGTATCATACTCATGATTAAAATACCATAACATTGAGATTTGACTTATAGGTTGATCTCATGCATTGAAATTGGAAATGATTATCTCAACCTTCCTACCATATGCATGAATGGGTCTTGTGACTTAATTATTACCATCCCCCAAGTCAACCTTACACATATATACAATTAGTAGAAACTTTAATTCAAGTTCTATTTAATCATTATCCATCAATATTAATAACATAAAATATAATCAAGCTATAAATGCATCATACATCAAAACTATTGCCATCATATAATTCAAATCATAAAAATCCTATAAAACCCTAATTTCATCGAATTCTAAAATTAATTCCTACATAATTGGGGTTTTAAAGCCATGCCCCTCAACTCTATGGATTGTCATATTTTGTGCATCCCTTGTTTACTTGTGGAACATCTAGGGAGTGCAAAATTAATCCTTAGAGTTTGTAGTTTCTATGGATTTTTCTTGTTTCATGAGGAAGAAATTAAGAAAATGAGCGATCCCTCAAAAACTTTATATCGTTCACTTTTATACTTGGGTAGCTTTGTATTAATCTAACTTGAAAGTCATGACTTTTAGATGAAAATCAAAACTTTAGCCTTCAACCCTTTTGCTTGAGGTCATGAATTTGGAAAATAGTTGACTCTATTCAATATCTTGATCTTTCAATAACACAAGTTCATAGTGTTGCCAACGACCATCACTTGAACCTAATCTATCTATAGCACAAAGTTATGATACAGTGAAATAGTCACAGCTTTATTCCTTCATCATTTATAGTCCATAAAGGACTACAATGTTGTGAGGTGTCCATGGAGTAGAAATAGCATTTCATAATTTTATATTAGCCTCGGTGTTGTGTGGATGCCACGATGCTACCTTTTCTTCACTCGTATAAACAAATTATAGAATTTGTACTTGGCTTGCATATAGAAGTCATGGCTACACCTTCCTTTGAGGACATGAGTCTTGACCTTTGGATTTGGGAATGACCATACTCGAGTAATATCCTATGTATAATATTTAGTGTCCCTAAAATTAGTGTTTTGAGTAATTGTCATATCTTTAGCATGAGTAGTTGTTGCTCTTTAATTTTTTATAGTTCAGAAGTCCTAAAGTTAGGAATTTGACTTGAGACTATTATGTTATATAACGATAAAGTTGTGGCACTATAAAAATAGTAGTAACATTGAGCACTAGGGGAGTACTTGGTTGTTGAAATGAAGTATTAATGATATAACCATATAAACCTTTTGAGCTAAGTATGATTGTTAATCTATGATAATATCACAAAAATTGAGAATATATTGCATAGTGGAAAGATTATGATAACGAGAGGGAAGAGTCATGGAGTATAAGATTTTTCCAGTGACTATTATGTAAAGTTTTGACTAAGAATGAATGTTAAAATTATGAAAAACTTATAAATCTACCTTCTCTACTAAACACCTCCAAAAACTGATTGATTTGACAACTATTCATCAAAGTTTTCCAAATCACTAAAAATTATAAAATCAACACATATTCACCTCATTTCTACATATATATACATCATTCTCAACCATCAAAATATACTATGATGTTCGATAAATAGAACACTGAACAAGATTCATGAGAAGATGTTTGTCAATTATCATGAGTATGGCACTTATAGAGTTAAAAACATAAATATATTTTAGTACTATATTATTTCATGTCTTTAAAATATTAGAAGTCAAAGAATAAAAATACTCTTTTGAAGCAGTCATCAAGGTCCATTGACATATTACATAAATATGTGTTTTAGTGATGGAATGACCCACGAATGGAATGACATATGACTTTATTGATGGAAAATTATGGGTACAACTATGAGGGGATCATCCTTTATAGTGATAATATAAGGATAACATCTATCTTGTATACCAAGAAGGCACATGAGCATTTTCACACTCATTTATACTTCATCCAATAGACGAATACAACATTTCACATATACTAATGAAAACATAATCATATATAAGAAAGTGAGTCAACCCTAGAGTCCAAGTATCTTTCCAAAATCCAAAGTTTATCTATTCATCTTTGGTAACATTTAGTTCACTATTGGTTTGTCAGACTATATATATAATTTTTATTGAATCGATATCAAGATTTAAGTCTACTTTAATATTGGTATGATGAGTATACTTGTATAACTCTCTTGAAAGAAATACAATTACCCAATAGTTTTTGGGATTGTATCATAAATGATATTTTTTGGCCACGTGATAATGTTGAAACATCTTCCTTCCACTTTGGTCTATGATTCAGTGTTTGATAGTTCTTTAAATAAAAAATAGGCTTCCTTAGGTGATTTGTTCATTATGGAACTTCTAGATGCTTCATCAACTATGCACCTCATTATATCATTCAATCCATTAAAGAATGTATAGGCTTTGAACTATAATTCAAATATATGTAATGGATACCTACTTTCATCCAGGTGTGAAAGTAGGTGTTCATCAATGTTGTCCTGCAATACTTTGCTAAGATGTGGTAAGGAAAGAGCCATTGAGCAGCTTATTCTGCACCCCCTTGGTTGTTTTTATTACTACTATTAACTTCCATACTTGCTCATTCAACTCTATCTCAATATATATCTTCTCATTCTCTTAATTTCTAGTTCTAGACGTGTTGGCTCAGTCATATAACTTTGGGATATAAATTATTTGGCTACATAAAAATGCAACATAAACAAACAAACACAAAAAACAAATACTAAATAGAGAGAGTTATCAAATAAACTAGATATAAAACTATTTATTTTCAATGATAGTTGTGTCAACTCAAGTTGACCAATCAAACTTATAAATATAATTTCGAACAATAATACTAAAAATTTGTTGCTATTATTGTGCCAACTTGTTTGTAGCACAATATGAAATGTTTGTCAAGTGATTAAGGCTCTAGTCTTTGTTTTGTATGACTTTAATTAGGTTTCATATGATTTATTCATGGAATCATACCGCTTATTCATGATGTCATACAACATTATCATGGTGTTGTATAAATTAGTCACTGTGTCTTATGACTTAGTCATGGTTATCTATGACTTAGTCATGGTTTCGTATAAGTTAAACTTGGTATCCAACAACTTCATCATGGTGTCATACAACTAACTCATGGTAATGTATGACATAGTCATGATGACATACAATGTAGTCTTGTTGTTGAATCGATCATGGTGTCATATGACTTAGTCAAGGTATCATACAATTTAGTCATGGTGCCATATGACGTAGTCTTAGTGGTGTATGACTTAGCCTTGTTATTGCATGGCTTCTTCTCAGTGTCATACAAATGAATAAATGTCATATAATTTAGTAATGGTGTAATGCGACATTGACATGGTGTCGCATGACTTGGTCTTTAACATTTTTTTTGTTTTATTATATTAAAATGAGTCCGAACTACATAAGTCCTCCAAGTTTTTTGTTTTATAGAAGTTTGGGTTGAGATGACTGGAGAAACCAAGTTTCAATAGCCTCAGACCTCTGTGTAAGCTTTTTATTTTCTAAATTTAAATATGTTTCATTAGTATCTGTCTTTTTTTTAGGATTTTTGTTAAACATGACACTTATTTAGAGACTAAATGATAGATTTTAGATTTAACTAATTTAGGACTAGAGAGAGAGAGAATAGAGAGAGAGTATGTTAAAAAACTTAAAATAAATTGTCAGGTAAAGCAGTCAAGTTGATTAAGTGCACGGTGCACCACAGTCTAGCTCAAAATTCAAAACTCAAGTTTAGATTCTTGAAAAACCAAGCCAAATGATGAAATCTCAACTTTCCGAGTCCCGAGAGAGAGGAGCAAGAGTTTTGAGAGCGAAAAAATGTGAGATTTAAAAGAATAAATATTTATGAAAAACATAAATGTTATAAAGAAGGGGAATAATTTTATAGATTAAAGAAAATAATTTTTTTTTAAAAAAGTCATTTTTTTGTTTTTTTTAATTTTTTAGGGGGCAGAATCATGAGGGCAGTTGGATTCTGCCCCCTAGCCGTTTAAGGCGAGATCTAATGGCAACACTTTTAAATTTTTTTTTTGCCTATTTGGGGGGTGGACCGTGTCGGGTCGGGGGGGGGGGGGGGGGGGGGGGGGGGGGGACCGCGGGTCAGGTCTAATTGGACCCAACATGCGGTCTTTTTTTTTGTGGGAAGGGGAAGCTTGGCTTGGCCCGACTCTCGTGTCCTGACTCACAATGAACCCACCCGTGACCCATGACTCGTGAGTGTGTGGGAAGTCAAGTCTGCGAGTTAGTGAGTACGGGACTACGGGTGCGGGACGCCTGGGCTGGGTGTGAACGGTGACCCCGACCTTGCCTACGGACCATGCCATGGGCCATCGAACCATGTCGGGTCAGGCACGGCACGACACGCGCCATGCCTTACCCGGGCACAACACAGGCCTGGGCACGAAATATTCCCATGCTAGGCCGGCCCAGGCACGACCAAACCTTGCCATGCCTCCTGTCGGGCCGGGCCAACCTGGTTGACACCTCTAGTCGGATCGGGGGGGACCGGGGGTCGGGTCTGATTAGACCCGACCTGCTTTCTTTTTTGCGAGAAGGGGAAGCTTGGCATGGCCAAACTTTCGTGTCCCGGGTCACAGTGAACCCACCCGTGACCCGTGACTCGTGAGGGTGCGGGAAGCCAGGTCTGTGGGTTAGTGGGTGCGGAACTGCTGGTGCGGGATGTAGGGGCTGGGTGTGAACGGTGACCCTGACCGTTCCTATGGGCCATCCCATGGGCCACCGAGCCGTGCCGTGTCAGGCACGGCACGAGGCTTGGTCGGCTTCGACATGGCACTGGTTGTGCCTTACCCAGGCACGGCACGGACCCGGGCACGGGATATTCCCGTGCCGGGCCGACCCAGGCATAGCCCAACCATTTTGTGCCTCGTGCCGAGGCAGGCCAGCCTAGCCCAATTGATACTTCTAAGTCTGGCTTTGGCCTTGATAATCACGACTCTGCCCATGAAATCTTCGTGAGTTAAATGGTCTCTACCACTTTCCAGACAAATATTTATTCTATTTTTTTTTTCCGCTAGTACTTCCACTCATTTCCTAGATATTTCGTGTATCCTCGACCTCCCACTTGATGGCTAAAGCTGTCTTAACCATCGAATCCATATCTTATATAAGAAATCCCACAATCTTGCCTCGGATGGACAATTTTAATCCATCTTCAAATTTTCGAACCTATTCCACATTAGTAGTCATATAATCATTCACAAAACATGCCAACTCAGTAAATTAGCCGCGTAATCTAGTACCATCATATTTTCTTGTCTAAGTTCAAGGAATTCTCTGGCCTTGACATATCTAGCTAAAGTCGAAAAATATTTTTCCATAAAGAGTTCTTGAAATTCTTCCAATGTAATTGCCTCTATATTCTTCGAAGCCTTGATCTAATCCCACCAAATTTGGGACTCACCCTCTAGCTAGAACATTGCTATCCAGATCTTAGTACCATTGGAAGTAATTTCTATTGTATCCAAGATTTTATCAACTTGTCTAAACCAATGATCTGCCGCCATTAGGTTCCCTCTCCCCATAAATGTTGGAGAATGATGTGCCTGGAACTTTTGGAGATTATTTGATCCTTCTTGACCTCTAGTTGCACTAGTTTGAGCAACTCTTGCAACAGCGACACCCATAGCCTCTATTAGAGCTTGTTGATCAAAGAATGTTGGGGGTTGATCCTCATTTCATGGATGTCCCCGGTATCCTCGTTCTCTACTTACCATTTTTTCATAAATCAAACAATAATATAAGAATCACAGTCATTCCCTATTATTAGTGCACATGTCAATTAATAATAGACTTTTCATTTTGAAAATAATGTTTCATTTTCTGAACACCTAAGGTTATGTTTATTTACCCTAGTGTTATCTCTTTTTCTGAACACCTAAGTTTAGATATTTATATATTTAAACTTTTCTATCATATTATGAAACTTATACCAATTTCTGAATTATAGGTAATTGTATACCTAACCTATGATACCAAGCAGTGACACCCCATCCCCAGGAGATCCCACTCATTCCATCACACAATGCAATGTGCAATAAAATAACATTTTTTCAAATATATCATACATTTTTTTTCCATTTTATTTGCTCAGCAGAATAAAAAAACACACAATATATTATTTAAGCCACGATCGGCTTCCATTCACATGTGCAATCATGATTATGGATCTGTCATCTGCCCTGGACTTGTACTTGAAAAGAGGTCTTGCAACGTAGTGAGCAAAACTCATTAGAGGTAAATTCCTATAGAATTACTTCATACCTAAGTACACATAAAACGTCATGAATATATATCAACACTCATTCAAGTACAATGTTTATACAAATATAATTATGGATAAAATATTTATATGTCCATATTCTTGAGTCTCATCGACTCCCTCACACATGCCGAAGCTAAGTGTGACATATTATATATATAGATATGTATGTATGTATGTGTATATATATATATATATATCAATAGAAATATTTATTTTTTTGAAATTATTCCAAAAATATGGACCTCATCCGAAAAATATATTGGACATTTCTTTGAATAAAATATGATTTTCTTGGATTTACTCCGAGAAATATAGACCTCCTCCGAAAAACATATAGGACATTTCTCCGACAAAATATTTTTTTTTCATTGGATATTTTCTAAAAACCACCACGTAACTCAGCCTGGACGTTGTCCCAATTCGAGTTCGCAAATTTATAATAGCCATATTCCATAAAAATCCCGTGCAACTCAGTCTGGACATTGTCTCAATTCGAGTTCACCAAATATAATCCATATACCTATATATATATATATATCATGCACCCACCCATGTATATAAATATTTCCGTGCGTATAAAATACAATTATGCCATTTCCGATTTAATCGATGTTTCCGACAAATTTATAACAATCCAAATTTAATTCGTACTACACAAACTTTTACTAAATGAAATACCAAAACTTTTCACCAATTAATTATTTCCAATAAAAATTATAACAATTCGAATTGAATATAAAACATGATCATTTATGGTCATTAAATAGAAAAAAATTCTGTTAAGATAGAACCACTACCATTCAGAAAATTTCACGAAAACTTTATAAATTTGATATCAAATTGAATATCTCATCGTGTAGAGTAACTTTAGTTCTTGGACTATTCTATTCCGACTCCAGAATGATTCTTTATGATCAAAACAGAATTAATGGATCTTTTTATTTTTTTCATTTCGTACTATATCCCATTGCCGAAGCATTTTTTTTTCAGTATTATCCCATTTTTCGGATTCCAGACATTTTTTTTACTTATAATTATTATTATTAATTAATTAATTAATTTTTTTTTCTTTGTTTGACACCTGGATAGCTGGCTGACTACATCCGGGAGTGCCCAGCCACGTGCGGACATCATGGCATGGTCCTTCGGTTACTTGTAGAATTTTTTTTTCATAAATATTCTAATAATTACTTAAATAATAAAAAATATAACTAAATTCTGTCTTTCTCAAAATTTAACTAAATTAGACACCGTAGTTATATTTTCCAATACGAATTCGATAACAACATCTATTTTATCATCAGGATTCTAAAATTTTCAGGTTATTTTTTTTATTTTTTTTTTCTTATGCAATATTACTATTTTGCCATTTTTCCCAGAAACCAAATCATGTTACTTATTTATTCATTTTTTTTTCGGGATTTCACAACAACTATGTCACTTTCACCTCCTCCTTTGAGGAGATGAGGATTATTAATCAAGTAAACCTATGTGTGTGTTGTGAGACAAGCATAATTCTCAAAGAAATTTCCCCTTATACTACTTTTATTCTAACTGCTTTAGGGAATCATACCAATCAATGAGGAGCTTATAAGTTAGAATGAAAAGTAGATACTTTTACTCCATCAACTTTTAGGGATCAGTTAGATCAAGGAAAAACTTATTACTCTAAGGAAAAAAGGTTATATCTCAGAATATTTTTTAGAAATATTTAATTTCTAGGAAACTATTTCTCATGTGAGGAACAATTATTAGTTTTAAGGTGTGAGGGGAACCTAAAGTTTCTATGACAAGTAATTTTTAAATTTAAACTATAAACTAGTCAGGGGTCTACTCAAATAAGGCACAAAAAAATTTGGGAATATTTAAACTCTTGAGTTGCCAAGGTTGGGCAGACCAAGAGAATTTAGATTGGCTCTAGAAAATGATTTCTTTAGTTTAATTTTTGGTTTAAATTTAATTATGTGGTGTAATGTTTTTTTGAGTATGTATTTTATTTAATTAATGACATAGTTAATTTATTTTAATATGGACCCTTGGTGATGCTTACATTAAAATGGGGTTTAATTATTTTTTGTGAGCATTTATCATTTTGTAAAATAAATCAAAAAAAAAATGTATCCTTTTTAAAAGAATAAATTATATAGGATGTGATTTAAGTAATAGGCATGCATGCATGAAAAAAAAAATAAGAACTAAGGGGCATGATTATTAAAAAAGAAAGTGACTTTTTTTTGTTGGCTACATTTTAGAGAAGAAAAAGAAAGTTTTCAAAGAAAACTTACATAAAAGGAAAGGGTGTTTGTTGCCCTAAAGTTTTTGACGGAGGTTTTTGTCAATCTCCTCCCTCTTTTTTCAATATATACAACTTTTAAATAAATGGGGAGCATTTCAAAATATATGTTTTGAATATGCAGAGCTATGGTTCTAGAATTTTCAATTGGGCCGGGCAGTACGAGCACGACATAAAAATGTCATGGCTGGTTCGACATGACTTTGTACATAACCAAGACTGGAACATGGCTGTGTCATGCTAGGTTTCTAGACCACATGTCATGGGATATGTTAGATGCGGCATAGCATGGCATGACACGACATGACCAGCACATGTAGGTCGGTATTGGCCCCAAATGACTAAACTAACTTAGCCTAGAATGAACCCAAACTAGTATGGCCAGGCGTGACTGTGCAAGACCTAACATGACCAGAGCAAATTATGGGCCAATAGGTCATGCAAGGCTGCCAAATTTTTAGAGTCATGCCAATATAGCATGTCCAATGCTAGAAAATGTGTCATGTCAAACACAACATGGTTGCTCGACTAAGCCTAAATATGGTCATGTCAACATGGCATGACATAATTAACACATGTATCTGGTAATTGGAATTATTCTAGAAGCTAGGAGGAGCACTATAACATTTATATTGGAAATACAACTAAAATTCTCAAATCAACAAGTGTTTCTAATACAATTTTTAGTTTTGAATTTAGTTTGAACATTTGTTGTTATTGTACTTTTATTTAGTACATTTAGTATGCTTTTTAATTTTGTTTGTTAGACTAATCTGTCAATTTTAGGAGAATTATAATTAGGCATAATTATTTTTATTCTCAGGATAATTTAGAGAAATATTTTTGAATTTAAAATATATATTTTTACTGGATTTGAAATTTGAAAATTAATTTTAAGAAAATTAATTGGATAGAATTGGTTTTTAGATTTTTGTGTTTTGATAATTTTTTAAACACAATCTAGATTTTAATTTGAGTTAAAATTGATATTTTATCATATTGTAAATTAAAATTTATATAGAATTTTAAATAAATAAGAGCATAAAATATATTTGCAAAAATTAAAAATTTTGTGTTATTTATTGTGTTTGGTAATAATGTAATGAAAAAATTAAAAGATTTTAAAAATAAAAAAAAAATAAATAACTTATTTGTGGGTATAAGAAATAGTTATAAAATTCATCATGGTATATGGGCTAAATCATGTTTAACCCAACACAATTGACATATCAAAAGTTGTCAAGATTTACTAGTTGTACTTGTATATTTTCTCTTGACACTTTAACATAAACCATTGTTAAATATGTTTGAGTGTATCCAATCTCATTCTTCGTATAGCTGGACATACATGTTGGCATAATAGTCCCAACATTGTTCATGCTTTACTTATGTGTGTTGTCCATTCAAGTCAATATCAAGGATTCCTCTTTCACATCAAATCAAGTAATTGATTGAGCCACTTATATATAAATGAGTGTGCAGTTTTTATCTATAGCAATATTCAAAACAATTTTTCTTTTATATCTAACCTAATGGATCCATTCCATTTTGCAATGACACTTTCGTAATCTAGAAGAAGAGATTCAACATTATTCGTATGCTCAATAAAAAATACATAGATATAGTAGTGATGCTCTCGTTTCTGCCAAGAAATATAAGACTAACGATGATAATTAGTCAGTTTATTCCAACATAGCTCAATGTTCAAAGTCATTATCTTAAACTCGCTAAGTTAAGTTGGGGTTGAATTTTGGAGCATCTCCATGATATCAAGATAATAACAATCCAACAAATCCTATGCTACCATGTCGAATATTTGTAATGCATTATTTTTTCCATCATATCATTTAGTGTTACTTTTTGTAAGATAACTACTGAAATTTACTTTAATGTGATGGTAGTAATATGCATGATGCTTCGATCTAAACACTTCAGCCACACCATACATAATACATTGGTGTCATTTTAAAATTATAAAAACCTCTTTTTCATCAACCAACATCTTCAACTATTATAAAAATCACAACCAATCCTCATAATACTTAGCTAAAAATAAGTCATACAGCTAATGGAGACATCTCATTATCAATATCATATGAGAATCAAAATGAAGCACCCTTATACATCCAACCCAGATGAAATGAATCTATCAGAATAATCAAACAACTCATTTGAAATCTTTGAATAAATACTATCAAGGCAACAAACAATTATTGACATCTAAATTCAGCAATTGTCATAGGGTTGGTATTCGTTGGATGATCATACAACCAAAATAACAACATATACAAGAATTGTAGAATACATAAAAATTCTTTACTTTGACTTCATTTTCACATTCCATTATTGGGAGTATCTTAATGACATTAATTGAATACATATAACAACCACAAGATGAAACTTTTTTTCCTTCAGTTTAATGACTAACTATATCAAATGAGTGATTGTGTATATTATAAAAAATATGCAATTGAGTTATTCTCTACTCCAACAAAACATTCAGTAATCATCCAAGAATATTCATCAACAAGATATACCTTCTTGATGAAAAATTATTTTTTACTTATATATAAAACATTTTGCAATCGATATCAAATACAGTGCATCCTAAAATTCATTGGCTAGAAAGAAGTTTTGACTAGAACATAATATCATTCTCTCAAATTGAATCACCTCTAATACCTCAACATGGGATTCAACTAGAGGTGTCAACCGTGCCGGGCCGGCCTGGCATGTTTTTAAACCGTGCCCGGGTTAGGAACAGCTCGTGCCGTGCCGTGCCTGGCACGAGCCGTGCCGTGCCTGGCACGGGTTCGTCCCGTGCCGGTTCACGCAGGCACGCGTGGGGTGTGGGCGTGAGGAGTGAGCCGTGACCGTGATTGCTTGACTCATCACCCATCCCCCCCCCCCCCCCCCCCCCCCCCCCCCCAAGGTAAAAAGATCGTGGGTCGGGTCATTGGACCCGACCCGCGGTCCTGACTGCCGAGCCCCAACGGGCTTAGACCCGACCAATCCCAACGGCCAAAAAAAAAATTCAAACATTACAGATTTTCAGCCGTTGGATTCGCCTCCAACGGCTAGGGGGCAGAATCCAACGGTCCTAGTGATTCTGCCCCTTAAAAATTTATTAAAAATTCAAAAAAATAATAAAAAAATTTCTTTTTTTATAAAAAATTAATTTCTTTAGCCTATAAATTCTACCCCCCTCCCTATTATATTTATGTTTTTCAAAAACATATCTCCTCTCAAAACTTTCTCTCTCTCACATAAACCGTGCATCTCTCTCTCGGGCCTCGAGATTTTGATTTCGGCTTGGATTTTCGTGAAACTCTACTTGAGTCTTGAAAATCAGAGCTTCCTGTGGTGCACCTTGCACGTGACTAACCTCATTGCTTTTACCGGGTAATTTATTTTACATTTTTATTTACTTTCTCTCTCTAAAGCTTCTTTCTCTAGAAAAACATTGGAAAAAACATAAAAAATGACAAATACAGCTGACACGTATTTAAATTTGGAAAATGAAAATGTTAGTGTTACACAGACGTCTGCGGCTGCTGAAACTTTGGTTTCTCCAGTCGTCTTAACCCAAAATTCTAAAAAACAAAAAACTAGGAGGACTTATGTAGTTTGGACTCATTTTAAAATCATAACACAAATAAATGTTAGGGGTGAGGAACTTGAAATGGCACAGTGCAAATATTGTATGAGACTTTTAATATGCAAGAGTTCATGTGGGACTGGGCACCTTAAGAGGCATGCCGAATTATGCACCAAAAAACATGGACCCTTAGATCCTAGGCAAACCCAACTTGGCACTACATTTTTTGAGACTGGATCGAGTTCAGTCTCAAAGTTTACTCCATTCGTATACTCCAGCGAGTTGGGTAGGGACGGCATGGCCAGACTCATCACATTGATGGGTCTTCCGATCAGATTTTCGGAAGATCCAAGGGTAGTGCGCATCATGCAGACATATTTTCAGCTTGCCTATCGTAGGATTCCTAGGTCCACATCTAGGAGTGACATACTAAAGATATATAAGTTAGAAAAACAAAAAATAATTAAGGAATTTTTGGCATATAGTGGAGTGGTGTCTGTGACGTCCGATATATGGATATGTCACGATGATTTTTCTTATGCATGTCTCACGAGTCATTATGTAGATTCTAACTAGACAATCAATAAAAAAATATTAGGATTCACTGAGATTCTTCATCCTCATGATGGCCCGGCCATTTTTGAGTGTATGATGAAAATATTTAGGGAATATAAAATTCAAAATAAAATTTTTAGTGTCACTTTCGATAATACTTCTAATAATGGAGTAGCGATCAATATGTTTGTTAGGAATATTAGAGACGCACCATTAGGAGAGATCTTTCATGTCAGATGCATGTGTCATGTGATTAACCTGATAGTTCAAGCGGGTATGAAGGTGTGTTCCCCCACGTTGGAAAATATACGCAATGCACTCAAGTATATTCGTGCTCCTCGCAGACTACAAGAGTTTGGTAATCTCTGTTTGTCTGCGAATCTTAAGAAGAAGAAATTCCAATCAGATATGAGACATCGTTGGAATTACACGTACCTGATGTTGGAATCATGTGTTGGATACGAACACGTGATATCCGACTACGTCAATAGTAAGAGTGACGAACTTATTATTGACGACACTGACTGGACTTCAGGAATTTCATTTATGAAATTCCTGAAGATATTTTATGACACGACAAACATGTATTCGTCGGTTTATATGCCCTCCACTTGCATTGCACTCCGGTGCATATGCAACATTAGTAGCATGTTTAGGAAGTATCGAGCTGACCCGACGCTTAGCCATATGGTTGTAGAGATGTAGACCAAGTACTTGAAGTACTGGTCCACCATTCCATCTCTTTATTGCCTTGCTGCATGCATAGACCCTAGGGCTAAGGTGGAAGGGGTTGAAAACACCCTGACTATCATTTCCTCGTGCATGAACCTGGAAGAGCCACCTGTAGGGTTCATTTACGAGAAGTTGACAGACATGTTCACATACTACGATACTAGGTATGGTGGTGGTGGTGGTGAGATTGTGATTACGGACATTGATACCTTGTTTGGAGATGATGATTATTCCATTAACCTAGCGAGGGGGAAACGTAGTGGTGGACCATCACATAGGAGTGAGCTGTCTCGGTACTTAGATACCGATTACTGCTCAATCCTATCACATTCTGATAATAAGAATCTTGATTTATTACAGTGGTCGAAATCATATGAGTCCACCTATCCCGTGCTATCTAGGATGGCACGGGATCTACTGACTCCTCCGGTGTCGAGCGTAGCATCGGAGTCTGCTTTTTCTGTTGTAGTGAATGTGATTTCGGATAGGAGATCGAGATTACGTCCAGATATGGTTGAGGCCTTGGCATGTTTGAAGGATTGGGAGGAATCGAGGTTTAGCATCCATGATCGTGCTGAAGCTGGGACTGTGACAGACACTGCAGTCGCATCCACATCCACTATGATGGCGAAGGAGCTGATTGCCGATGATGATGATCCATATGATACTGATCTTGATGTTGCGGCTGATGATTCTCATGATATGCCGCTTGACGATTGATACTGATCTGCTGTTTTTTTTCGATGTTTTTTTTATTCATTGTATTTATACGCTTTGTTTGTACGTTGTGTTGAAACTTATACTTGTTTTGTTCGGACCATCGGTTTCAAATGCATGATTGGTAATTTTTCATTTGTGTAGTTTAATTTTTTTTATAATTTTAATTTTTCCTAACATAATGTATTGATTTATTTTTTTTACCATTTAAATTTTATTTTAAAAATTAATAACTTTAATTTATAATTAATAAATTATAAATATAAATAAAGCTATACTTAGTTGAATTTGATAAAAAAAATAATTTTCTAAAATTTGTTTTTTTTTATTTTAATTTTAAACATTTTTTAAAAAAATATATTTAATAATTAATACTCTACACTACACAGTGTAGACAGTAGACTACAGTCACTACACTTAACTTAACATTAAGAAATATAATTTACAATATATAAATTAAAAAAAAATACAATATTCTGATTTCAGAATTCAGAGAATCAGATTTCTGCCTCCCGTGACCCGTCCCTTCCCGGTCCCGCGCCCGCCTGCCCGGCCCTGCCTCTCTCTCACCCTCAGCGGCTCAACCAGTCAGCCTATGCGACTATGCCGGTTAGCTGGTATGCCCTGGCGGCTGGCCCCTAGCCTGTATGGCCAGGCCGGGCCCGCCTATATTCAAACCGTGTCGTGCCCGGCACGGCACGGTAGCACGATCGTGCTGGAAAAAAATGGGCCGTGCCGTGCCGGGCCGGCCCGTTTGACACCTCTAGATTCAACACACCATTGTGGAAACTCATTTGCTTGTATTGTCACCTCTTCCCATTTCACTAAACTAGGGTGTACTGTAGTTGACACTATCATGACCGCTTTGCACCTATATTGCAACAAAGTTTATATTATCAAATATGGTGCAATGATGCATGTCATTTTATGTATTATTATTTATTCGTTTTTACTAATACACACACACACACACACACACACACACACACACACACACATGTGATGTTATACTTATATATATGCAATATCATATATGATAATATGAAATTAAAATGTATTAAAACTTAAGTCATGAAAAAACCAACTAAATTTATTCACTTTCCAAGGCTTTTATCATTTATATGTAGGTTATGGGAAAACATGGAAAATTAAGTCATCTCAACGAGATAGATGAATAATGATGCTATTCAAATATATGAATTGGATCGACATAATAGGTGTTAAAATGAGATGTTTATAAGTAAAGGCATGTGATTTCAAATCACATTGTGATCCAATGATTACATGACATTTAAATTGGTAATGTGTTACCTACCTAAATAATTAAGCTTTAGGCGATATGTCAAAGCATACTCAAAGTTTGGTGAAATATAAATCCTTATCTACTAAAGTCACACATATTAAAATTGTTGAATTAATATTTGATGGTTATTAATTAAAAGAAAAAATTGTGGTAATAATTTTTTCCTGACTATAATTTAAAAATACATCTAATTTATCTATGCAATTAGTCTTAGAGAAGGACAAATCCAATGGAATAAAAATTTTAGTGTAACATGAAGCTTAGGAAATATTTGTATGAAATAAAAAAATAATTGTCTTAAAAAAAATCTATCCTCAAAAAACATGTTGACAAATACTACTAGAACCAAAAAATTTACTTATAGTAAGTATCAAATTATATCTCTTTATGTATCTTTTCTCATGCTTGCCTTCATGAATTCTGAATTCCACAGAGCAAATGATAGATATAAATGCATTACAATAGATGCATCATCACAATAAAATTTTCCAAGAGAAGGTCCACACTTAGAGGCTTATAATAATTAAGGCATTGTTTTCCTTTATGATGATTACATGTAGCTAAGTCAATCCTCATGTTCTAAATATGAAGGGTTCTCACGATCACAAGGTGAAACATGTTCTAGTAATTAGGTAATAGATGAATGTTAATATTCTGCTCCAAACATTACCAATCACATAAACTATAATATGCATAATGTGGAGAAATTAATCATTGGGCTGCATGGAATACTTAAGATTTGTAAGAAAAATATTAAGAGTATTAGTTATGTACTAATTGTTTCTAAGGGTAAATGCATGAAGAAGAAATTAAATAAAAAGTGTAACCCTAGCAAGAAGCCTCAACCAAAATCTAATAGTCAGGCCAAGGTAAAAAAATTCAAAGAGAAAAAATAGTTTTTTCTTTGAGCTTAGTCATTATAAAAGAAATTATTAACTTTACATGGATGATCTAAAGAAAAATAAAATAATGAGACCAAATGTTCATGTATTTATATTATAGATAAGTATCCATCTACTTCTATTTATAATGTATTAGATATCCATTATGGACGACAAGTTTGTGTTAATATAAATGATCTAAAAAATAATAATCATTTGCTAAGAATGAGGTAAATTAACTTGTTGGCAATGAAGCAAGAGTTCCTATTTTTGTTATCGGAACTTAATTTTTATCTCTTCATTTTGGACTTTTTTTTTTTGAATTTAGAAAAGTATTATTATTTTCATACTATGAGTAGGAATATAATTTTAATTTATTATGTGTACATAATTAGATCTAGTTAGCTAAAAATTATATTTCTCATCATGTTGTGTTTATTGAAAATATCCCATTTTTTCCTATTGCCTCTAATTTTCATCATATCATCAAGTATGATCTCATTCACTTTGATCAAGTTACTATGGATTGATGAAGTTTTAACCAAGAATAGATCTTTAGATAACAACCCCTGCAGGCTTCCTTTTGGTAGCTCATTTAATAATGATATGTCGGTTCCTGTTTCTCATTTTCATACCCCTCCTCCTGTGGATGCTCAATCATTTCCTAAAATTGTGGCTCCATCTCCCCCTCATAATTTTATCTTTTTGAGTCTATTAAATTTCCAAATTTTTTTATGCCTAGTATTCGTGCTACTTTGTTCCATTTTATCTGATATTTATTATCCTTCTTAGCCTTCAGTTTATCTTGTATAGAAACTATTCATGATCCCATTTTGTAGAATACATTGGTTGAGGAACTTGATGTAGTACATCAAACTCATAGATGAACCTTATTGACTCTATCACTAAAAAAATATTTAATCCTGTCATTGGACTACAAAATTAAAATTAAGTATAATTGATGAAATGATACAAAGTATGAATCATTGCTAATTATTAGTCTAAAATGCAAAATTTAATTATGAAATTCATTTACAAAAATCACTAGCAATGTATCCACGTTACAATTACTTTTGTTCATTGATGGAAGATATCACATCACCATCGAAAATATTTTTCTAAATAGTAATTTCATTAAGTTTACAAGGCATAGTATTATAGTGTATTTTTAGTTTGGTAAAATGGCTCAGATGGAACATATCACATCTAAAGTGAGTAAGATAGCTATTAGCTCATTACTTTGCAATGAAAGATGCATGGTTTCTATGAATATTTTAGACTTAGGTTGTCTGTATTTGATAGGCTGTCTACTATCTTAGTCAAAAAAAATAACTAATACATTTGAGCATATTTTTCAGTAAGCCATATATCAAATAATACTAACTATTCGATATGATTTTCAAGATATTCTTTGCATGAAAGATAGATTTACTTGTAATAATTTTATAAAAAATTATTTTGAAGGATTTTGATGAATAGTTAAATATAGGAAAGTTTTAGTGTGAAATATACGGGTTGGTAGAGTTGGTAACAAGAAGGTAAGAGAAAAGTCTTACAAATAATAACATTTTACATGCTACAACTTGATTTCACCATTGAGATCATATAGATTGGTCTCAATATTCATTATTGGCTAAAACATTATACACATATTCATGACAATCTTCATATATCATGACTCTATCATCCTGCTAACATAATTATTTCACTATACAATATATATTTTTAGGCTGTAAAGAATTCATGAAGTAAGATTAATTAGCTCGAAATAATTTCAGGTTATGATGTTAATTTTTTGTCATAGCAACTAAGTATCACACTAGTAATAAAAATCTTGGAAACCTCAAGATGTCGCATCTTTTTACCAAGCCTCACAATACTTAAGCCAAAGCCATGATGCAGATTTGACATCATGAATTTTTGCTACAGAATATTATAGAGAGCCAAACTCAAGTTGTAGCTAATATAAGCATTTTGACTTTTGGCTATAGAGAGAAACCAAAGTCATTCCTATTCTTCAACATTATTACTTTGGATTACCAAAGCAAAAAGCAAAAGTCACAGCCACATTCTAGCATCATAATTTTAGGTTATATAGGCTAAATGAGTCATCACAACTTTCCCAACATCATGATCACTAAGTAGAAGAAAGAGATCAAGGTCGAGGCTCATATCTAATACTATAACTTTATTTTACAAAGACTAAATGAGTCATTGCTACTTTTCTGAGCATCACGACCATCAAGTAGAGGAAAGAGATCAAACTTGTGGCTCATACCTAGAACCATGATATTGTGTTACAAATCCAAAAGACCAAATTCTTCACTTTTATTTAACATCATGACTTTAATTAAAGAAACTCATACTAGATTTTTAGGTATATAAGAAAAAATCCTAATGGGGCCAAGAAATCTATAAGAGGCAAGAAGAAGACCTAAAATGCTTTACAACTCTATTTTTAAGGTGATCCATGAGCAATAAGTGTGATACAAGGCATAAACATGAATCCTAAGAGGTGGACATGCATTTTGACCTCTTTATATGGGCAAATCAAAGTAAAATTGAGTGAATTTTGAAAGAATATAGGTTTTGAATCCTAGATTCTTTCAACAACTAAAATTAAGCATGTGAATTTGCACGAGATAAATTTTCACTTGCATCATATATTTTTCTTCCCAATTTTAGCTAAAATGAGAATCTAAGGACGATGTAATATATTTATTATGATAAATACTTTACTTGATGCTTTAATATGATATATTATATGATATTTTTTGGTATTAATAGTTTGGTAACTAAATAGAATTAAGACTAGGTTTTTGGCTATTATTAGGTTCATATGAATTGAGTGGTGGACTGTTATAGGTAAGTAGCAAAAGATACTCATACATATGGTAGGAAAAAGTTAATTTTCATTATGACCATAATGTATGAGACAAACTCATACACTAATATTTAAAATTGAGATATTTGTAATCATTGTGAGTAAGATATTTATGAAGTGGAAAGTATGATAAATTTTATAGGACACTATATTATATATATCTTAGAGGCGCTAACTCTTAATTGATATTGAGGTGGAAAATATAATGTTCACCAATGGGTTTTATCTTTAGAATGGGAGTCACATATTCATAGTGGGAATGGTGATAGGAAAGTCACGTGACAAGTATGGATGAATGTGATTTGTATGGTGGTGATAGTCCTATGAGTTATATTTGGTTATATGTTGCTACCAGTGAAACATGAAAGGAAAATATATATTAATTATGTGTGTATGATACTAAAAAAATTGAAATTGCTAATACTTTTATTACAACATCAATTCTCCTCAAGAAAGATACTAGATGTTGAAGAATATGAATGCATATGTGAAGCAACTATTAAACTTAACGAGTTGCCTAAAAGGTGAAGACTTATGAATGACCTCCGAGTAGAGATGATATCTTGTCACGATGATAAATTACTGAGGAGACAACTATGAAAAGACTATCATTGGGAAGAGCTCAATAATTGATAACCATCTTGTATGAGAATAGATCAAGAGATCATCCCAGAATTATTCAGCCTTTGTTCTATGACCAAGCATAATCACAACTTAGATATTTATGAGTTCTTTCACAAATAAAAATATGAATTAACCCTAGAATCTATTTACAACACGAATCCTATTTATCATGTTTACTTGATTAGTTGTTAGTTATAATTGATTGATCTAACATTGAATGTGTAAAATCTATGGTGGGATTGATATGTGGAATAAAGGCCTACTTTTTTACTTGTATGAATTATAGACTTATAGAATCATCTTGGATGAAATATTCATTGGGGAATGGGCAAAATATCCAATCTAATTGGAACATAAATGTAGTAGAATTTAAAATATTTATCTCTTAACCCACCAAGAATCACATGCATATCATTAAAATCAAAGGAATGGTAAATAAAACATACCTCTTGTAAATTGTCTTCAAGCCTTTAAAGTCTGCATCAAGATTTATTTGGATCTTCAAAGGTATTGACTTTCTAAAAAGTGACCACCCTCTCTTGTAAATTGATTCGTCAAGCCTTCAAAGTCTATGTCTTAGTTTATTCGGATCTTCAAAGGTGCTGCCTTTCTAAAAAGTGGCCACCCTTTACAAGTATCCATACACGAATAAATAATAAATAATATTGTTGAATGCTAGTTCAGGTTCTTCATCTCAAAATGAAATTAGGGGTTTTCTTTTCTCTCTCTATTTTGGTTGTTCTCAATGTGAGAGGGCGGATCCTCCAAAAATATATATGTCTCACATATATATATTTATATAAATCTGCTAGAGTTTAAGTAAAAAATAAATTGTATATTATTATAAATTTAAAACTCATTTAAATAATAACAATTTAAATTCAGATCCTTATCAGATAAGGAACAAATTTATATATATTATATATTTAAAACTCTTTTAAAAAACCCTTTACAAATTATTTCCTTATCCAATAAAAAAATATAACAGATTAATTATTTGTTTAAATCATGGATTTAAACTTTCTCAAAATTAAATTCAAATTAAAATAACAACTAATTGTTCTTTTTAATTTAAAATAATCTCATCATTTTAAATTACTACAGAGAATGAAAACCCATAATTATTATTATTCATTTTTAATGCGTAACCCTATAAATTCAATTAACATTGATAGTAGGCCGAAATCACATTTTGATTTTATAAGTCATTAGTGGCATTTAACAAGACATTATGACTACTCAAGTTAAATAAAAAGCTCATAATCCAAAATAATCCTGATATAGTTAATGATATAATCCTTTTGTCTCATGATATCTTGATAGAATACAAGGCATGGACAAAATTAACCTTATATCATTCTATCTTTGATTACTCAAAACCCAATTAGATTGACTAAATAAATAATATTGATCCCCATCAATTCATTTGAGCACTACCATATATTTCTCAGTTTTAATTATCAAGGGGACCCAGAGCTACCTCTCTTATAATAAGAGGGATAAATTCCATCTTAATCACCCATATCTCACTACATAATTCTTTATAGTCATTTGATTAAAGACAATATTTGATTATATCAAAATACAATATTCCATATGTTGAGAACGATAGTGATCTCAGGTCAAAAAATTTATTAATATAACTATTAGAGATTAACTTATGACTTTGTCCATTTATTAATCTCAAGACATGTCTTTCTAATATTATTTCTCAACAAATAGATATAAATTTGATTTATACTAATCTTAATTCATAATTATTCCCATAACAATAATTGATTAGGGATATTTAGAATAATTAATAATATTATTTAAGGATATTAAATATAATAAATATGCAAATCATCATAATAATTAATAATCACAAATAGTCAAAATACCATATCCTTACGATAGGCCTAGATCACTATTACTAACAGCCTCCCACTTGCGCTAGGCCCATTCATCAATGTATCTAATACCTATGAACCTAGCATGATGATCATGTTTTGCTTGTGGTAGAGGCTTAGTCAATGGATCAGCAACATTATCATCTATTGGAACTCTGCATATCTTAACATCACCTCTCTCAATGATTTCTCGAATGAGATGATAACACCTAATTATATGTTTGCATTGCTAATGTGATCTAGGTTACCTTTCTTGTGCAATAGTGTCATTATTGTCATAATAAACATCAATAAGATTTGTAATGCTAGGTACCACTTCAAGGTTAGTAATTAACTTTGTTATCCAAACGGCTTCCATTGCTGCATCAGATGCTTCAATGTATTCAACTTTAGTTGTAGAATCAACAACAAAGCTTTTCTTTGAATTTTTCTAGCTAACTACACCACCATTTAAAAAAAAACACATATCCCGACTATGATTGGAAATCATCTTTATCATATTGGAAGCTTGCATCTGTGTAACATTTACAACTAGATCATCTTCCATTCCATCATACACCAAGACTATATCTTTAGACCTCAGATACTTAAGAATGTTCTTGATAGCTATCTAGCGAGTCTCATTGGGATCTGACTGATATCTACTCATTATGCTTAAAGCATAAGATATTTTTAGTCTAGTGCACAACATGGCATACATGATATATCCTATTACTGAGACATAAAGAATTTACTCATTCGATCTTGCTCATCTTTAGTGTTAGGACACTGTGATTTGCTAAGAGTAATACCATGAGACATGGGCAAGTATCCTCTCTTGGAATCTTACATACCGAACCATTTCAGTACTTTATCTATGTAAGTACTTTGACTTAGACCAATCTACCTCTTATATCTATCTCTATGGATCTTTATCCCTAAGATATAGGTAGTTTTGCCTAATTCTTTCATTGAGAAACACTTCCCTAACCAAGATTTGACATTCTACAAGGTAGGGACATCGTTCCCAATGATTAAAATGTCATGATTTTCATCAATATATAAAACTAAAAATACAATTGCACTCCCAATAATTTTTTTATAAACACAAGGCTCATCTTCATTTTTGACAAATCCAAACCCTTTGACAGATTCATCAAAATGAAGATTTCAACTCTGAGAGGCCTACTTCAAACCATAATGGATCTTTGAAGCTTGCATACTTTATCAGAATTCTTAGGTTGTACAAAAACCCAAGGTTGTGTCATGTACACATCCTCAAGTAAGTTTCCATTAAGAAACATAGTTTTATCATTTATTTCCTAAATCTCATAATCATGTTATGCAGCAATTACAATAAAATTTTGATAGAATTAAGCATAACTATAGATGAAAAAGTGTCATCATAGTCTATACCATAAGCTTGTTAGAAACCTTTTGCAACTAGTCTTGCTTTGTAAATATGCACAGTGCAATCCATGTCATTTTCTTTTTAAAACCCCATTTGTACCCAATGGTCTTTGTACCTTTAGGTGGGTCAATCAAGTTCCATACTTGATTATCATACATGGATTGAATTTCAGACTTATAACCTCTAACCATTTCTCAGAATCTGGATCCAACATAGCCTCTTGATAGATAGTAGGTTCATTTTAATCGACTAACAATACATCATGATTATTCGTCATAAGTCCATATCTCTCATACTCATGATGTATCCTATCAGATCTAAGTAAATTTTGTGCTATAGGAGGTGTATCAATAATAGTTTGTTGACTATGAGTATCCACGGGGAGCTTAATAAAATAATATGTGGTTCTCAATCTTCTTCGAGTTGTACCTTACTCCCACTGATTCCTTTAGATATAAATTTCTTTTCTAGAAAGATATCATTCCAAGCAACAAATACTTTGTTCTCTATGAGATTGTAAAAGTAATATCTCTTAGTCTCTTTAGGATACCCCACAAAAAAATATTTATCAGATTAGACTCCAGCTTATTTGAAAATTGATGTTTTACATAAGTCTCACAACCCTAAATCTTAAGAAAAGACAAATTGGGCCTTTTACCAATCCACATCTCATATGGTATCTTTTCAACCACTTTAGATGAAACTCAATTTAGTCTAAACGTAGCTATTTCAAGTGCATGACCCCAAAAGGTAAATGGAAGATCTATTGGACTCATCATAGATCAAACCATATCAAATAAAGTTTGATTCCTCCTCTCAGACACACCATTCCATTGTGGTATTCTAGGAAGAGTTAATTGTGAAATGATTCTACAAGTTCTAAGATGATCATCATATTTTTGGCTCAAATATTCACTACCTTGATCAAATCAAAGTGTCTTGATTGTCTTGTTAAGTTGGTTTTATACTTCATTTTGAAAAGATTTGAACATTTCAAATGATTCAGATTTATGTCTCATCAAGTGGACATAACCATATCTACTGAAGTCATCACAATAAATGTAATGAAGTACTTGTAACCTCTTCTAGCATCTAAACTTAATGGTCCACATACATCTACATGTATGAGATCCAATAATCCTTTGGCCCATTCACTATGTCTAATAAAGGGATCCTTTTCATTTACCCAATAGATAAGATTCACATGTATCATATGATTCAAAATCAAATGAATTCAAAAATCCAACTTGATGAAGTTTTGATATGCATTTCTCATTTTATATGACCAAGGCAATAATGCATAGATAGGTTGAATTAAAATCATTAGATTAAAATTTCTTAGTAGTTATGTTATAGACATGAGAATTGTTGGATTTTTGAAGGTTCAAACATAAAGATGATCTTGTAAATAGATATTTGCACATAACATGTCTTTATAAAAAATGAAGCAATTATTATTCTTAAAAATAAAAGAAAAGCTTTCATTATCCAAACAAAAAAAATGAAATAATATTCCTATACATTGTAGACACATGATAGCAATTGTCCAAAACTAACAAAAGCCCACTAGGCAAAGTAAGTTCATAACTTCTTATAGTCAAAGCAACAACTTTTGCTCCATTACCTACTCATAGATCAACTTCTCCCTTCTTTAGTTGTCTACTCCTTTTGAGTCCCTGTACATTTGTACAAATGTGAGATCCACATCCAGTATCTAATACCCATGAACTAGAAAGAGAAAAATTAATTTGTATAATATAAATATGTAAAGAACTAGTCTCATCAGTCTTTTTATTTTTTTGATCCTCTAAATATAGCTTGTAGTTTCTCTTCCAATGACTAGGTTCATTACAATGAAACAAGCACGCTTCTTTAGAGCTTTATCCTTGGGTTGAGGTTTGGGTTTTAGTTGAGCATTGGACTTTTTTTTTGCCTTTTCCCTTGTTGTTGAAACTCTTTCTATTTTGAACCATTAGAATATGGCCAGGCCTAGATTTAATATTCTACTCAATAGTTTTATGCATCATATGGAGCTTAGAGATAGATTTGTCCATTTCATTCATGTTATAATTCATGAAAAATTGGTCATAACTATCAGGAAGTGAATTCATAATCAAATCAATTGTCAACTCTTGGCTCAATGGAAATCCAAGCCTATCAAGGTGCTAAATATAGCATTTTATTTTTAGAACATGAGCACTAACTGAAGCACCCTCAGCCATCTTGCAAGAATGCAGTGCCTTGGTAGTCTCATATATTTCTTGCCTTGTTTGTTGCTAGAACATTTTCTTAAGATTGAAGATCATATTATAAGCTTCCATATTTTTCAGATTCTTCTGAAGTTCAAAACTCATGATAGCTAGCATCAAGCATACAATATCAATAGGGTCATTATGATGCTTCTTATATGCATTCTTTTTAGCTCTAGGAGCATTATCATTTGGTTCATCATGGAGAGATTCATCCAGAATATAAAGCTTCCTTTCTTATTTGAGAACAATTCTCTAACTTCGACACCAATCAATGAAGTTAGTCCAAGTAAGTTTATCCTTTTCAATGACCGATCATAGTGACATAGTAGATTATTATTGTTATTGTTGGCCATCTACAATGAATGCAAAGCTCGATAAGTATTTTGATCATGAAAAAATTCACTAAATTAACAACCCTCAAAAATAATCATATTAATCTAGTATGCTAAGATCCATATTTAACTCAACTTTAAGTTAGCTTTGGCATGAAACTTAAAATTAAGTTATTTCGGTAGGTAACTCTTACTAATTATATCTCATGCAACTCTTAAATAATAATGGGAATTTGACATCATATGTTCCAGCATGTTTAACTCCTATTTGATGCCATTAGGCCCAAAAACTATTTTGAAAACCTAATAAAGTTAAACCATTTTAAACATATGGGTAGCACCAATACTCATCTTGTCTCACTAATATAACCTAATGTACTTTTACTTTGGTAGAACCCACATTTAGGTGAAAAAAGGATTGACAAGTATTTGAATATGGATGGTATGTTAACTTTAAATTTTATGCGAGGGATCTCGATTGATCTTAATTTTCAATTAATAGATCCCATATTACATCTAGTATCACATACTCATATAACATCATACATAGCATCTCATACATGCATATAATAAATATGTCACAGTATGGTCTTAATCTAGATTGATTTTCATAAGCCAATATGAAGATCAATAGTCATTCCTAGGTAGTAATAAGTAGCTCCATGATATGGAGTTGACCACTAACTTAGACACTTAACTCCTCCATCATCATGATTGGATTGCATGTCTTCAAATGGCTTGCATTATCTCTTGTTTTATTACAACAATTAAATTAAATACTACTAATAGTAAAATTAAATTACAATTAAACAAAAATTGCATACAAGCCATATTTAATAATTACAACCTTGTAAAAATAATATTAATAACCTGCCAAACACATTTGTCAAAAGGTCATACTCTTGCACCATGTGAAGCAACATAACATGCAAAACATATCTTGTTATTATATAGCATAATCAATTTTCATTAAAAGAAATACATTATAATAGACTTGTATTTTGAACCAATTAAATTCATAAGGTGCCATGCAAAGCTGTTATGGCACACATTAATAAATTAGAATTTTTATGTAATCACATTAAAACTTAAAGCCATCAAAATCACATTAAATTAATATATTATGTAATCTCATTACACATATGGCTTATTTTCGTACAACCATTATTAATCACTGATAAATAAGAATTGATAAATGAATCCAGTCCATGTAATAATCTAATTAAGACAAAACCAGAATCATATAACTTGCTATTAAACAATATTATGGCAATATCCTATATGGAATCTTAATCATACTAACAAAACCTTTTAGATTTCGAATTCAATAAATTAATACATTAATAAAACCTATTAACAATGTCATTTGCACAAATCATAATATAACATATATTTAAAAACACAAATCATGTTAGAATCATATACATCACATACATACAATCAAACATAACATTATTGATTTTTATAAAAACATAGGTCCCTCCGAAATCACTTTTGGGGAACAGTCAGAATATCCAATCTAATTGGAACATAAATGCAGTAAAATTTAAAATTTTTATCTCTTAACCCACCAAGCATCATATGTGTTTCATAAAAACTAAAGGAAGGGTAAACAAAACTTACCTCTTGTAAATTGATTCTTCAAGCCTTTAAAGTCTACATCTAGATTTATTTGGATCTTCAAAGGTATTGACTTTCTAAAAAGTGACCAGCCTCTCTTGTAAATTGATTCGTCAAGCCTTCAAAGTCTACGTCTTAGTTTTTTCTGATCTTCAAAAGTGCTGCCTTTCTAAAAAGTGACCACTCTTTACGAGTATCCACACACAAACAAATAATAAACAATCTTATTGAATGCTAGTTTAGGTTCGTCTTCTCAAAATGAAATTAGGGTTTTTCTTTTCTTTCTCTCTGTTTTGGTTGTTCTCAAAGTGGGAGGGTGGATCCTCCAAAAATCTATATGTCTCACATATATATTTATATAAGTCTACTAGGGTTTAAGTCGAATTAAATTTATATTATTATATATTTAAAACTCTTTTAAATAATAATAATTTAAATTCAAATCCTTATCAGATAAGGAAATGAATTTATATATTATTATATATTTAAAACTCTTTTAAAACCCTTTACAAATTAGATTCGAATTTAAATAACAACTATTTGTTATTTAAAATAATTTCATCATTTTAAATTACTATATAGAGTGAAAACTCATAACCATTATTATTTGTTCTTGATGTGCGACCCTATAGGTTCAATTAACATTGACAGTTGGCTTAAATCACATTTTGATCCTACAAGTTATACGTGGCTTCTAGAAAGACAGTATGACTACTCAAGTTAAATGAAAAGTTCATGATCCAATAACCTTAATATAGTTAATGACATAATTCATTTGTCTAATTAAATCTTTATATAATATAAGGTATGGACAAAGTCAACCTTATATCCTTCTATCTTTGATTACTCGAAACCTAATTAGACTGACTAAACAAATGATATTGATCTCTATCAATTCATTTGAGCACGACCATGCATTTATTAGTCTCAGTTGTCAAGGAGACCCAAAGATATCTCTCTTATAATAAGAGGGACAAATTCTATCTTAATTATTCATATCTCACTACATAATTCTTATTATGTTCAAGTATGACTTTTATAGGCATCTGATTAAAGATAATATTTGATTATATCAATCCATAATATTTTTATTTTAAGAACTATAGTGATCTCAGGTCAAAGGATTTAATGACATAACTATTAGAGATTTACTTATGACATTGATCCATATATTAATCTCAAGATGAGTCTGTCCAATATTTGTTTTCAAAAAATAGATATAAATTTGATTTGTATCTTACACACATATTCATACCATGAATATAATCAAACTTTATACTAATCTTAATTCATTTTTATTCCCATAATAATAACTGATTAGGGACATTTAGAATAATTAATAATATTATTCAAGGACATTATATATAATACAAATTTATTTTATTTTTCAAATAAAATAAAATAAACAAAGATAAAAAAAAACTTTATGTTAATCTTAATGCATGTCTTATATTTATTTTATAATCATGCTATTTTATTTTTTTTTATTTTCCTTCTTTTTTTTAGTCACTACCCTTACATGAGTATGAATTCTATGACTGATCTAATACCTTTGACCTAGAGATTGAGAGAACAAAGAGAGTCATTTTAAAACAAAGAGAAAAAAAAAGAAGCTATGAAAGGAATGGATAGCAATAGAGAGGCACAAGGCAACAAGGGGTGGGCTATCCAACAACCCAACCATCACCATACCTTTGGCAATT
Source organism: Sapria himalayana (assembly GCA_029783825.1). Taxonomy (NCBI): domain Eukaryota; kingdom Viridiplantae; phylum Streptophyta; class Magnoliopsida; order Malpighiales; family Rafflesiaceae; genus Sapria; species Sapria himalayana. Next base: position 37,626 of record JAREIK010001797.1, read on the forward strand.
ATTGGAGGCCTACAATAATGGATAGTTATTTAGGAATTTGGATGCTGCTAGTAGAACTCATGTTGGATGTATTTATAAATAAGCTGAAAGCCGATTAGAAGAAATAAAAAAGTGTTGGAGAACTCACCATTTTGCAAGGGAAAGAAACAATAACTTTCAACCCAAATTTTCAAGTGGAAGAAATTAGTGGGTTGCAAAGCAAAGGGTATGTGTTTCAACCCAATCTTAATATCCCCACACACTAATATTTAAATATAAGAAATCATTAAACTTTTCATATATAAAGTATAGTTGTGGGAACCAAAATATTGGTCAATTCTCAAGAAATTTCAGACACAATTCAATGGGGTATAACAATCAAAGAGGATCAAACTCAAATTACAAACACCAAAATGTAGAAGAAAAGTTATTTATTGATGATAAGTTATTGGCATTGCTAATTATTTAGTGTTCAAATTATTAAATATTATTCAGTATTTTAGTACTATGAAAGGATGGGTAAGTATGAAAATGAGACATAATTAGATCAATTTTATGACTTTGGAAATATCTTAGAAAGGAAGTGATAGCACTTCTGACCATGTTGAGTAAGACAAACTTAATTGTCAAAACTCAAAATTTATTTATGTTAATAAATGTGAGTATGACATTCACAAAGCTTAGCTGAAAGCATAAACAATTTTACACATCAATCTATTGTACATATCTTAGAAGAACTAGTTATTGATTGAGGTGGATCTTTTATAAATATTCTCTAAAGGGTTTCACCATTAGTATGAGAGTCGCATCATTACTAAGGATGATGATATGTAATCCATGGGACATTTATGAGTATATTGTGACTCACAAGGTGGCGACAATCCTTTGAGTTACTTTGACTCATATGATTCCCTCCAATTAAACTTGAGAGAAGCATATGTTAATTATATGAGTATGATACTTATGAAGTCAAAAGTACAAAAGTTTTTAAATCATGTTAGTTGTCTTTGTGACACCTAAGGCTAGAGAATAAGAATATACATTTAAATCAATTATTAAAGATAGTTTATAAGTTTCTTAAAAGGTATAAATTTGTAAATGACTCTTGGGTAGAGATAATTTATTGTCTTGGTGGTAAAGTACTAAGGGAATAGCTTTTGAAGATGCCATTATTGAGATGAGCTCAATGGTGATAACCATCCTATATGTCATTAGGGCAAAGAGTTATTGCACAATAACTCAAACTTAGTTTTGTATCCAAACCTAATATCATTTGAACTATTTGAATATACATCACATAAATTAAATAAAAACCTTCAATCTAAAATTTATCCCCTACTGTAATTATGTTATGTCATTATTTTTTGACCAAACTACTAATACAACCTCTATGTAATCAATATCATAATGCCCATCTACATATGAATCTTTGTTAATATTATATCTTCACCAATGAGTTTTTTGGATATTGTCTAACTAATAAAATTAGGCAGCAAAAAAAAATTACAATAAATTTTTAGGGTCATGTTAGTGATTAATTAGTTTGGTTAATCAATGTGAGTTGACATAATTCTCCTTAAGGAGAGATAATTTTTTTATAATAGTTTAGATAGTATTAATCTTTATAATTGTGTTTTGATCTAATATCTACTTTTATTATCTTGTTTGAAAAGTAAATAGTTATATTTTGTAGTTTACTTGCATCTTTTTTGTTTGTTTTTTTAGCTCAAAAATCTATAAAACATAATTCTAGGACTAAGCTAATACCTTGGGACTCAAAAAATAATAAATCAAAAGATGATGTATAGCCAATCCTTCGAGGAAAAATCTTAAAATTTTTTAAGGAGTTAAAGATGAAGAATGATGCAAGTGATTATTATTTAGAAGAGATGAGAATGTTTGAGAAAATCATGAACTATGAATATGAGGAGACTAATTATTCACCAAGTAATGACTTCTATTATATAATGCATGTCAACCTAAATCAGCATTATTATCAGACAACAATGAGTTATAATGAGTGGAAATCTAGAAGCCATGAGGGGAGAAAATTTTATAATCTTCATATATTCCCCAAATATTCATTCAAAGATATGCATATCCAATTTCTAAATGATTTGATAGGGTCCACTACAAAATAGAGGGAAAGATTACTAAAGGAGAGATATAAAGTCACTAACTTACTTATGTTCGAAGAAAGTTGTGCATCAATGTTTTAATGGCTAATACATAGGAAATAGAAGAAGTCAAAAAATATGATGAAAGCTCAACAATAAAAGTTTCAATGGCTAATATGGAGATAATTGAGATTGAGAACCTAGAAAAAGAAATTAAAGATATAATATTGATTATACAAGAAGAAGAGGTAAATGATAAAGTTCTAGTAGCTGATACAGAAAAAATTGAGAATGATTACTTATCCAACATCAATGACTGATATTTAAAATATAAGAAGGAAAGAGATCAAGGATTATATGGAGAAGTTAGCTTGGATAGTAGAGATTAATGATGAATGAGATAAGTTATTGATAGTCTAGCTATGAACATTAAATATATTACTACTTGGGAGGCAACCCAAAGTTTTTTTATTGTTTGTTTGATGAAGTATCATTATTGTAAAATAAGCATTATATTTACATAGGCATACTTAAAACCTCTCACACAAAATAATTGAAGATTTAAATTAGCTCTGATTTTTTTTAGCCCGAAGCTATGACCATTTTACATCACCATAACTTTTGTATTATAGTAAAAGAATGCCCATCAGAAGTTTAATTATAAAACCATAGTTGTATCCGAAACTATGCCTTTGATATTATAAAAATATAAGCATAATTAGAAATCAAATAGAAAAGTCATGACCATTTAACTAGGGTTGTGACTTGAAATCAACAACTTGGCATAGCATTGTGAGTTTTCATTTATAGGAAAAAAATAAAACCCATATATTTGTGACCTTCATTAATCAAGTCACAACTATAAATATCTAACCCTATAAATTCTTTAACAGAATTCTTTTTTTTTTGAATGACTTGAAAACTCAACCATAAATCTATTAATCTCATTATTTTGGTAATGGAATGAAAAAAAGATCCTCAAAAAAAGGTCATAGAAACAAGCAAAAAGTAGAAAAGGTAGTAATAGAAACCTCGCACCATAAAAATTCCACCCAAAACCATGGGCATGATTTTTGTTATAGAATAAGGATAGCGATGGATGGACTCAGTTCTTGTAAATAAAGATTTTATTAGAGAAAAAATATTTAGAAAATTCACCCCTAGGAAATTATTAAGAAGAGGAGTTGGGTATTGTTTTGCACACACAAAGAATGAGCAAAAACTTTTACTGTGAAAAAATCTTATGCCAATTTGGAGGTTAAGTGAGGGAATATATATTATGTGAAAGATATTTAGGTGTACTTTGATACGAGAATAATAAATGAGTTATTTAGATTCCAATGAGCCAAAGAGTGCTTTAATTTTAAATCTCTCCATTGACAATCCAATTTTATAGCTATCAATGTCATTAGTTTGTTGATGAATAGAAAGGGTACATGAAGGGTAACTTCAAAGAGAGCATATGGGTATTTGATATAGTGACAACTCATAGAGGAGACTAAAGTTTGATTATATTTTACATATGCTCATTTTTATTACCGACTCTTCATGTCTCATTGATCATTCCAGAAAGTACAATCTCACTATATGTTATCCTTGTGAGTTAGTTTTTATGTGGGAAAGATTATTGAGAAATCAATACTTCATTTCCTTGAGGGTGAATTTTATAGCCAATTAATTTATCATTTATTTATTACCTTATTATATCTAAATAAGAGAGTTCCCATGGATGAATAGGTTGCTGCTATGTGTTTGGTTGTGTCTTCCCTAATATTGTCTAGTTTTAAATGGGAAATTAAAGGATATACAAATTGCTTCCTATTAATTATTTTATATATTACATAGCGCTACAAATTGCTTCCGAAATTCATTTTTCAAGGTACTATTAGTTATTTTATGCTCGAGAAACGGAATTCTTCATTTCTATCTCCTTCAGGTACCATTAGTTATTTTATGCTCGAGAAACGGAATTCTTCATTTCTATCTCCTTCAGGTACCATTTTCATTGTATTGCAAATTACTTCTTGGACTCATTTTCTTTAACTAAATGATCAAATCCAAGAGACATTGCGAACTAATTGTTGCACTTTGATTTCTTCACTATTTTTTGATCCAATGTCTACTTTATCTTCCAAATAAGATAGATCTCTAGAAATTTATTGTGTCATTCCACCATATAGTGTTCCATAATAACGGACTCCATCAAACAATTTAATTATGGATCTTCCTCATCTTGTTGAGCATGCTTTTACATATATAGAAAATATATAGCTCAAGAATCATGTTTCCAAAAATAATTTTCATCACATTGTTTATATAGTTTATAAAAGTATTTTCCATGATGAGACATAGTCTAAAATGGATGATGGGCACATGATTTTTATATTTTATTAGCATGTATTTAATCACCTCAAGGGACTTTTATTTGTATTAATATTGATTTTTTGGATTCAATAACAACTCACTTCTTCAATCAAAAATATCACCATATTAACATCAACCACATCTTAACCTTACATAAATGATTAAAATAAAAAGGCATTTGCTTAATCACATCAAACAATAATATGTTTCCCTTCACTTGCTTGAGTAGTTCAAAGATATTCAAGACTATTACTTCTTTTACTCTCTTGCATATATCTTCCATAAAGCGCTCTTTTAAAATATAACATGATATTGTGAAAGTTTTTTCTTTTATCGGTTGGAATTTTGAGGGCCTAGCCCATCCCAACCAATGATTCAAGAAACATAGATTGGATAGTGCACCATGCACTATGCAAATATATATTGTACAATGTAGAATATCACTATACAATAATTAATTTTTTAAGAACTAAAAATTATAAAAAAATAAATTTTATAAAAAAAAATAGTGTGATTTCGTATTATAATTTACAAACAATAGTTTAAAATGGAATATATTAAAAAGTAGAAATAATATTAATATTTCACATCATCAAACAATTCTTGAAAGTGTATAAGTTCTTCATATTTGATAGTATATTGACTTCATCTTTCGTAGTAATCACCTAAATCATTTCTTGTATTAATTGCATTCTCTAATCTTTAATTATTTTGTGGGTCAAGTTAAATGTTGATTTGATGTAACCATTGAAACCAATATTGTTAAGATCTTGCAATCATCACTACTTGCAGAGATCATCAAAGAAAACTTATTTTTTAAATATTTCATAAGTTTTGAGTGAGTCAGATTCTTACCGCCTTGTATTGATGTAGCTTGTTGAGTTGTAATGGCACTCAAATTGAACATTATGGAAGGACAGATGATCTTACAAGGAGGAACAAAATTATCTAGAAGTATTTTCTTTTTTTCTATCAACTATTGAAGCATATTCAATTATGAAATATAGTGATTACCATTTGAACTTTGTTTCATGCAAACTAAACATCCCTAATAATTTATCTTTTACAATAGTTTATTGAAATATGTGCTTGCAAGATATAGTTCATGTATTCAACAATATTAGTAACAACATTATATAAACTAATTAATTCAATTATAAGGCATAAAAAATTGATAACAAAATATAATTTTGGAATATTATCATTATCATTCTAAGGTTTATTCAATATTTACTCTATTTATTTTACTATGGACCTAATGAGTTATCATTCCTATATGTCAAAAATAATGAAATAATAAATTTTAATTGATAGAAAATTAATTGATAAGTAGGATAATAAATAAGAGAATAAAATTATTACAGCATCAAAAAATTTTATTAATGCTACTACTTTTTTTATTATATATCAATAAATGTTAATTAATAAAAACTTTTTTTTATGTATTATAAAAAATTGAAACAATATTTCTATATCCTATAGTATTTTTAACATTAAATTGGTAGAGTTCAAAATTACCTTTCTATATATTCCAAATTTTGGAGGTTTTAAATCTCACATTTGACTTATCTTTTTCATTCTAATAAATGAGAGTTTGAATTAATTCAAATTAGAGAATTCCAAATATTTTAAATGTAAGCAATTACCAATTTTATTTTTATCTTAACTAAGAGGTGGATGATCTAACATGTATCATACTAATGTGAAACAAAATGAAGTCCACTAACATATATTTAGCCAAATGATCTTCTAATAGAGTCATAGCTTTTGTATTCATGGATGTATTATCAAGTTTGATTGATATAATATAATTTTCAATTAGAGGTGTTAGTTAGAGGTTCAAATTAGCTTTTGTATTCATGTTTGAGCGAGGAATGACCGTGTCACTGTGCTTTTGCCTAACATGACATAGTATGATTCCTGTATCATGCCTAGAACTCCATGGGACTCAGCTAGCCGGCCCAGCATGGCATGTTGGCAGAGCTAAATGCATGGCCATGTCAGACTGTGAATCATGATGGATCATCCCAATCGGAACCCATTGCGTGAAAACACAAAGGGTGGTCAACTTACATCGCCGACAAATTGCAATCGGTCATGTAAGTAATATTTGGTTTCATGGCTATATTTTTTTAAGAAAAATAACACACCCCATCGAGCGGCCACCCGACAGGACTTGACCAATGACCCAAAGTTTGTCCTAGGTCCCCTAGCTAGTGGACAGTGCCACTGAGCCATGCACACAGGTCATGCCTAGCCCTACATGAGGCATGACTCAAGTTGGCCAAACATGACATGAACCATTCCATGGCCCATGGGGCAGCACACTCCAAGACCATGCAAAATATTATTGATAATAGTTGTGTCAGGCTAGGCACAGCTGAACCATGCCATGTCTCGGGCCATGCCTGGGCCACATTACCCAGTTGACATCTCTTTTATCAATTTCAAGGTCACCTAAAATAGTCAAAATATTATTGATAATTTTTAGAGCATTATGATTGCAATCCATATTTTTAAAAACAATAATATTTTTTTTCAATGTTAATTGAGGATCTAAATAGTATGAAACTATAATAAATTAGTGCAAATTTGACAAAGTAGCCCAAATATTTGATTTTAATCCCAGACAATAATTATTTGAGTTCAAAAAACAAATTATTGAAATGAATTTTTTATGATGATAACATATTAGTGTAGTTGTTTTTCTATTATTTTTTTCAATTTGTCAAAAAAAAAGGTATTCAAATATGTTCTTCAAAATAACTAGTCTCTACAAAACTAATTTCTAACTAAGTATAAACTATTAAACAAGTTTAAGATTCTCATGCACAATAAGATTAATTTAAAGAATTAATTATCATACCATTGTTGCTGAATTTTAGCATTGTTTGTATCGGGTCCCTTCTCCATTGTCATTTTCATCATATCTTTCGTCATGGCTCATTAAATATTAGTTTTCCTAGAATGAATTGCAAACTAAAACATTTATGCATAACTTACATCTATTTCATTTTGTTGTGATGCTAATGGTTTCTTCTTTCCACTCAACATCAAAGAATTCTTTTGGATGGGAAATGATATTTTTTTTGTTTTTTGATTTTTGCATGATGATTATTTCATACCCGTGCTTTTTCACAACTTCAACTTTTGCATGTTTGAGTAAACTTCTAGGAATTCTGCATCACAAATTATTGAAACAATTGGCTTTATGTATAGTTAGATAATCATTAATTAAACTATAGGCACAATTCACGAGGGTGTATTTATCCTTGAAAAAATGTATATAATCCTTCATAAGTAGATGCTCATTGATGAACCCTTCATAAAATGCAATAAGAATTTCAATCTTTCTTGTGTATTACGAATCCAATGTGACATACAAAGTCAACCCAATGATGTCACAACATAAAAAGGAAATCAATGAACAGCACTAACAATTTAGCACCATCCTTAGGTTGTTCATGCACATGATGAATTTTGTGGTTGAAAGAATTGAGGAAAATGAGTTCAAATGAAAATTAATTGGTTAGGATAAGATTGGAACAATTTTGAAAAACCTTCTAAAAATCATTACCCTAGAACCACATAGAAAACAAATTGATGCAAACCTTTGGAATTATATTCAATAAATACAATAATCATGTTCAGTAACGATATGGGGCAATTGACTTTGCATTTAGGACTAAAAATCTTAAATTAGATTGATCATTGATGTTCCTACATGTTGACCTTACATTCCTTGACTTCTCCTCTTAGATTACCTTGTCATGAATGGCATATGATATTCCTCATAGCATAGTGGATGTGGATCTAATAATAAACAATCAATTTTTTTATAGTGGCATATCAAATAATATTCATTTAAAATATATCCAAGAGAGAAAACTAAGAATTGAAAGAGTTTTTGAATACCGTGCAAATGTATAACTCAAAATCATAACTACCATAGATCTTGCTTGTAACCCATTCCTTCTCCAAAGAAAGTGTGAGATAAGGCCTAGCAACTCGTGGAAGTGTCATCTTCTCTAGAAGATCAGCCAGGTTATTGAGAGGTGTGGTGAGTAAGATTAGAAAAAATTGGAAAATAAAAATAAATGTAACAAAAGGATTAATGGAGATGTCTTGCTGCCCCTTTTATAGTTTGGTACAACAATTTCATGTTTACAACACAATTATGAAAAAGAAAAGAAAAATAAAGCATAAATAGAGCAAAAATTTTGATGTTTAAGCAACTCACAAGATCACTAGGTCATACGAATTGCTAAAGTCTACATCTTAGCTCCAACAAATTTTGCAAGGTGATCCAAATGCTGAAATTATATGGGCTTTTGTTCTATATAGTGATATCATGGTTCCCATATTTTGGAAAGATGATGCAAAAAACTTTTCTTTAGAGATGATTTCAGTTTCTTTGATGCCCAAACTCTTTATACATAATGAATTTCACAAAGTTCTATGGACTCATTTTTCCAATTTGATTTTCATGCTTTTTGCTTCCTTTTTGCTTTCATTATGTTTTTCATTATTCCTCCAACTTATTTAACAACTAAAACACTCCTAAAATACCAATAGCTTGAGCAAAACTAGAAATATTAGAATCTAAGATGCTTATCATTGCAAATTGAGTTAATATTGAAAAATTATTACTCACAAATGGCTAAATTCATAGAAATTCGCCTAATAAACATACACTTTTGCTCTGAAATCAAAATATTTTGAGTGCTTTAACACATGAAGAAATTTCAAAAGAGAGTGAATAATATGATTGCAACATAAAGAATCTAATAAATCAAACTACAAAATAAGTTCATAAGTAGTTATTAAAATTCATATTGCATTACAATCTTGGAAGATAGAGGAAATAAAAATTTTTTGGAAGACATTTGCACACCGCCATGCAAAAAAAAATTTCAAAGATCATGACTAGACTGGGGAGAAAATGAAGGTAAATAGTGATTTCACAACACCTTGTGAAATCTACATGGACCATGACTCAAACATGCAAGAGTTAAAATTTGAATCTCTAGTAGTTCACAACACATTAATACATCCACCAAAATATATACATGGACGTGGACCATCATATCTTTTGTTTTTTCTCACGCACAATAATTCAAAAACTATGCTCCCTCATCCTTTTTTTTTGTTTGAAGCACACTTTATTTTTGTTATCCCTGAAAAATAAAATATTTTTTTATTTATGTTATTTTATAAAATATTATAAACATTTTTTTATGTCAAAACCCTAACAATCCACATTCAAAAATAATTAAACTTAAATCTTTAAATAAATAAAATACAAAAAAATATTACACTACACATATATTAAATTTAAACATGCAAAATAATTAAATATATTTTTGAGATACCTGATATGTCTAACACAGGCAGATCCAACAATTCAAATTCAATTATACCAACCATATTTTGATTGATCAATTAGAAACTTTTTCCATGCTGACTAATCTACTGGCAAATAAAATTTTAAAAGAAACATATTAAATGTCTTATGACGTTTAGAGTTTCCAAAAATGTTTATGATGAAAAAGTAATTGTAATGTTAATATTTATTTTTTTCACCATAATTCTTGTTTAATGGATGACTAGACAAGTGTGCTTGGCATAATATGTGCTTGGCAGGATGCCACATTAATAAAAAAGACAAGCATTAATGAGAATATTTTTAATGGTATTGATAAATGGGATGCATAATGCACATGCCCCATTTAAAATTACAAGTTCGCAATAATGAGACTGCCTCTCAAGTCTCAACATCATAATAACAAATCAACGTCACTTGAAATTAATAAAATATAGAATTTTTATTGAAATTGTTAGATTACTTCCACTAATTACCGACAAATCTAATGAGTATTGAATTTTTATTCTATAATATTGGGGGAAAAAATAATTGTAAATCTTAATTTTTATATAAATAGAAGATTTATTGCATTAATTGACAACTTATATCATTATCCGCACAATGGCCAGATATATTCAATAGCACAATAACAAGTGAGAATTATGTTTTAGGGTGTTTCCCTATAAATTTTTAACAATTCGAAACAAAACTTTTGATATTTGTAATAAAATCATAAAACTATAAATAAATTAAAAATAAGGGCACTTAAATTACGTAAATATTAAATCACCATCGCTCCTCGAGCTCACTGGAGCTCGAGTAGCTCCTTCGTGGTGCTCACTGGAGCTCCACGTTGAGCCAACGGAGCTCCAGTGAACTTTTTCATGGAGTTCATGGCGCTCCATGTCAAGCTGATTGAGTTTCAGTGAGCTCCTTCATGGAGCTCGTGGAGCACTATCGAGCTCCAATAAGGAGCTCTGTCGAGCTCATGGGCGAGGGTGAGTGGCGAGGGCGATGGGCGAGGTAAGAGGGTGATGGGCGAGGGGGAGGGGCGAGGGGCGAGGGGCGAGGGGCGAGGGCAAGGGAAGAGGGGCGTGGGTGATGGGTGAGGGTGAGGGGAGAGGGACGAGGGGTGAGGGGAGAGGGGAGAGGGTGATGGGCTAGGGTGAGGAGCAAGGGCGAGGGCGATGGCCGAGGGCGATGGCCGAGGGCGATGGGCGAGGGCGATGGGCGAGGGCGAGTGAGAGAGCGAGTGCGAGGGAAGGGGAGAAGGACGAGGGTAGTTTTTTATATTTGAATTTGAGTGCCCTTATTTTTTAATTTATTTATAGTTTTGTGATTTTTTTATAAATATCAAAATTTAGTTTCTAATTTTTTAAAATTTCTAGGGAAACACCCCAAAATATAATTTTCCCCAATAACAATCTACTTGTGTCAAAGTTTACCCTTATCATGCCATGCATGGATCGTGTAATCGAGAATCATTAATCCGAGCTCACTGCCAAAAAAATTTAGTCAACGCTGCTTGGGAATGGCGGCATTATGTCGTTCAACATAAAATTTATTTGAAATACCACATACATAATTTTTGGGTTATTTCAAATAATGAAAAAAACATTTAATATCTGTTTAAGTTCAAATCTTGTCTAAAATACCAACAAAAAACGAATTAATTTTGATACAAAACACTCCATCTTCAAATATTGGAAATTTATGGTAAATTTTTAAAATTACATGCCGACATTAACCCTAGCCATAACTCAAGTTCTACTTATTGAATTCTTTGCAAGTGGACTACATTATTAGCCAAGGTCATATATTTTTTACATAGCATGGACCAATTTAATTTGTCAAAAATGAGTTGTCCTCAAAATCAACAGATAATAATGAGTTTAATATTTGAAAATTTTGATTTAAAGTTCATATAACATTAGGGCTCACGATGGCCTAAGTCGGACCACCCATTGATTTGATATTTTATGTTACATGCATAACATATATATATGCACACTCAAATAATATTTTAAATATTTTAGGCGTGGCAGTCTCGGAATAAGGTTTTTGGATTATAGTTTTTATTTGAATATCTTGGTCTATATTTAGAGCATAATATTCAAAATAAAGGGGAAATTATGTTTTAGGGCGTTTCCCTAGAAATTTTAAAAATTTGAAATTTATCTTTAAAATTTTAAAATAAATCACTAAAATCTTAAAAAATTAAAATTTGGGGCACTTTATTACGTTTATCATTAATTACCCAGGCCCTCTCCCATCGGCTCTCGCCCATCTGTCCTCGCCCATTGGCCCTCACCTTCACCCATCAGCACTCGACCATCTGCCCTTGCCCTCTTCCATAGGCACTCGCCCTCTCCCATTGGTCTCACTCGCTCCCATCGGCCTTTTCCCTCTCACATCGGCCCTCGCCCTCTCCCATCGAGCTCATGGCGCGCTCCTAGAGCTCAACCAAGAGCTTTTTTTGAGCTCCTAGAGCTCAACTGAGACCTCCTTCGAGCTCAAGGAGCTCTGCGTGAGTTCCTTGAGCTCAACAGAGCTCTCCTTCAAGCTTTTAGAGCTCAACCAAGAACACCATCTAGTTCTAGGAGCTAGACCGAGAGCTCCGCCGAGCTCTAGGAGCTCGGCATGAGTTTTTTTAGCTAGATGCCAAGGACCTCGAGCTAGACCGTGAGCTCGACGGAGAGCTCGGCCAAGCTCCAGGAGCTCAGCGAGAGTTACTTGAGCTCGACGTCGAGCCCTTCGAGCTCGACCTTGAGCTCGATGGAGCTCGCGAGAGCACCTTCGAACTTCAGTAGCTTGACCAAGAGTACCTTTGAACTTCAAGATCTCAATCGAGAGCACCATCGAGCTTCAGAAGCTCGATCGAGAGCTCCATCGAGCTCCAAGAGCTCGACGAGGAGTTCGAAGTAGCTCTCGATTTAGCTTCTGGAGCTTGAAGGAGCTATTGGTTGAGCTTCTGGTGTTTGAAGGAGCTCTCGGTCAAGCTCCAAAAGCTCATCTTTGAGTTCTAGGACCTCATAGCCGAGCTCTAGGAGCTTTGCGTCAAGCACCATAGAGCTCTTGTAGCTCGACCAAGAGCTCCATCGAGTTCTAGGAGGAGCTCATTAGAGCTCGACGAGCTCCTTCGTGGAGCTCCAACGGGCTTTACATGGAGCTCCAGTAAGCTCCTTCGTGTAGCTCCGTCGAACTCCACGAAGTTCACTAGAGTTCCTCGTGCTCCTTCATGGAGCTTAATGGAACTCAACGAGCTCCAGCCAGCTCGATGTGGAGCTAACTGGAGCTCCACGAGCTCCTTCTTGGAGCTCGTGGAGTTTCACCGAGCTCCATGATGGAGCTCTAGTGAGCTCCTTCATGGAGCTCCTTGAGCTTGTTTAACTCAACTTGGAGCTCACTTGAGCTCGACAAGCTCCTTCGAACTCCACAATGGAGCTCCTTTGTGGAGCTCATGGAACTCGCTGAGCTTTAGAGAGCTCCATGTTGAGCTCACTGAGCCTCGTCGAGCTCCATGAAGAAGCTTACTAGAGCTCCTTGAGTTCCATCATGGAGCTTGATGGAAACCCACGAGCTCTAGCGAGCTCGACGTGGAGCTTGTGGAGATCTATCAAGCTCCACGATGGAGCTCATGGAGATCAGTCGAGCTCCACGATGGAGCTTGGGGAGCTCCAATGAGCTCCACGATGGAGCTCGTTGAGAGGGGCGGAAGGAGAGGGGTGGAAGGAGAGGGGCAAGGAAAGAGGGGTGAGGGCAGATGGGCGAGGGGCAAAGAAAGAGGAGTGAGGGCAGATGGGCGAGGGGCAAAGGCGTGGGCGAGGGGTAGGAAAGAGGGGCGAGTGTTGTTTAGGTATTACTAATTTAAGTGCCCTTGTTTTTAATTTATTTATAAGTTTATGACTTTTTTTCAAATATTAAAATTTTAACTTCTAATTTTTAAAAATATTTGGGGAAGCACCCGAAAACATAATTCCCCCCAAAATAAAATATGCAATTATAACAAATTATGTGAGGTAAGGGTAACTAAAGCATGTGGGAATTATAGCATTTAAGGTGTGCTATATTGATAGATCATAATTCATTAAAGAAGCTATTTATAATTAAAATAATACATTTATACATCTAACATGACAACATCTATAATATTAATTACAAATGTATTTAAACAATCATTAATGCATTTAATCTCTAAAGTTAAATGTGTTTGGTCGCTCTCACTACTGAGATTATTAACTAATAAAAATATTTGTCATATGTATTTATCTTGGGATAGGTAAAGGGGCATTGGTAGAAGGTGAAATTTTTATTTTTTTAACAAAAAGAATAATTAATATGGCCAAGGTAATTCCATGAATAAATAAATTCCATGTTGAGTAACGAATACCGAGCAATGGATTTCAATGATACTCAATCCATGGAAACAACAAATAACCAAACCGAGGGCCGAATGCACTGATGAATGGAGGCTCATTTCTAGATGGAGATTATAGATTGAATTTTGCTTATAAAATATGTGCAAATTTTTTTATTAAATTGTATATTGATGAGCGAGAGAAGGGAATTTATTCAAAATAATTATATACTAACAAAAAACAAGCAGAAAAATTTTGAGTTTCTTCAAAATAATAACAAAATATCATTATCACTATCTAGTAAAAAAAATAGAAGAACAAATCTAACGGCATTATATTAACTAAACATGCTAACAAATCACGCATATAGGGTTCACTATTTATAAGAATAATAGAAAATGAGTTGAAATGAGCTGGTAAAATTAGAAAAGCATTTTGTAATGTGTTATTAAATAAAACTTATAATAATTTAAAAAATAAAAAATTCAATAATAAGACATAAATACACAATAAGCAAAATACATGTAAAATGGATTTGAGACCCTTGGGGATGATTCTTAAAGGAGGGTGAACTTTCTTTTATAGAAAATAAATATGAAAATCTCAAAGAGATTTTTGATGTGGTCCAGGTGGGTTTCATCTAACCCTTCCGTAACATATTGAAACAATTTTATTACAAGGGTTAATCCAAAAAGGCTTTTTATAACAAAGGATAGAACATTTGATGTCGATATGAAATAAAGTTGGTGGATGAAAAACAAAAATTAAATTATATAGGGATATATTTTTTTCCTATAATAAAATTTTAAAGTGTGTTTTATGTATTACTTTTTGATCACTTATGTAGCTCATTATTTGAAGATGCCACCATGCAGCTTGGAGGGTTCTGATTGTAAATGAATAATTGAAAATTGTCATAATTATTTAGTCTAAATTATGATAATGGAATTCCAAACCAAAATGGTTGATATAAAATATACATTAAATAAATCAGATTTATGATTTGGTATACCAAACACAGAATATTTGTTCTTTTGGTGTACCAAAATGTTTATAATTAAAAAAAAATATATGCTAAATTTTAAATTCTTAAATTTTGGTGCATTAAAATTAATCAACCCGATTTTACCCTCCTAAATTTATAAAAAAAATAAATTTGATTTAATTAATTAGAACATTGTTATTATAAATCAAGAAACTGCATTCCCAAATTTCTAAATGTATATTTTATAGGTGAGATTCAAATCCTATGAGCGATAAGGTCATGAGATTCAAATCCACACCCTTCACATTGTCAAAAAGCTCCATTACCACTCGGTCACATGGTTAATATTAATGAAAACACATATATAGGTATACTAAATATATCTAGATATATAAACATATATAAAAATTAACACACACACACACAGACATATGTGTGTGTGTGTGTGTGTGTCTACAAAACTATATTTATGTATACTTATATAATTATACATATCTAATATATATATATTTATTAAACATAACTATATACCAATATATATGTGTGTGTGTGCGTGCTTTTATATATATATATATATATATATATATATATATATATATATCTACATGTGTGTGTGTGTGTGTGTGTGTGTGTGTGTGTGTGTGTATTTCCATTTATTTTGAAATCATATATGAATATTTTTATTTGTTTTTTTTTTTTTTGATTTTAATCATGTGACTGAGTGTTATGGGAGTATTTTGACAATGCAAAGGGTGTGGGTTCTTATCTCACTTTAGCACTCATAGCATCAAATAACAATTTAAAATTAAAAATTAGGAAAATTATGATTTATGAATATGGGAATTTGTTTCTCAGTTTTTAATAATAGTTTTTATATTAATTATATCAAATTTAATGTTTTTTTTCCAAATTTTGTAAGGCAAAATCGGGTAGCTTAAATCTATTGTACCAAAATTTAATTATTTCAAAATTTTATATATTTTTTATATTAAGAAAAGTTTGGTAAACCAAAACATATTAATTTTATGTTTGGTGCACCAAAATATAAATCTCCCTATAAATTATTGGATGATTTGTGTTTTGTTACTGCATACACAAAATATTTAAAATAATGATCTTTTTTTTTAAATAATAATAACTACACTAAATTATAAAACTAGTATGTTTTGGTAAATTAAAAATCATTAATCCAATTTTACCCTTAAATTATACTACACATAAAATATGTAAAAAAAATATAAAAAAAAATCAAATAACAACATATCAATGGACAACATCTAGCAAATACAATCTAGGAATAGAACGCATGATCCTTGATAAATAAACATACCTGTCTACCATCCAGCAACACGCATCATATAATTTATAAGCCAAATTAAATAAATAAATACACACACATGCGCACGCACACGCACACGCGTGCACACACACACACACTCATGCATATATTCGATATATTTATATATATATTTGAATATAAACACATAAATACATAAATATAAACATGTGTGTGTGTGTGTGTGTGTGTGTGTTTGGTGCAACAAATCACAAATATTTTTTTAAAATATTTTGTGTTAGGTGCACAAAAACAAAAATCAACAAGATTATTTATGTTTTGATACTTTAAATGAAAAAAAAATCCTATATTGTCACTCTAGTGGTCAACGGTCAACCTCATCCTTTAAAAAAAGAAGATTTGTATTTTACTATACCAAAAAAAATAATTAAAAAAATATTTTTTAAAAATAAAATAATTATACTAAACTCGAAATTAATAAACATTTAGTGTACTAAAATACATCAATTCAATTTTGCATATTGTGTGTGTGTGTGTGTGTGTGTTTTAATTCAATCTAAATTTTCAAATTCAAAAATCAATTTTCGAATTCAAAAACCAAGCTTGACGAGACAATATTTGAACTCGTATCATTGCCATGCAAAATTACCCTCAACGATCAAAATAGACAACAAATCTATTAATTTGGGATAAATAAATATATATTGACATACATTTATATAATTATATATACACATATGTAAATATATATATATTTATATATGTATATATTTATATATAGATTAATATATTTATATGTTTATGTATTTTTATATAGATGTTTATATTATAGATATATTTATATATAATTATATGTATAAATAAATATAATTATATATAATTATATAACACACACACACACACACATATTTACATATCTCCCTATATAATATATATAGTAATAATATATAAGTGTGTGAGTGAGTGTGTGTGTGTGTGTGTGTGTGTGTCTTTATTTTTATATATACATATATGTATGTATGTGTATATATGTATAGATATATAAACATGCATGTGTGTATGTATATATATTTGTATGTATAGATATATAAAAATTGTATATATATACATGTGTGTGTGTGTAAACACATATACATACATAAATAAATATATTTATATATATACGCAAACACATGTTTATAAATCATTACACACACACACACACACACATATATATATATATATATACACACGCACACATGCTTATATATACATATTTACAATATATAAGCCGATTAGAAATGAAAATTAGAAATCCCAATTCCATTTCTAAAATTTAGAACGAATTAAATTAGAAACGAAAATGAATGTTTTTTGAAACAATTATAAATGCATAAAAAAATTCATAGCTATTAGAATGTGAAAATTAATTAAAAATATATGGAAGCTGAATTAGAAATAGAAATAGACATATAAATTGAAATGGTTTATCTTTCATCACTAATTTTGATGCATGGTCATGGACGGATAAGCTTGCATTGCATTTAGTGATTGAAATTTCTGTTTCTAGTTTTATATTTAAATGTAATCTTTATTCGTTTATAAATTTAGATATGAAAATGAATACTATCACTAAATGTGAAACATCTATGGAATCCATCGCTTTTGGACTTTAAAAATTTTAGTGACTAAATATTTTTCTGTTGCTAATTTAAAAACAAAATCTAATTCCATCGCTAAATTATGATGATTAATTTAATGAACATTTTGAAACTTCGAAATAAAGTTATGGTTTGGATATTTTTAATTTCGATTCTAAGTTCATCTGATCTCTTTTTGAGGTTGCTTTCCTCCATTTAGTTTTTATCGTGCGACTAATATATCATTGAGGTTTCCAATTTAGTATCTCCAATTTTTCTGTATATACTACAATTGAGAATTTATTTTTTGTACGTTTTATTATTACCTATAGTTTTCTTTTCATCTTTAACATCATCAAATTCTCTCCTTTCTTGTTTTCTTTTAATTTTTATAATGCTGATTGATAAATTATATATTTTATATCTTTTTGCACATACTAGGATTTTTTAAAATTTTAGGTTACATAATTGAGGTTTGAAATTTTTGTGCATTTTGTTGTTTACCTATAGTTTTTATCATTCTAATTAATGTGGACATATTATGCTTACTAGGATTTTTTCACATTTTAAGTTACCTAATGAGCTATTTGATTGAATTTATAAATATTAAAATTTAGATAATTGAAACATAATCATAATGAACAATTTTAAAATTTGAGAAAGTTGGCTTAAAAAGTTTGAAGGCATGCAATCTGTATGTTAAAAATAAAGGTATGTAACTTAAACAATAAAATTATATATATTTATATCAAAAGATTTGCAAGTATGCAACATTAACAATGAATAAATTATATATATTTTAACAAATTCTAAAAGTTAAAAGGTAATAACAATGAAAAACTTAAAAGATTTTAAAGGTATGCAATTTAAAGGTTGAAACATAACAACAAATGAATAACATAAAAAAATAAGAACCTCATTTCAAATTTTATAGAGTTGCTTGATCTATACTTTACTAAATGTGTAATCCAATAAATAACATATCCTATTATTTAATATTTAAAAAATACATATTACATCTTACAACCGGTAGATGACTTTATACTACATGCTACATATGCATTAATTAATATTCATATTAATTTATTAATGTTCTTTATCTCTAGTTGGCCTTTTTTTTTGTCTTTTTTCCATTGACATACTGATATACATTGGCATTGCAAAAATTTTGTGGATTTCTATTACATATAATGTTTTTGTCAAAATAGTTAGTGCATATTATTAATTTTGAAATCATTAATTATTACATTGTTAATTTTTATTTTTTTACTTAATTAATGTAATTTCATTCTATATAAATAGATATCAAATATTTAGCTTTATGTATATGAGAAAAATATAAATGAATGCTTTTGATAAATATCTAAGAGATTAATGCAACCCCCTTGTTTAATGCAAACTTATTTAATAATGATGTGATTGCAGCTTTTTTACGAGATTTATGTAATGCCCTTAATATGTTACTACAACTTTATTACAAATAAATTACTATCTGCATTATTATAATTTAAAACATATTTGTGTTAAGTGTTACAAAAATAAAAAAGATTATATGACTTGCTCATCAATGGATGAATATAAGGCTGAAAGATTAGCTTTTGACTAATGAGTTTGTAGAGATGATTGAGAAGTTTATTGGCTTAGTTAAAAAATAGCCTAAATTTATAAATAAAATGGAAATAAGATGCCAATATAGTAATCCTAAATATCAAAATCAGAGTTTCTAGGATGTGGACATAGTGTTATTTCATCTTGAAAAAATGGATTTATTAGAGACTTATGTTTGGTATAAACATGAAGAAATAGTTATGCCACAAACAAAAAAGTATTATATACATAGAAGTGTTAATTCAAAATTTTACAATGAAATATGTCAATTATAATGATGCATGTGAAGCAAAGCTGAAGAATACTATTGGTCTTTCATTCAATTCGAAAGTCAGTGGAGATATCCTAATATCATCAGCAAAATAATTTTATGGAATGCTAAAAATATGAAAAAAAAAGGTTTGGTCAGGTAATCTGTATGGCCACTCAAAGTTATCTGTGGTGGCCAGACTATTAAATGTAAAGAATAAACACCATTTTTTAGAATGTTATTTTGATAAAATATATGAGTTATTATCTGAATTATTACCAAAGAATAATGTCATGATAGATAGCTTTTATAGTGTAAAAAAGTTAATGTGAAATTTGGGTTTGCCTATAGAAAAAATACATTGTTGAAGTAATGGTTGCATGATATATTGAGAAATAGATGGTAAAATAATTGCATGTAATTTCTATAACTATCCTCAGTAGAAAAGAAATATTGTATGTAAAAGTCAAAAAATATATATAGCTCATAAGAAGATGTATTATTCCTTGTTGACTTTCAATTTAAAAGATTATTTCCATCTAAAGCCACTGCTAATTATATGAGTTGGCACGAAGAGCATATTATTGAAGCTAATGTGATGTGGCATTGCTCGTATTCTCTTTTTTGAACATATTTTGATGATTATCATCTATTTTTTGTAGATAAAAGTCAAAATATTAGATTAGGCTCACTACAAGAAATTATCAATTTAGCTATGAAAAAATAGCTAGGGTAATAATCTCTAGCTAATTTCTGAGGCTTTAGTTAAGGAATAGCAAAAGATATTTGATTCTAGACTAAATGAAAAATTTACGATAGATTTGTGATGGATTAGAGACATAAAATTTCGATATAAAAATGTCCCTAACTAATATTGTCGTAGATTTTGGCACAAAGATTTGTGGCAAATTTAATAACAACTTTAGAGATGGATTTTCCCTAACTAATTAGCTCAAGAAAAAATCCCTCCCTAAATCATGATCTAGAAATATTTTTTTATAATTATATATTGATAGCAAGTGGTTAATCCTTAAATTATTATTTTCACAAAATATATTCATTTAGCTAGGGATTTTTCCCTAGCTATTTAGCTCGGGATTATTTTCGTCATTAATCTATACTGAATTTTTTTTTGTTTTATATATTTTTTTGTTTTTATAATTGATGTAATTTTGTATATTAAAGGTTTGTCATGGTCTATAGATGAGAGATCATTGAAAGACGTCTTCTCCTCATATAATTATAAAAATAGGATATTATAAATAAATAATTACAAAAATATATAAACTCAAATAAAAACTTATATTAATAAAGACTAAAATAACTATTTTTATGATTATAAAATTTTTAAAAAATATACAAAATATTATTTGACTTAATTAATAATAATATTTAGATATTTGTATTAATAAATACATTAAATAATTAATTCTATAATTATAAACAATTTTTTTAAATATTTGAAATAATAATGAACATACATAAACATTTGTATTAATAAAAACCTAAAATCATTATTTGTATGATTATAACAAAAATATTTACAAAAAAAATCTGAATTAACGAATAAAGAAGTATATATTTATATTAATAAAACTTAAAAAAAATATTTTAATGATTATAAGAATCTTTTAAAAAAATTATTACTAAAAGATTTGAAATGTTTGAATTATAAAAAAAATTATATTTTTCATAAAATTTAAAAGAAAATAAATTGATATTTAAGGATAAATAAATAAATGTTTTAATTACATCCAAATACTTTTGATGAGTAATAAAAAAATATCTCCGAGTGCTAATTAAAAGATTACTTCAAATGTTTTTTAGGGTTTAAAAAAAGTTTTTTAAAATATTACTAATGATATTTTATATCCTATAACATACTTAAAATTATTTTTAGCCCTGTTAATATTTTTGAAAAGCACTACCAAACTGATATTAAGTTGATTTTAATTCAATTTTTATTTTTGTCACTTCTAAAATTTATAAAAATTAAAGCATTTAGAAAATTATTACAGTAAATTAAAAAGAAAATAACAAATAATATTAAATTTAAAATAAAATTTGTAATCTTAAAATAATAAATAAATAAATGAATATTAATATTTTAAAATTAAAACAAGTTAAACATAACAATAGAACATAAATCAAATTAATCTGATATATCAAACTAGGTAAGAGACTAATATTTCATCATTTCGTTGGTCAAGTCATGCCAGTCTAGTTGATGGCCGACCAAGATAGTGTCAAGGAGCCAATCTGCTTGTGTAACATTTTTGGCAGCGTGTTATGCTTCATCATTCAAATTCTTTTTGGTATTCTTGCCTTTTCGATTCATCTATTTTTTGTATTTTTTGAAACATGGATTATCATGATGCATAGCTGAATCTGTGTTTTTTTAATTTGAAAAGCTCACTGTCACGGACTTAGTCTTGAGTGAGGGTGTGACATCATGTCGTATTAGCATTTGTTGCATTATTTGGTCCATGCTTTTAGTTTTTGACGAAGAATGGAACATATTATTTTTGGAATTGGTTTAATGATCGAACTTGGTAATTTGATCAATCTCTCACAAGATAATTTTTTTTCCATGGATTTTTTTGAAAAGTTTGAGCTCAATATTCTTTCCATATTTTAAATTAGGTATCCACTTGTGCTGGTGATTTGAGGAACTATGTACCTAGGATTAACTTTAACAGCAGGACAAAATGGAAGTGAGTCTTTCGAATCTACTGCTCAATAATGTTATTAATGTATATCAATCAGATCTTTGCTGGAAAACTATGCAGATTATCTTTTATTATTATTATTATTCTTCTTCTTATATTATAATTACATGATGATTACTTATTATATCAGGATACTGGATTTATTCAATTTTTTTTGTATCCATCAAGACTGTTAGTGTATTCACTACACCAATTTTTTTCTGCATTTGCTTCATGGGCAACTTTTCTTTTGACCAATGTTAGTGTAATTAAGTGTCTACTTTTTGTCTCCCTTTCAATTTTAAACTGAAGTTTGATTTGATGATATTAATTTTGTAATACATGAAGTTAAGGGTGCTGTTGTCGGGCTGATAATAATAGCTTTTTTGGCCATGGTAAATCTTATAAGCATTGTTAATTTTGCAACATGTTTAAATGTAAATATTCTAAATAAAATATGCATAAATTAGGTTATAGATATTTAAAAATTGGAAATAGATAGGTGAACCTTTATGTACATTACCATAAACTATGAAAAACAATTGAACACTAATCTAAAATTCCATTCAAGTTGGCATACATACAACATAAATACCAAGTTTACTTGAGAAAGAATTGATTTAGGATTATATAAAATTTTTATGAATGCTAGCTGAGCACAAATAATGCATAGGATGAAATGTGAGTATTCTTTTAAATCTTATTGTTTAAATTATTGTTTTACACAATATATTTTATTTATTCATGATCAATTTTATTAAAAGTAAATCATATATTTTCTAGTGTAGATTCAAAAGATTTTATAAGTGATGGAAGTTTTGACTCTTTATTGTGCTTGTGTTAGAAATGATATTTTGGGTTGAGCCTAAATATTTATTAGTTTAATTGGCAATTAAGTTAGGAAAAACTATTATCTCAAAGAGTTTGGTTGTTTACATTGATTTAGTAGGCCAAAAAATACTCAACCTAGATCTTTATTGCTTAGTTTGCAAGTGAATACCGACTCAGGTTGTGCTACTTGAATTGTCAAGTTGACATTGTGTTATGTTAAAATATAATAAATTTTTATTTTATCAAAAGATAATATTTAAAAATTACATTTTAAAAATTATAGAAATTATTAATCTTTTGCTTAAAACTTATATCCAGCTCAAGTTAGAATACTCATATAATCAAGAATATTCATAATTAGTGAAAGAATTGTTGAGTTTTGCTATTCTTTCACACATTCAAATAAATATATGTGCTTAGTGTTCATCATGTGCAAAGAAGGCAACAAGCATGCTAACACACTCCCATGACATGCATAGTGGTCTTAGAAATACCTTTTGCAAGGAGGAAGCAGGTAAGCACTGTGTGCCTTGCACGGGCACACACAATATGTGCAATTGGAGGAATAGTGATGTGCAATATGATGCTTGTATGCATACACAAGAGATTATATCTATAATGTATATATCATAAGAAGAAATGACATATCAAAGAGGAATATTAGTAGTTTTATCTATGAATGAGGCCGAGAGTATTATTTAGTATTGAGGGAGACAAGTCAATTATCATTGTCATTTAGGAGTCTTCATAGAGCTCCTCTATCATGATGCTTACTTTAAAGAAGTAAAAAAATCTTTTTTTAAAGAAAGTTGTAGATACTACTCATTTGTTATGTACTTTTAGTTCTCGTAACTCATCTTTTTACTTAGATCTATGATTATTAACTCAGAAGTTATAATCATTGTATAGAAAATTATTATTTGTTTAATATTTTTTTGTTTCTTTAAAATATTGAAATGGCTACTAAAAAATTATCTAAAATCATTTGTTATTGTAATATGCAAGCTGAAATTTGGTTGCTTTTGTCTTTTTTTTAAAAAATTTTTGGATATATTTATAGTCTTAATTTTATTAGTTATATTTTTTAAAAAATAATTTTTAATTTTATTTTTTTGGATAATGTTAAGATTATATATTTTTATTTTTATTGTCAGATATTTTATTAGTTATTTGAATATTATTGATATATTACTTATTGCATTATTTACTTGGTTATTTATTTTTTATTAAATTGAGATGTTATAAATTTGTTATGGCTATACATTTATATAATTTATCAATGATTATATGAAATAATATGTTTTTTAATAAATAAAATAATATGAAAATTATTTACCAATTAATAGTTTTCATGGTTATTAGTAATATTATTTTTTTTTATCCATTGTTATAACCATAAATTAATTTTTTTTATTTCTGAAATTTATTTGATTAATTTATAAATAATATTATAAAAAATAACCATTAAAATTTCATAAACTAGTAACCATACATTTATTTATTTATGAAATAATATAATTAATGGTTAAATATAAAATAATTTCATTTTTAATATGTTTCGTCTATAACCCATCTCTCCCCCGTCTGGCTGTCTTTGCCTAATTAGGTCAATTCACTTCTAAAATCCCTTTGACTCTCAGAACACACCAACATCACAACATCATTTCGAAGAACCGTATCAAACAAACAACGTATATATATATCTATCTATCTCTCTCTCTCTCTCTCTCTCTCTGCACGTTCCTTTGTTTATTTTCATTATAATTTCATGAGAAATTAGTAATGAGTTTTGCAAATTTTAAATAAGAAGTGAGCTAAATGGTACTTTTTTGTTGAGTTCTTGTGTGATAATGATAAATTAGTAGTGTGAACTTTTTTTCTTTTAATGATAATTTTTTTAAGGTTTAATAGATTTCAAATCAACAAAAAGTGTGCTAATTTTGAAATTCGAAAAAGAATAGTAAAAGAGGATGAAGAAAATAATAACAAGAGGAGAAGAGGAGCAAGGTATTGTAATTTTTAAAATTCAAGTTATATCTTATATATTAATATATAGTTTTTTATATTTTAGAATTTTTGTCCTATATAGAAGATGAATATGAAGAACCTGTGGAAATTTATCTACTAATCAGGTTTTTGTGATTATAATGTGAAGCACTTTTATTTTTCTCAAAGAAAAATGTACAACTTAACTATAACCTTTCATTTTGTTGTCATTGCTCATTTTGATATTCTGTAATTTTAATTCTATTAAGATTGTAGATGCTTAAATTAATTTTATTTGGGGTGATATTAAAATTGGTATAATAGTACTATTGAAAAAAAATCACTACACTAAGTCATTATTATATCTATCTAATATTGGCATGTAGAATCAAAGCATCCTTGATGGAGAAATGGAGGGGGTGTTTAAAAAAGACTAAGAACCCAAGTCAAATTATACATTATTATAAGCTGTGGAACAAACAGTGTACAAAATTTTCTCGATGTGTTTTATTAGATACCATGCATTCTCAAAGCACACTAATCATGCATGGTGACTATATATTTATAATAAGTAATTATTCCATCATTATAGAATGTTCATATCAGTAATATGATAGATAATTTGATTAGTAATAGAGTATACCCTTCTGTTTATTTTAAAAAAATGTGTATATAGTATATATGTCCAAAGTAGTAGATGTGTAGTGCATGTGAAGTTTCTTATTTAGTGTAGTCTATGTTTGCTTTACATGCACATTATTTATTGTTTACAATGAAACATGTGTACTAATATACTTTAGTACACAAAAAACTTGCCAATTTATTTGTCATACATACAA
The DNA here is from genome assembly GCA_029783825.1 of Sapria himalayana. Taxonomy (NCBI): domain Eukaryota; kingdom Viridiplantae; phylum Streptophyta; class Magnoliopsida; order Malpighiales; family Rafflesiaceae; genus Sapria; species Sapria himalayana. The sequence goes on from JAREIK010001797.1 coordinate 63,932, forward strand.
AAAATTAGAAATTATCAAAAATAATATTTTACAACTAAATGAAATAAAAAAAATCAAACAAGATTAAACATGACATTTAATAATGTCTTTCAAAAATTTGATTCGAGTTCTAATGGTGATTCTAAATTTATTACTGAGAATCAATATAACAAAGTAAAGTTTTTTATGTAACATTGTTTATTGGATCAAAATCTCTATATGAAGAAATATTTGTAATATTGGTGTGATATTTTGGATTTAATGTTATTCTAGTAGTATATTTTTTGTTAAAATCAACATTTAGCAATAAAAAATTAATGATAAACAAAAATTAAAAATTATCATTCATTCATTAATGATTAAGTTTTATTTCATAATTTTTTTTTGTTTTTTTTCTATTTTTTTTCCTTTTATTTATTTTTTTGTTTTTAGCTTGTTTAGATTTAGTGTATGTTAATAAATTTTTTGTGTAGTTGATAATACTCATGATATATGATACACACACACAGACACACATACATATATATGTATGTATAGTTTTTTGTTTTTATTTATGTGTATCATTGTATTTTTTGTCATTTATATATTTGCAACATTTTTTTTGTGTAACATTATAATATGAGTATATTAAATGATTTTATAATTTTTTTTTCAATTATAGCCATGTTATTGTTTGATGAAATTAATTAGTTTGTTTTAGAATCTTTTTAAAAAAGTGATGTAGCCATGTTGGTTGATTTGCTCATTGACTATTTGGACATTGTGAAAAATAGCCCTCTCGGGCTGTTCTTGGCAAAATGTAGCTTTTTTAAAATCTTTTCTTTGATAAAATAATACTTTAATGTGTTCAATCTACTCATAAAATTTTAAATTGAAAATAACATATTATGTGAGCTAACAACCATCAAAGAAAATGAAAATAGGCTTTTCAATATAAAAAATTAATTTCTTAGTTAAATATCTAATCAACAAAAGTATATAAATGATGGTCATATCTATAATTTTTGCTAAATTAATAAATTTCATTCATTCATATTGTTTAAGTTTGAATTGATGTGTATGTAAATAATCTTTAAATAAATTGCTAAAATATTAGGATATTTTTTTTTTGGTAGTTCTTTAGTTCATAAGATTATGTGTCCTTAGGCTACTACTTCAATTAACTATTTATTTATGCATATCTTTGGCCTTTACTCTTGGTGTTTCAGTCATTTGTCTCTTGAATATAAAACTTTAGTTTTACTAGTTTATATTCATCCATTCATAATCTCTATCTTGTTAGTAAACTTAATGTTGGATGTGAGAGAATTACTAAGAGCTCTATAGTCAACTAGTTTTGCTTAATTCTCATTCTTCTTATATCAATCAGTTTTCTTTAGAAAATTGTCTTTAGATTGTAGTTTTGCACAAAATATGTTAATGTTAATGTTTGTAATTGTTTGTATCTCTAAAGAATCCATATCTGTAATGTTAGGAATTTGTAGTTGTAGGCTGCTTCACATTTATGTTTTCTAGTTTAACACTTTGTATGATATGTTTTCTAGTCCAAATCTATTATTGTTCATGTTTGAATTCTTCATGAATTCATTTTCCAATAGATCTAAGAATCAGATCTTCATTATATTTATTTTTTCTTTCCTAATTATTTTTATATTCAAAGATTAAGTTGAATCACAATTGAAATTTTGATCTTTGATCTTCATTGAGAAGTGAGAAGCTTACTCCTTCAAACTTGAAATTACTTTCTTTTTTATTTTCCTTTATGACACCCCATCCCCTAGGGGTCTCATTCATTCCATCACATAACAAAATGTGCAATAAAATAAAATTTTTCCAAATGTAGCATACATATTTTTTCTCTTTTATTTGCTTAGCAGAAAAAAACACATAATATATTATTTAAGCCACATCCAACTTCCTTCACACGTGTGATCCCCCATGTGGGTCTGTCATATGTCCTAGAGTTGTATCTGAAAGGAGTCCCATAATGGAGTGAACAAAGCTCAGAAGAGGTAAACCCCTACAGGGTTATTCCTACCTAAGTGCACGTAAAACATCAAGTGTATATATCAACACTCATTCAAGTGTAATATTTATATGAATGCAATTATTGATAAAATGTTTATAAGCCTATATCCTGAGTCACATCGACTCTCTCACACATGCTGAAGCTAAGTGTGAAATATTATATATAGATGTAAAGATATATATATGTGTGTGGAAATATTCCAAAAAATGTGGACCTCCTTCAAAAAACAATAGTGGACTTTCTCCGAACAAAATATGCTGTTCTAGGACATACTCTGAGAAATATGGATCTCCTTCGAAAAATCATATTAGACATTTTCTAATAAAATATTTTTTTTCCTTAGATATTTTCCAAAAACTACCGCGTAACTCAGCTTGAACTTTGTCCCAATTCGAGTTCACATATTAATATTCATCATGCTCCTAAAAAAAATACTACATAACTCTGTCTTCACGTTATCCCAATTTGAATTCGCAAAATATAATCTATTATACCTTTGTGTGTGTGTGTGTGTGTGTGTGTGTGTCATGCACCCACCCATTTCTATTAAAAGTTCCCTTGTGCATATGAAATGCAAATATGTCATTTATGATTAAACCATATTCCAAACACAGTTATAACTATTCAAACCCAATTCACACTATAATATATTTTATTAAATGAAACATAGCAACTTTTCACCAATTAACCATTCCCAATGAAATTTCTAAATTGTTCGAATTGAAATATAAATGATGATCCTTTATGACCTTTAAATAGAAAGAAATTCTAATTGGAGAAAAAAAGAAATTCTAATAGGAGAAAATCACAACCTCTCGAAATATTTCACTTAAACTTTATAAATTTGATATCAAACTAAAGCTCTTGCCACGTAGAGTAACTTTTATTCTTGGACTATTTTATTCCGACTCCAAAATAATCTGTTATGATCAAAAGAAAATCAATGAATCTTTTAATTTTGTTTTTCTACATTGTCTCCCCCCCCCCCCCCAAGTGTTTTTTTCCCATCATCTCGTAATCTCAATTCCCATTGTTTTGTTTCTATTATTTTATTAAAATAATATATTTAAAAACTTTTTTTTTCTTTTTTTGTGATGCTGGACTGCGCATGGTGCAACTACCTCATTGACGTTGTGGCGCAGTCCTTTTTTCCTAATTATTCTAATAATTATTAAATAAATTAAAAAAAATAACAAAATTCTGACTTCCTTAGAATTTGACAAAATTTGTCACTATAGCTATATTTTTCAAGATGAATTCAATGATGAAATACATTTTATCATTAGGGTTCTAAAATTTTCAGCTTATTTTTTTATTGCAAAATTACTATTTTGCCCATTTTTCTAGAAAAAAATCATATTATTTATTTATTCTTTGTTATCCTAATTCTTGCCTTTTTGTGTAGCTTTGATTGGTACACTATAAGAGAAATGCTCCCTTCATCTAGAAATAGTGTGATATATTTTCACCTTTAGCATGCTAATAAATATTCTATTTCTTCATGTAGATTCTACAAATACATTGCCTAGATATTCACAAATATCTATCTTTTTATATTCATCTGAAAGTGATTTTATTTAGTTAATAGTATTATTTGAAGTCATTAAATGTTTCATTCAGTATTATTATTAAAACTAAATAAGGTATACTTGTAAAAAATTGGATCCTTAATGGTACACTCAAATGGCCCTAGAATATAGATGTTGGTTAATTTAAAAATTATTTCAATTAATAATGAGTTACGCAACAAGAAATCAAAGATCCAAGTAGTAGTTAACAATAATATATCAAGTAATAGCAAAATAGTTTACAAATTATTTTTTCTTAAGTAATATATCTACTAAGTATGTGCAAAAATATTAGTCTTAGATAGTTAATTCCTAGTTAATGTTATATACAAAAATAAATGTCTTAGGAGAGATAATGCCTGAAAATCAAATTAACTATTGGATATCTTTTCAAAAATATTTAAAAATTAGTAAATAAGATTAGAAAAAGAAATAATTATAGTACGAGATTAGAAAATAAAAGTAAAAGATTAATTAGTTAATAAGATTAGAAAAATAAAAATAAAAAATTAGATTTTCATTTTTCAATTGACAAAATGAAGATTAAAAAATTAAAGTACAAGGCATATATTTATAGAATAATAGAATTATTCTATATCATTTTTCCCTCTCGTTCTTCGAGTGAGTATATGGAAATTCAGTACCTTGCACTCAGAGAACTAGGAGAAAATACTTCCGAAATTTCTATGTACGCATGCATAAACTATGTATTATTATGGGATATAGATATGTTCTTACATTTAAAATGAATATATGGAGTGATAAGGATGACATTTAATAATTAAATTGAATAAATAAAATTTTTATTAAAAGAAACTTAACATCATAGTTTTGAATGATTTGATTTTAAGATTAAGCATAATTCTTTGCAAATATAATAGAGCAAAATAAGTTCAAATTATTAATAGATGTACAAAAGGATTATGAATAGAATTTTGAATAAATATTTTTTGAGTGGGCTAGAAACATTCATCAACTTTGCTTGTAGTCAATTGAGATGGATTGATGAAGATAAAATTAAGTATTCATGTAATAACCATAAGTGTCAGAATATGTCTTTTCGTGATGTAAAAACTATTAGATACCATTTGGCTACATATGGCTTTGTACCAAATTATTATTTTTGGATTTATCAAGAAGAAAGTACAATGGCTATGAACATTGATCAAAAATGAGGGTACTGAATTATATGTATATAGTGAAAAATCATCAAACACATACCATAGAATAGTCATGGAAGCTGTTAGTACTAGCTTCAATATGGATTACATGGATGAACCATCTAATCACGAAGCTCAAAATTTTATGATATTTTTAAAAATGTAGATAATGAGTTGTAGCATGGTTTTAAAACACATTAGCAATTGTCACTTGTGGCTCGACTTATGAGCATATGAAGTCATAAAATCATATGTCTAAAAAATTATTTCATCAGGTGATATAACTGATGAAAGAGATTGTTCCAGATAATAATTTGGCCACTAACAACTTTTACAACACTAATAAATTACTGTCTAATGGGTCTACTAGTGGAAAAAATTAATTGTTATTTCAATGGATGTATGTTATATTAGTGTGGTGTTAGTTACTTAATTAGCTATAAGTTTTCTGATTATCCTCGGTTTAAGAATCCACTTCATGTTGCAGAAATGCAACAGGAGATGAAAATTACATATAAGAAGATGTATTACTCACTACAAGAAAATGACAATTTAGCTAGAAAAATTTAGCTAGGGATCAATCCCTAGCTAGATTGCATGGGATTAGCTAGGGGATAGAAAGGGATTTTTGATTTTAAACTGAAATAAAAATTTGCGATGGATTAGTGATGGATTAGAGATGGAATTGGTCAATTAAAATTTTCCATTATTATTTTTTTATAAATTTCTATGCAATGAAAAGCAAGAAATTTAACAATGAATTTAGCGATCGATTTTCCCTAGCTAATTAGATCCAGACATAATCTGTAGCTAATATTTTAGTAAACTCCGTGCAAAGAAAAGCGGGGAATTTAGCAATGAAATTTCTATCGCTAATTATATCAAGACAAAATCTATTGCCAAATAATTATCTGAATTTATTTTTTACAATTTTCTATATAAATGGAAGTGATAATTCCTTAAATGTTTATTTTCTCAAAATATATGCATTTAGCTATGGATTTTTCTCTAGCTATTTGGGCTTGTGATAATTTCTGTCGCAAATTTTTAATAATTTAATTTTTTTAAAAAAATATTCTTTTTAATATTTTATATAATTTTCTATATTAAATGTATGTAATAGTAGTCTATAGATGAGCGATCCATGAAAGACACAGTCTCCTCGTATAATTATAAAAATAGGTTATTATAAAAAAAATCATAAATATATAAATATGAATAAAAATTTATATTAAATAAGACTAAAATAACTATTTTTTTGATTATAACTTAATTAAAAAATTATACAATATATTTTTCTGATATTTTTAATTATGTTATTTAAATATTTGTATTAAAAAAATTTAAATAATTTATTATTTAATTATAATAATTTTGAAAATACTTAATTAAAAAATAACATAAATAAAAAAATACTACTAATAAAAAGCTAAAATAAACAATTGTTTGATTAAATAAATAAATGTATAAAAATCTATGAATTAACGAATAAACAAGTAAATATTATTATTATTCCTATAATCATAATAAGTTTTTATGATTATAGAAATCTTTTAAAAAAATAATGACTAAAAGATTTGAAAATTTTGAATTATAAGAAAATTCAAAATTTTGATATAATTTAAAAAAAATAAATTGATATTTAAAGATTAATACAAGGATGTTTTAATTACATCAAAAAAAATTTTATGAATTAAAAAATAAATATCTAAGTGTGATTATTAAATGAACACTTCAAATATTCAAATTTATAATGACTAATAGATTCAAAATTTATGCCTTTATAAAAATTTCATATTATATTAAAAAAATAAATTGAATTCTTAAAAATTCATAACCATAAAATATTATATATATATATATATATATATATGAAATTCTTTATTATATATAATATTATTTTATTTATTTATGAAATAATATCATTTATGGTTAAATAAAAATCTATTTCATTTTTTTATTTAAATTATTTATTGTTTTATTTTATTTAAATTTTATATTTTTGTCTCTTTATTTTCTATATATTTACATCATATTTATTTATTTATAATTTCCATGAAAAAAAAGTGCTAAGGCATTAAATACTTAGCATTTTTTCTATCTTTCAACAACAAAGAGAGGAGAAGTGAAACGGAAATGCGGGAGCAACCTACAAAATCTACCTCTTCTTGTTACCAGGTAACATTATTATTGTTCTTCTCCTTCGGAATGCTATATATGTATTTTTATCTCTTTCAATTTTATTACCACAAGTAGGGTTTGCTTTTTACAAAATATTCGGGTTTGATTTTTTTTTTAATTTTCCACCAATTTTTCTTCTATTTTCATATCACGTATATGAAGTTGACTCTACTCCATTAATAAAACAATAAATGGTTAGTGTAAACTTTGTTATTTTATTGTTTAATTTTTTAGGGTTTTATGGATTTCAAATACCGAATATTTGCATATTGTTTTCTACTTCTGTAACTTAAGAAAAAAAAATATGATTAATGTCTTCTGAATCTGTAACTTGAGAAAAAATGAACTTAATGTTTATGGGGTTTATTTTTGTTGTATCCAAATATATTATAAATAGGTAACATTATATATAAACTTTTAAACATTTATATAATCATATCACATTATATATAAATGTCTATACTTTAATATATATAAATGTATTACATTATATATATATATTGATATGGTTATATAAACATATAATGTTATATATACATATTTATACATATGTATTAATGTTTATAAATATCTATACAACATTTACATAAAATTATCCATTTATATAATTTTTTATATAACAATTATATAACATATAAAATATTTATACTTTTTTGTAAACATTTACATAACATATTAATTTGTATATAAATATATAATATTTATAATGTTTATATAAATGTGATATATATACTATATAATATTTATAAAAGTGTTGCATATATATAATTATATATATGTAACATTTATACAAATATTTTAAACACTGATATTATATCAAAACACTTGTATAATTATTTAATCATATGCCAATATATAAAAAAGTATTAATAACTATATTTATAATTATGTAAACTATTTTTATAATTATATTTATAACTATACATAACTATTTTTTTAACTATATAATAATTTATAACTATATGTATAATTCTATATAATTATATTTCTAACAAAATATAATCAATGTATAATAATATATAACTATATATAATTGTATTTTAATATATGTATAACTATAAATATGTTATATATAACAATATCTTTAACTACATACATATATATAACAATATGTATATAACTATATATAAATATTTGTATATGTAATACTCTTTATAATTAAATATAACGATATTTGTAACTATGTATACATATATGTATTGATATAATTAAATCTATATATGTGTTTATAACTTTGTATACATTTATGTATAACTACTTATAACTACTTGTATGAATATATCTATATATAACTATATGTTTAACTATATATAACTTTATTTTTAAGTATATATACTATAGGTATAAGAACATATAGAGGTTGACCTCCCACTCTGGTGACCATCTCTTGAGGTCTATTGATTCTGTTTCTTTCTCTCATCAAATCCCTTTACTGCCATATGACAAAGGAATTGAGATTTAGTAGAAGAAATGAGGTTGACATTCACAAAGCTGTTTAGCAGGCTGTTTGCCAACAAGGAGATGAGGATTTTGATGGTATGTCTTGATTCTTCTAGTAAGGAAACCATTCTGTATAAGTTGAAGCTTGGTGTAATTATCACCACAATTCCTACTATTTGCTTCAATGTAGAGATTGTTGAATATAAAAATATCAGTTTCACTGTGTGGGATGTTCGGGGGTCAATACAAGATTTTCCCTCTCTGGAGACATTACTTCCAAAATACCCAAGGTATTATATTTGTGGTGGAAAGCAATGACAGAGATCAAGATATTGAAGCCAGAGATGAGTTGCACAAGATGCTAAACGAGGATGAGCATCGAGATGTAGTTTTGCTGGTGTTTGCCAATAAGCATGATCTTCCTGATGCAATGAATGCAACTAAAATTACTAACAAGCTATGTCTTTACTCTTTTTGCCAATACCATTGGTACATAAAAGGACCTATGCTACCTCTGGCAAGGGCCTCTATGAGAGTCTTGATTGGGTTTCCAATAACATTGCCAGCAAGTCATTAAAAATGTTAGCAGCATGAGAGAAACTTTGTTGACATATCTGGATGTGGATCTATTCTTTGCCTATTTGTCCTGAGTTTTGTTCTATTATGTGGATGACATCATCTATTTCTAGGGGGATTCAAATTATATTTATATTTAATTTGTTGACATACTATTATGTGCCTGAAATACAATACCACATTTACTTTGTTTTAATCTATTGTAAGTCGAACTTGTTTGTTTTCTATTTTATGTCTTTTTGCCATTGGATCCCAAAGGAATAAGAACATATAACTATAAATAATTATCTTTGACTATATGTATAACTGTAAAAATATTATACATAACTATATTTAAATATATAATTAACAACATATATTTAATATATATTTTTATATATTAGTATATAAAAATGTATTTTACTATATCTATACCTATACATAACTATATGTATAAATATATAAAATTATATGAAAAAATATATATACCTACATGTATAAATATAAGTATAACTATATGTGTCACTATATGTATAATCACATGTAACTATATTTATATTTACATGTATAACAACATACAACATTATGTTAAAATATATGTGTATAACTATTTATATATATTTGTATAACTATATAAAATTCTATATAATTAAATATAACTAAATAAGGCATGATTTATTATCCTGACAATTTTTTAGTTGATTGTGGAGATAGAACTTGCAACCTCCAAGGAGGCACACATCTATCTCAATAATGAGTGTATCGAGCTTTTGGTTTTTGATGTGTAAATATATATATATATACATATACATTCATTTAATTGATGTTTATAATATATATTTATAGCTTTTATATATAAATATTATATATATATATATATATTGTTTTTTGTGCGTGGATATATATAATTTATTGAACACATGTGGAATAATGTTAAAAAATATTGATTAATATCCAATCTCATTTAAATTCATTGAAAAAAAAGATTGAGACATGAATATTAACAAACATATCAAGCATCATTGAACTTCATTGAATTTTAATTTAAAACCATTTATTCATATTAAAAAATTTGTTACATTTCAAAAAAATTGTATTGAATAAAATTAAATATAAATCATCAATATATATAGAATACATTTGTATATCTTCAGAATGCATCAAAACACTTTGTTTTTGTTATTCTAATTGAATTTTGAGTATTATCAAACATTATTACTAATAAATGAGAATTGTTAAAATATTATCATATGCTTATTTAAATATTCTTGTAAAGCATTGGAATACAACAACAATATTATTTTATCATATGCTTTACAACAATATTATTGTAAAGCATTGGATCTCCATTCCATTAATTTATTCTTTATTTTTTATTTTAATATTCAAATATTGAGTTGAATCATAGTAAAAATTGTGTTATTTGAAGCTAAGCGATCAAAATCATTGGTGCAAGCACACAAAGAGGATAACAACCCCATTATAGGCCTTGGGACCGAGAGAGAGTTCTGGTTGCAGGGAGACAGGGTGCAAACTTTGATGCACCAAGCCTGACTCATGGCTTGTCTTCAAGGTTTTCCTCTAAAAGTTTTTAGATAAATTTTCAAAAATTTAAATAATATTCGCATTTCTTATTAATGTTGATAGTGATGTTTTGTGCCTTCTTTGTGAAATATAAATGGGATAATACTTTACCTATTGTTTCTATATCTATATCTATACATATTGTTCTATATTTATAAGAGATATCCATAAATAATACAATATATATGTATATATACTATATTATATATGTACATATATACTCATTATATGTGCATATACACTCCAGTATTATATGTACATATATAATATATATAACCATCTTATTGATGAGCATGATGTTTGTGATATTGCTTGTGTTTTGCTGGGTGCCATGTTCTTACTTTATCAAATGATAAGTTGTTTTATTGATAGCCTTTTGGTCGAAGAATTATCATGTCTTACACATCGAGGCATGTCTGGCACACATAGCTACACTTCGAGAGTGATATCGAGGTTTTTCATCATATGAGTTTCCCTAATAAAAATAACATGTTATATAAGAGCATTGTTTGTATGAGGTTATTCATCAAGTGTATTATATTTATTTTATGTTGGGTGATTAAATGTTTTACATGGTATCAAAATAGACCCTAGGGAAAGCTAAACTCTAGGAGGGGTGTGTTGGAAAGAGCTGTAAACACCTAAAAGGAGTGCATCCACTATGCACTAGCACCATGATTACCCACGAATTGTGTGCTATGCAAATCTTTGCATGCTCACTGTATGTTATTAAAACCATCACACTCCCACTGTGTGTTATTGAAATCATTGCTCACAAGGTTTAGGCCTCAATTCCAACTACATCAATGCCATATGTGACCCATAGGGGTTGACGTTGCTGAATCTGAATTTTATGAGCCAGATAAGATGCTCTACGACCTCAAGAACAAGCAAAAGGTGAGATGTTGATTTCTCTGTGAGCTCGTAAGAGGCTTGGCATAGCATTGAGCTATGAAAGTTTTTGTTTTATTGTTTTTTTTTTGTTTTTAATTTGATTTGGTTGCTTGGATAGGGCGTAGACCCTTCTTATCAAGGTGAACCAGATTCCATCAATGACAAACTACATGCATTGAAACTGTGAAGTTGTGCAGATAAGATGGATGGGCTATTATAATGGCAATGAAGTACAGGTAAGACATCTACTCGAACATCATGATAGGTGATTTGATAAGCATCCTGATGAAGTATATTTAGTATTCTTGTTGATTGAACTCATGTTCTTAGGTTAAAGTAATATTCATTCACAATAGTATTGAGATAAGATTTCATTGATGATGATAATGAGAGGTTAAAAGAAAATTTGTATGAAATTGTAATCAAGTTTTCTGGTTTGATATATTTTTTTGTGTACATGAGATATTCATAGATTTTATGCTTTCGTAAATTATTTTAATACTAGTTTTTAATTTCTCGTGCATCAAAACAAGATTAACTATTCATGCTCATACCCATCAAATATTCTTTCAAATGGTCATTTATTTTTCCCAAAAAAAGTTTTCTTACAGTTTTTCAAGCAAAAAAACTTAATAATAAATTTTAATTCATGTGGAATATGTAGATTAGAAAAAAAAAGATTTTGATTTTTGGTAATGATAATTTCCATGCATCAATAGTTCATTTGAACTAGAAAGGTGTGATATATGGACAAGATAAATAAATATGAGAAGATAGGAAAATAGTGTGTTCATGTGTGTGTGTGTGTGTGTGTGTGTGTGTGTGTGTTCGTGTGTAGATTTGGACACATATAGTTATACTATATTTATGATGTATGCATGTATATTGCATATATACATGCCTATGCATTTTTAAGTAAATGCAGAGAAATACCTGATGGATACGTGAATGATAGCACTGTTCATTAGTTTTTTTATTGCTAAATATTACAGATCATTCCCGTTAATCCCAAGTCATTTCTTAACAACTTGACTTGGAAGATAGTCATTGTATTACTCAAGTGGGGAATGAAATACAAAGGTGAAGTACCTTGTTTTCTTTTCCTATGCAATGGATTTTTTTTCTCATTTTTTTTCTTTCATTTCTTTTAGGTTTCTTTACTTCGGTGGATTCCTATCTAAACCTATAGGTGTGAAAAAATTCAATACCACGTAACCTATTGTCATTTCAAATTCTATTTTCTTTTTGTTTGGTACTTTCTAACTTTCTTATAATTAACCATGAACTGATGTGTGAAGCTGGGCAACACAGAAGAATATGTTGATGGGCAGTTCACTAAAAATCTTGGAAAAATTTTGATTCAGTAATTTAAAAATAAGCTCATGATTATCTCATTGTGTGAAATTTCTAGCAAATGACAGTTGGTATTACATGCACTAGTCTTTCTATTTATCAATGACATAGTGGTGTGCTATATATAATCACATAGCTCATGATGCGCTAGTCTATATATGTAGTATGTTATGCTACATATGCAGGTGTAACAATGTTCTCTATCTGTGTGGAGGACTAGAGGACAACGAACTAGAAATAATGTTCATGCCTGAGAGACCTATATGTGTATTTTTTAAGTCCTAGATTATTTCCTTCTGTTTTCTTTGATTGTATGTGTATTTGCATGAAAGTACATGTGTGTGTGTCATCTGAGGCTATGTGATTATATATACGTACATATAATAATGTAGTATATACATACATATATATTATAGTATATACGTACATATATACTATAGTATATATGTATGTATATACTAAGTATATAAGTACGTATATACATAGTATATATGTACGTATATATTGAGTATATATGTTTATATATACTAATAATATATATACGTATATACTCAGTATATACGTACATATATACTGAGTATATACATAAGTGGGTGCATATAATTATTTGTAGACATGTATATATTGTCATGCATACAGACCCATTTACACACACACACACACATTTGAATATATAATTGCTCGGGCTGATCTAGTCATCATCATACTTTGCTTACCGATGCGGGTCATAAAAGGAATGGATATTAGAGCTTCCCCAAAGCTGTGGCATGAAGATATTTCTATTCCAGGCCAGTCGGGAAGACAGTGACTAGTTTAAATTTATTAGTAATTGTGTAGATATTCACTTATCACATGGTACAAAGCATATATACGAGAAAATAAGTTTTCTTGCTGTAGATTCTACAATGATTGGTTCTAATTATACTAGATCTTAGGGTGAAGATGATGATAATGCTCGTGTAGTGTCGTGTAATTTTATTTAATTTCACAAAACTATATTCAATCGGAAGGAAAAATGTAATATTACCCAATTTTTACAAGCCACGAGTATCTAGAGGAATTCGGGTCCTATTTCGGGAGAAGTAGCTTGTCGTCTCGTCAAAAACTTGCTCAATCTCAAAACATGTGGTTGGCAAAGAAGTTCATCAATCGAGCATCATTGCCCACCCCGCTTTTATTATCATTGCCGCCTAGTCAAATTTTTACAAGCCCGTACGTATATACTCGGTATATACGTACGTATATACTCAATATATGTACATATAATATTGTAGTATTATATGTAGATATATACTGAGTATATAGGTACTAAGTATATATGTACATATAATAATGTAGTTTATATGTACATATACTACAATAATATGTATAACAAGTGAAATGCTAATATATATGTGTATATACACTATAGTATATACATATATAATGTAATATTATATATTTATCAATACATAACTTTTTTTATTTTTTTATTTTGATTTTATTGACTAGTTTAAATTTCGTACAGATATGATACTGTATTATTCCCCATATGAAGCTTTTATAAGTGAAGAGATTTTTTACTAGACATGATGCACCGCGACTCGGATAGCTTTGTAATAGCAGAAAGATAGTGATCGGAGGAGCTAAGGGAGAGAAATTAATGGCAATTCATAGATAGATTATACTTTATGCACTATCGGTAGATATATTGATGAATAAGATGTAATAAAATTTGTTATGTTTTTGTTTTATTTATGTAAAATATTGTATCAGAATAATTTATTAAATGATTTTATTTTTTGTTAATTATAAATTATCATATATAGTTTCTATTTTTATTCAATTTAATATAAAAATATTAAATTATTTAATTAAATTTTTTGAAAAAAATAATTTAATTAATTAAATTATTTAATTAAATTTTTTATTAAATTAAAAAAAAATAATTTTTTTTAAAAAATTAAAATTTAATTTAAATTATTTAATTAAATTTTTTCTTTGCTAATTTAGCTAGGGAATTTTCCATTGCTAATTTAGTTAGGGAAACCATTATTTCAGATAGGAAATTTTTAGTCGCTAATATTTTTAAGCTAGGGACTCTTTCCCTCGTTAATTTTTAGCAACGAGTACTTTAGATTCAGATAGATTTCATCGTTAATTCGTCATTGTATCTAATTTAACGACGGAAAAATCCTATTTAGCTAGGGAATTTTCCCTCGATATTTGGGATTTTTATTTAATTCCTCAATTGTAGAGACTATATGCAACAAATCCTACATAACATGATATGAGGTGGCATTCTAAGCATGAGGTTGAACAAGGGATGATACGTCATCCATTATATTCACTTGCTTGGAATATTTTAATCATATACATCAAGATTTTGCTGTTGAAAGTCAAAATGTGAGATTGAGTCTCTACACTAATGGTTTTCAGCCATTTGGCCAATCTGAACAACAGTATCCTACATGACCAGTGATATTAATACCTTACAATTTGCATCCAAAGTTGTATATGAAGGAGCAATATATGTTTCTGTCAAAATTGGTTCTAATGCCAAAAAATCTAAAAGACATTTTAGATATTTTCTTACAGCCTTCTATAGCAAAGTTGAATCATTTGTGGAATGTTGGTGTGAATACATATGACATCTCAAAGAAGCAATTTTTTATTATGCGGGCTACCCTTATGTGTACGATAAATGATTTTTTTTTGATATTTAATGTTGTCTGGTTGGAGTGCTATAGGATGATTAGCATGCCTGTATTGCATGGATAAGTCTGATACTTTTACTCTCAAATTTAATGGTAAACAGTTATTGTTTGATAACCAACATAAGTTTCTGCCTACAAATTATCCATTTTCTAGAAATAGAATTGCATTTTGAAAAATTAAAAAATTTACGATAGTTCCACCAGCTTTTCATTCAAGAGATGATATCTTGCTAGAGATTCAAATAGGTTTGAAGAAGCCAATTGAAATGGATTCTACTAGAACTAATGGACCAATATGCAAAATATTTGGCTGGAGGAAATGTAATATTTTTTGGGACTTACCCTATTGGAGGTCCAATTTAATTCATTATAACTTGGATATAATACATATTGAAAAAAAAATGTGTTTGACAATGTTTTCAACAATATCTGGAATGTAGACTAAAAAACAAAGGACACTTTAAAAATCAAAGACAAGAGTTGAATGATTACTATTGGCATCCTAAATTGAAATGGAATGAGGCTACTGAAAAATACTCTAAAGCTTGTTGCACACTTGATAAGAAGGCAAGACAGACATTGTGTGAATAGGTTAAAAATTTGAAATTCTTGGATGGATATGTGTCAAATATGGGAAGATGTGTGGATAAGAAGAAACTTAAGTTATTTGGAATGAAAATTTATGATTATCATGTATTTATGCAAAGATTAATACTTGTTAGTTTCCGTGAAATACTTCCTCTAATTGTTTGGAAGGTCCTTACAGAACTTAGTTTGTTCTTCAAATAACTAATTGTAACCACAATCAAAATAGTTGATATGGTGAGATTGGAGAATGACATATCTTTCATTCTTTGTATGGATATTCCCACCAATCTTTTTTTGATTCAATGGAGCATTTTCTATTCCATTTGGTTTTTGAAGTTAGGATAGCTGAGTCAGTGCAATACAAGTGGATGTATCCTTTTGAGAGGTAAATAAATATAAGTATTCGTGTTATATTATTTCAAGCATAAATTAATATTGTAATTTGATTTAATTAAAACCTAAAATAATGGTTGTAATATTGAGTATATATACCCAAAATTGTTGCAAGTTTAATCATAAAATTATTTTATCCTGGATAAGAATAATTTTAAAATTGATATCCATTGTTGTCTCTTGGTTTATATTTTTGTGGTGTTTATGTTGAGTAGTTAAAACATAGGCAACTAACCTTTCCCAGCTATGAGGGTGATTCTATGCTAGAAGCTGAATTTGTGATTTGGTCCAAGAACTATATGAGAATTATTAATTCTTAATTTTTTGAATAATTTTATTTATTAGTATCTTATATTATTTTAGCATCATTTGTTGAATTTATGCAACAGACAAATGATCCTTCGAATGGAGATTCCAACATATTTATACAGAATCTAAGTAAATGTCCATTTTAATATGTGACAACCTATCCTGGGTATATTGTCACTGGATATAAAGTTAATACAATATTGCATTGTTCTTCTAAAGCAACTCTGAACAGTTGTGTATGCATTAAAATCTCAAGTTATAGTGCATATGAGATGATTATTATAGTCAACTAGCAAAAGTTATTATGTTTGAGTATCCTAGACTCAAAAATAATAGGATTGTATTATTATAATGAGTGGTTTGATCATACATGAAATGTGAGTACGAAGATTAATCCAGATTATAAGCTAGTGGTTGTTAACCATAAATACAGATTTAATCGATATAAGCTAATTATTATAGCAGTTCAAGCCACTCAAGTTTATTATTGTACGTATCCGAGTTTATCTCATGATAAGAGTGACTAGTGGGCCATTTGCAAATCAAAGCTCAATTAATTGTTCATGTAACAACATCTTAACAAAGAAGTGCAAACTTAGCTATTGCACTGGCATTTCAAGAAGATGACATAAATAATATTGAGACTGTGAATGTAGATGAAGATCCATAAAACTTATGTGACTTAAATGGTGGCCTAATAGAAATGAAGATGATCATGTTCTATCTAAAGATGAGTTGGAACTTCCATCAGAATCAGATGAAATGTTAGAAGATCCATTAAAGGATGATTGTGATACCAATATTTAAACTTTTATGATTGTATTAGAATATTATAATTTCAAAGACTTTCTATATTTTGTTGCAATCCATTGGTGTGTGTTATTCTAAAATGCATGGTTGTCCATCATACAATATCAATTTATGTTTTCATTATATCTCTATTATTTGTTCTATGTATTTACTTTTTGTATAATAGATGCCACATAAAGGATGTGGGCATGGTGGAGGTGGATGTGAACGTAAACATGGATGAGATTCATCTAGTATTTAATGTCCTATTGTACAGTCAGTACCATCTCATACACCCTGCGCAAACATCACCATCATCATCACCATCATTGACACCATTACCAACACCTTTATTAGATAAAAGGCCACCACCCATTGTCCATCCTTCACACACTTTTGATCCATCACCAAAATACAGCACATTATATGCCATCAGATGTTGTTCCCTCATTTACAGCACCATCGACATCATCAAATATTGTGGCTTCCTTTGTAAGCAGTGATAAGTTAGTAATAGATATTATGGATGAAAGGTATATGATATATGTACATATTACTTTAATAAAAAAGTATGATGTCCCTATTAGTGGTTTTGTTTTTATATATAGTTATGAATTGCTTGTTTTTCAATGTTTTATGTTTATTTTTACTTTTTTATTCCATCTCACAAGTGTTCGGCTATAATTACAAGAGTCTTTCAAGAAAATGGTTGATTCTAAAGTATTCTCATGGAAAAAAAAATTCCTAAATCAATAAAAAAGACTAATTTTGATGACTTTCAAGTATAAACAAAGAAATAAAAGTATTTCAAATTAATTATCTTATTAATTAACTATTGTATTGATTATTATTCAAGCATAAATGAATGATGTCCTTATTATTAATATAGTTTTTTTGTAAATTTTTTATATATTGAATCAGTCCACCCCAATTTGATGAACAGATTAAGTCATTGTGGGAGAGCAAAACTATCAAATAGTACTCAGATTTTATTTATAAATTCAAGATTCTAAATGATATGCCTGATTTTATACCTGAGGAATTAGTGGCCAGAGTGGTTTAAGTATTTGGAGGAGCCAGAAGTGAAGAAAAAATTAAAGATAGCCGACAAAAACCAATGGACTAAGGTAGCTGGACTAGGTACAGAAATATCTCGCCACATAGGAGGGTCAAAGTCGAGCATTGAGCACACTCGAGATTTGCTACCATTTATAACTTTAAATCATTTAAATATTTAGCAGTTAATCTAATAGTCCAAATAATTTAAATCTTTGCATACTTTTAAAATTTTAGCTAAAATTTTTTAACATGTGTTATTTTTTGACTTAATAAATGCATACTTTAGGCTGAAGAATAGGGTCGAGATCCCAATTTTTATGAGATTTTTAGGAAGATGCATGTGAAGAAAATAGATGGGCTATTTTTTGATAACAAGTCTTAGATGATTGCTGTAAGTATCTCTTATATTAATAAACTATTTGGCTACTATAGTAAATTTTGAAAGTTATGTGTGGAATGAAAAATATTAGATTTATTTTATTTATATCTAGCATTGTATTTTATTTTCTATTTTATCATAGGACCTCATGGAAGAACATGTGATAGCTGCTTCTCAGCCAATTGAGGAATCTATAGATCTTCAATCAATTGACTATAATTCTATCTATTTGGAGACCATAAAAGGTCAGATGAAACAATGAGTAAATGATATCAGCTTGAAGGGAGTGGCTTTTTGTTCTAGTAGTCATGCTTCTAGTTCATCTGTCACAATAGTGGTGGATGAAGCAGTTGAACAAGTATTGAAAACAAATGAATGTTTTGTATTTATGGAGATGGAAATGAAAGAGAATGATCAGTAAATTACTTTTTTGAAGGAAGAAATGTAGGAAATGAAAGAAATTAATAATGAAATGAAAGAAATTAAGAATACAATGCAACATTAGATGTCCTATATGGAGTCACAGTTAGTGGTTATGACATGACAGATAGCATACTGAGTTCCAGAAGAGTATCCATGCCAAATAGGGTAGCACAAATCTACTAGCTAATGATGAGGATGATGATTTAGTTTTAGATGATTATATACCTATGTTATGTTTTTGTTTTAACTATTTAATTATAAAAAAAGGTTTATAGCATATTTTTTTATTCAATTTAATATAAAAATTTAAAAAATATGTAATCTAATTTTGCGTAAAAAAATAAAATTGTGAAAATAGCTATGGAATAAAAATAGATAGGGATTTTTCCCTCGCTAATTTAGCTAGGGAATTTTCCGTATATATTCAGTCAAAAAATATTAATTACTTCTCTTAATTATGATCAAAATTATAAAGGGAAAAAATATAATTAGCTAGGAAATTTTCGTCGATCAAAAATTTGCTAAGGAATTTTTTCTCTCGTTAATATTTTGCGAAGAGCACTTAAGCTTGAGATAATTTCAATCATAAATCCATTATTATTCTCGTTTAGCGATATAATTTCTTATTATAGCTAAAAAAAATTTCTTAGATATTTGTCTGATTATTATTAGACTTTATAATTTACCACTATAGATATGCATGAAAGATGAGTATATATTTTTGTGTTATCATGCCTTATTAGAGACACTCAAAAGAAAAGTTAGATATTTTTCTACAACCCCTTATTACAGAATTCAAAATTTTGTGGGAGGATGATGTGGTAAAATATGATATATCTAGAAGGTAGAACTTCCAAATATGAGCAGCACTTATGTGGACCATAAGTGATTTTCCTGCAAATTTAATATTGTCAAGATGGAGAATTATAAGGAAATTAGCTTGTCCTTAATGTATGGAGAACTCAGATGCATTTTTTTTGAGCCAAAGAAAAAAAACTTCTTGGTTTGATAACCACCATAAGTTCTTATATGTGGAACAATACTGAAGCTCAGTATCTATTACCACCATATAGGAAAAGCCATATAATTGTAAAAGGTGCACACCCCCTTTAAGATCAGATGCAAAAATATTAGATATAATTTAAATATATAGGTTCAAAAATATTATAGATATTGATACAGATTACATTAATGTGTAAATTTCAAAAAATTATCACTATGGTTGGAAGAAACTTAGTATCTTTTAGGATTTCTCTTATTAGAGAACCAACCTATTTTGGCACAACTTAAATATGATGCACATTAAAAAAAACTTTTTTGATAATATTTTTAATATTATCATAAATGTGAAAGGAAAAATAAAGGACAATATCAAATCAATAGAGAATTTGAAAGAGTTTGATTCACATCTAGAATTACATAGTGATGAATCAATGAATAAATTTTTTAAGGCTTGTTATAATCTTGATAAGGATGCAAAGGAAGCGTTGTGCAAATGATTAATGGAGCTCAGGTTCTCAGATGGATATGCATCTAACATGAGGAGATGTATTGATATAAAGAAGCACAAGTTATTTGGAATGCAAAGACATAACTGCCATGTGTTCATGTAAAGGCTAATACTCATAGTATTCTATAAATTACTTCCAAAAAATGTTTGGCGAGCATTGCCTAAAATAAGCATTTTTTAAAAAATCACTTTTAATGTCATAACAAATAAAAAAATGGAGAAAAAAAAATTTATATCTCCATAATTATATGCAGAGTTGAGTATATTTTTTCTCCTTGCTTCTTCGACTCTATAAAATATCTTCTAGTCCACTTGAATTATTAATCCATATGAGCAGAAGCAATGCAATATAGATAGATGTATCCATTTAAGAGGTTATATAATTTCTATTTTTTAATCTACAAATTTAAATGTATTTGACAAATATATTTTATTCTAATGATGTTTTTCAAAGATCTTAGAGAATTAAAAAAATTCAAAATAAAGCCAATGTGAAAGGAGCAATTTGCAATGCCTACATGGTTGAAAAGGTTTTTGCATTTTATGTACGCAACTTTTGGCCACAATTTTATAATTCACATAACAAAATATCATCAAACTATAATAATTTAATTAGGGATGGATTAGAAGAACATGATATAATTTTTATTTTCACACAAGCGGGTCAATTATATGGTAGAATAAAATCAAGATATTTTTTAGATGACTAGGAGTATCAAGTTGTGCAAACATACATTTTGTTGAACTTCAAAAAAGTTATACCTTATATTGAGTAAGATTTATAATCAATTTAAATTTTCATATTTTTGTCATGGTATGTGTTATACCTTTTTTATTATTCAAAATAGGTTAAAAATTAATTTTTAAGAATTTATGCTAAGAAATTAAGGCAAAGAGAATCACATATTGATGATTCTTACATTGATACAAAGCTTGACAAAGATTTCATAATTTGGTTTGAAAAATTTGTTAGTGTATAACTTATCATTCTTGCTTCTAAAAATAAAGATGCAATATTATCTAAGTATGATTTTATTTTATTTTTTTATAGGTATAATTTACATCATTAAATTTATGTAACATAAAAATAAATGATCTTGCAAAAGGGTCATTATGAAGTTTATTGATATATCTCATATATTATGTAAATAGATATAAATTTCATACATTGAAATATGATTCAAATAGAGTTGCAATAAATATTGGTGTAAGTACCAAGGGGTCAAACTTTATTGCATTTAATATTTATTTTCGTAGTCAAATGATTGAAATTCAACATGTGGAGTATCTTAAATTATCAATTAAGAGGACAATTCCATTTAAGTGAGATTGGTTTGATCCTATTTCAAATTTAGGCACTAGAATTCATCATCAATATAATTGTGTAGATGTGCACCATAAGAAATATTATTATGAGTACAAGATATTCTTGCAATTCAAGCTAAACAATTGTGTTACACCACTTATCCAACCACAAGAAGAATCTACAACTATTCAATTGTGTGTACCTAGATTAGTTGTATAAGTTGCTGAAAAAGGATGTTATTATCACTCCATTGTGTGTACCTGTATTTCAAGAGAAAAATGTTGAATTTCAACAATTCATTCCTTGGGTAGATTACGGGCTTCAAATATTACTTAGTGAAGATAAAAACTATTTGGACATTGATGATGACCATGTTGAAGAAGATAATTAGGATGAATTAATTGCAGAATCATATGATAATAAATATGTAGTTAGAGATGATTTGTTAGAAATTTATGATGCTGACTAGATATTTATTGACTTCCATATCATTTTGTCTTGCATATTTTGTAATTATTACAATTTGACTACTAGATGAAAAAAGAATTTGCTTTTGTGATTGTTAATGTGTTTATCATTATGTTTTGTTAATATGACATTTTTATGACATGTTTTTATTGTCTTTGTATTTTTTGATATTTATAGAACTTGATTTAGATATGAGAGGTAACCATTCAAGTGGCCGAGGATCAATATGTGAGTAGGGGTAGAGAAAGTCAACTAATAGTTTGTTTAAGAGGAAATCTACAACAATTCAGTGACGATAACATTACAAATATCTCTTTGCATTCTTCCATACATACAAATGATACATTGGCATCATCTTATCATGAGATACATGATTTAACTACCATTGATATTCTATCTTCATTTAAATTTGTACTGGAAGGTATTGTTAGCTCCATCCCACCTATCTAAGGAGGCTCATGTGTTTGTACTATAACATTGATAATGACTAGATATTCATAATCCATAGTTTATATGCCAATTTATGAGAACATCTTTATTCAGCCCGCAATTGACAATAAACTATTGGTAACTTTCTAAAATTTACTACATGCATGCATTATCATATTTCATTATTTTCATTTGTAACAAATTTAATAAACAACTGTGAATGATATTATAAGTAAATGATTAAGGTTAAAATATAATAATTTTACATTATGTAGTTTTAGATAAGAAATAAAAATAAATAAAATATTTACTTATTAGTAGAAAAATACGTGTATTATGTGTGTGTGTGTGCTAATGTTAAATTACCTATAGGTTTTTTCCTTCTTCTTCTCGTACAATCAGAAAGATATATAAGGAGAAACTAGTTGTAGAGAGTATAAAGTAGAGCAAATTGTCACCCAAATATGAAAGAATTTTATTGGGAAGAATTTGAAGTACAATTTTGATGTATTTACCTATTTTTCAATTTGATTTAATAAGAACTACTATTAAAATAAATATATTACAATGTATTCTTATTTTATTTGGTTTTTGAAGAAAAATATAAATAGAATAATATTTTGGTATTCTTGGTGAAAGATACATAGAATCGTGTGACTAATATGAGATACAATAACAAGATTGGAAAATGAAGAAAATAGAATGGTAAAGATACGATGCCTAATAGTGTTCCCCTTAATGACAATAATAATAATAAGACTTGATTTTCTAAGTGTTATTACATATAACACTACAAGAAAAATGTCATTTAGCTGGGGACAATTAACTAGCTAAATGGGCATTTTCCATCGCTATATGGGATATAGCTACGGATTAATGATGGATCAATTCCCTATCTATAGTATTCATTGCTAAAATTTAGCGACGGACAAATCCATAGCTAAAAAATATTTTTCGTTGCTAATTCAGCAAGATAAATGAAATTTTTTATCGCTAAACGGATATAACGAAGGAAAGTTTCCCAAGCTAAAGTACTCGTCGCTAAATATTAGCGACGGAAATAGTCCCTAGCTAAATAAATTTAGCGATAGAAAATTTCCTTGCTAAAATAAAGAAATCCTTTGCAAAATTAGCTTGGGAAAGTTTCCTTTCTAATTTAGCAAGGGGTGTTTCCCTTGCTAATTTAGCAAGAAATTTTTCCCTAGCTAAATTAGCTAGGGAATTTTCCTTATATATTTTAATTTTAAAACTAATTTCAAATTTTAATTTAATTTAAACTTTTTTAATTAAATAATTTAATATTTTTATATCAATTTGAATAAAAAAAGAAACTATAAATGATAATTTATAATAAACAAAAAATAAAATCATTTAATAACTTATTTTAATTCAATATTTTACATAATTAAAACAAAAAAATAATAAAATTTTATTACATCTTATTCATCAATCTATCTTCCGACAGTATATAAAGTATAACCTATCCATTCATTGACGTTGCTTTCTCTCTCTATGCTCCTTCAATCACCATTTTTCTACTGCGACAAAATTGTCTGAGTCACGACAGGTCATGTCTAGTGAAAAATCACATTACTTATACAAGCTTTGTATGGAGAAAAATACGGTATCATATCTGTAAGAATTTAAAACTACTCAATCAACTTAAAATAAAAAAAATTATGTTTTGATAAATATATAATACTGCAGTATATATGTAAATATATATTAGCATTTCACTCGTACATATATTACTGTAATATATGTACATAAAAACTGTAGTATTATGTGTGCATATACACTAAGTACAAATATACTCAGTATATATGTACAAAAATACTATAGTATTATAAGTACGTATATACATATATACCGCATTTGTTGTTGTTGCTGCTGCTCCCACTACCGCACCTACCACTATTGTCCCTGCTAATGCTGCTGCTGCTCCCACTGTCACCACCACTGCCAGTGCTGTTGCCGCCACTGTCATTGCTACCTATGCCGCTATCGCCACTACCATCGCAGTTGTCACTGCCACTGCTGGTGGGGCTGCTAGGGCTACTAGTGCTGCCACTTCTACCGCCACTGACTCCACTGCTGCTGCCAATGTTGTGGCCGCTATCAACGCTGTCGCCACTGCCATGGCCACTATAGCCACCACTGCCGCCGCCAGCCCCGCCGCCCCGGCACCGTCGCTGCCACCGCCAACCTTTCCGTCACCACCGCTTCCGCTGCCACCACCACTGAGCCACTATCGCCTCTGCCACTACTGCTGGTGCTTAAGGTGTTGTTGCCGCTGTCGTTGCTGCCGCTGCTGATAATAGGCTTTTACATACCTATAATATACCAAAACTCTTCCCAAAAAATTTGGAGACACAAATATATTCACAGATATATATATAAATAGTTATTATAGACTTGAACAAACACAAATTAAAGTTGATTGTCATGCCGCTTCAGCAAAAATTTAATTAAATAATTCAATATTTTTATATTAAATTGAATATATTAATCTATAAATGTTACTTTTTAATTAATAAAAAAGAAATCATTTAGTAACTTATTCTAATTCACTATTTACATAACTAAAACAAAAAAAATAATAAAATTATATTACATCTTATTAAACAATGTATCTATCGACAGTGCATAAAGTATAATTTATCCATGCATTGACGTTGCTTTCTCTCTCTCTACTCCTCCATTCACCAACTTTCTGTTGTGAAAAAGTTGTCCGAGTCACATTGCGTCATGTCTATTGAAAATCCTTTCACTTATACAGGCTTCGTATGCGAAATAATATGGTATCATATCTGTAAAAAAGTTTAACCACTTAATCAAATCAAAATAAATAAATAAAAAACTATGTTTTGATAAATATATATTATTGCAGTAAATATGTGCATATATACTAGCATTTCACTCGTACATATATTACTATAGTATATGTACTTATAAACTATAGTATTATGCGTACATATATACTTAGTACATATATACTCAGTATATATGTACATAAAATATTATAGTATTATTTGTATGTATATACTGACTATATACGTACGTATATAATGCATTTGTTGCGATTGCTTCCGCTGCCACTCCTACCGCTGCCAGTGCCATTGCCGCTACTTCTGCTGCTACTGTCGCTGTGATTGGTGTTGCCTGTGCTGCCGGTGTTGTCGGTGCTACCAGTGTCATCGGTGCTGCCAGTGCTGTCGGTGATGCCAGTGCTGTCGGTGTTGTTGCATGCTGCCGTCGTTGTCACTATTGCTTCCGCAGCCATCGCTAACACCACTGCCGCCACTACCCCAATGATTGCTACTGTCACCACTGCCGCCACCGTCATTGCCACCATTGCCGCTACCTCCACTATTGCTGCTACCATCACTACTACCTCTAACGTTGCTGCCGTAGCTTCCGATCTGCCGCTGTTGCTGCCACTGCCACCGCTGCCGGTGCTACCACCGCTATCATCTCTACCGTCGTTGCTACCACCACCACCGCTACTGTTGTTACCACTGCTGATAATAGGCTTTTACATACCTATAATAGGCCAAAACTCTACCCAAAAAATTCAGAGACACACAAATATATTCCCAAATATATTAAAATAGTTATTATAGACATGAACAAATACAAATTAAAGTTGATTGTCATGCAGCTTCAACAAAAATTAAATAAAATAATTTAATATTTTTATATTAATTTGAATAAAAACATAAACTATAAATGATAATTTTTAATTAACAAAAAAAATTCATTTAATAACTAATTCTAATTCAATATTTTACATAACTAAAAAAAATAACACAATTATATTACATCTTATTAATCAATGTATCTACCTACAGTGCATAAAGTATAATCTATCCATGCATTGACGTTGCTTTCTCTTCATCTGCTCCTCCGATCACCAACTTTCTGCTACAAAAAAGCTGGACGATTCATGGTGTGACATGTCTGTTGAAAAATCCCTTCGCTTATACAAACTTCGTATGAAAAATAATGTAGTACCATATCGGTAAGAAATTTAAACCACTCAATCAAATCAAAATAAATGAAAAAAAAACTATGTTTTGATAAGTATATATTACTGCAGTATGTACATATATACTAGCATTTCACTCGTACATATATTACTGTAGTATATGTACATATAAATTGTAGTATTATGCATACATAAATATTGAGTACATATTTACTCCGTATATATGTACATAAAATACTATAGCATTATATGTACGTATATACTGACTATATATGTACGTATTTACCACATATTTTGCCGTTGTTGCCGCTGCCACTTCTGCCATCATTGCCACTGTCATTGCCACTACTGCCGCCGCTGCCACCACTATTGCAGCTACTGCCACTGCTACTGCTGCTCCTGCTATTCCCGCTGCTATCACTACTCCCACTATTGCTGTTGCTCCCACTGCTCCCGATGTTGCAGCCACTGCCAGTGCTGTCGTATGCTGCCCTAGTTGCCCTGATGCCCCTGCTGCCCCCAGTACCACTATTACCCATGATGTCGATGTTGCCGCTGCTGCCAATGTTGCCATCGCTGCCTCCACTACCCCGCTGTCGCTGATGCTGCCGTTGCCACTGCTGGCCACTACAGCAACTACTAACTCTACCACCATTGAATGCCACAACTACCATTGTTGTCGCCGCCGCCGCTGCTACCATAGCTACCGCCGCTGCCGCTAATGCCTCTGCCGTAGCTGCCACTTTGGCCGCCACTTCCGGTGCTACCACCA
Organism: Sapria himalayana; assembly: GCA_029783825.1. Classification (NCBI taxonomy): domain Eukaryota; kingdom Viridiplantae; phylum Streptophyta; class Magnoliopsida; order Malpighiales; family Rafflesiaceae; genus Sapria; species Sapria himalayana. Next base: position 91,784 of record JAREIK010001797.1, read on the forward strand.
CTACCATGTGTGTCATTGCTACTGCCACTACCGCCACTGCCGCTGCTACCACTACTGATAATATGCTTTCACAACCCTATAAAAGGCTAAAATTATACCCAAAAAATTCAGAGACACACAAACATATTGACAGATATATAAAAATAGTTATTATAGACATGAAGAAATACAAATTAAAATTGATTGTCATACAGATTCAACAAAAATCCAAAAGATGTCCAGCAATGATGTTTAGAGAGAAAGAGAATGCAAAAATAAAATATTTTAGGAATAATAAAGATAAAAAAATCTAGGCCTCCTTTTGATAAAGCTAAAATTGATAAATATGAGACCCATGCATTAGAAGGACCGTCACAATACCTAAATGCTTTGAATAAGATTTTTTTCGTGTGTCTCACATAATGCGTCCTGTAAGGATTCATAATTAGTTTAATCAGAAAATTAAAGAATAAAACCTAATAAAAAAATTGAAACCTACAAAAAAAATATCATATTATTTGCTACACTTAGACAAAAATTAATAACAGTTCAGATATAATTCTCATACAAAATCATCCTCATAATATGTAGGAAATGCTAACCTCTTCTGTGAGGATTCACAGCTGGATCTCGAAATGCTATCTGTTGCGTCAATGCCGCTAACTGTGACTCCATATAGAACATCTGATGTTGCATTACATTCTTAATTTCTTTCATCTCATCGTTCATTTCTTTAATTTCTTACATTTCTTCCATCAAATTAGTATACTGCTCATTCTTCTATTCTTTTATTTCTTATATTTCTTCCTTCAAATGATATATCTTCTCATCCTTCTGTTCTTTTATTTCATATATTTCTTCCTTCAAATGAGATATCTATTCATCCTTCTATTTAATTTTGGTCTACATTACTACACTTGTTTCCATTGCTTGTTGTTCAACTGTCTCATCCACAATTGCTGAGACAAATGAATTAGAATCATGACTGCTACAACAAATGCCACTCCCTTCAAGCCGATGTTGTACAATCGATGCTTTTTACGACCTCCTAGGTCGCCAAATAAATAGGATCCTAGTCACTTGGTTGAAGATTCATAGAACCCTCAACTTGTTGATGAGTAGCTGTCACATGTTCCTCCATTAGTTCCTGAGATAAAATAGATAAAAATACTATTCTAGATATACATATATTAAAATAAATATTTTGCATTCCAAACAATTTTCAAAATGTACTATAATATTATAAAATCTTATTAATATAACAAATTCTTACAGAAATCATTTGAGTCTTATTATCAACAAACTGACCATCCACTTTCTTCACATACATCTTATTGAAAAATTAATAAAACCATGCAGAGATTTGATTTATTGGACTATTAGGATAACCACTGAATATATAAATGTTTAAAATTTTAAAATTGTACCAAATCTTGAGCGTGCTCAATGCTCGACTTGACCCTCCTGTGTGTCGATGGATTCATGTACCTAGTCCGGCTACCTCACTTCATTGATTTTTTCTGGCAATATATGATTTTTTTTTTCACATCTGGCTACTCCCAATACTTAAGCCACTCGAGCCAGTCATCCTCGGATATAAAATCATGCCTTACTTTCATATTCTTCAATTTATAGACCAAATCAGAATACCGTTGAGTAGCTTTGATGTCCAATAATAACTTTATCTTTCCATCAAATGTGGGTGCCCATATGCACTGATTCTATATTAGAAAAATTACCAAAGAATTTATTTTAACAACATAATTATTTACTGCTTGAATAATAACCAACATAATAGTTATGTAATTAGATAATTATTTTTTAATACTTTTGTTGTGTTATTTTTACTTGAAAGCCATTAAAATAAGACTCTTTTGTCGATTTAGAAACTTTCTTCTAGGAGAATGCTTTAGAATCAACCATTTTCTTGAAAGACTTTGTAATTATAGTAAAACACTTGTGAGATGGAATAAAACTGTTCAAATAAATAAATAACATTAAAAATAAATAAATCATAACAATAAAAAAAATTACTGACAGTAACATCAAAATTCTTTTTTCAAGTCATATTTACATATTTCTTTTACCTCCCATCAATAATCTCAATTACTAACTTTGCATTGACTGTAGAGGAAGGCACATCATTCGATAATGTCGCTGGTTTTGTAAATGGGAAACTATCGGTGAAAAATGTGGCGGAGACGATAGAGATGGATTAAAAGTGTGTGCAGAAGCATAATGAGTGGTGGGCTTAAATCTGATAAAGGTGATAGTAGAGGTTTTAATGATGGTGATGGTGATAGAATTGAAGATGGTGATTGTGATGTTGATGTCGAGATATGGTGGGTATGAGATGATACTGATTCTGCAACCTGATGTAACATACTAGATGAATTTGGTTCATTTCAGCATCCACGTCCACCTCCACTATGACCACGTTCTTTAGGAGCCATCTACTATATAAAATAAAACATAGAACAAATAATAGAGATATGATGAATAAGCATGCATTTTTGAATAAAACACACTAATAGATTTCAACAAAATATCAAAAGTCTTTGATAGTTTAATATTTTAATAAAATTATAATAGTTTAATTATCGGCATTACTATCATCCTCTAATGGATCTTTTGATATTTCTTCTGATTCCGATAGAAGTTTGAACTCATCTTCAGATAGAAATTGATCATCTTCAATTTCTATTAGGCAACCATTTGAGTCACATAAATTTTCTAGATCTTCATCTACATGCACAGACTCAATATTATTAATGTCATCTTTCTGGAATGCTGGTGCAATATCTAAGTCTGCACTTCTTTGTTGAGATATTGGTACTTCAAAATTTGATCGAGCTTTGATTTTTCAAATCACCCACCAATCACTCTTATCACGAGATAAACTCGGATATGTATAATAATTTACTTGAGCAGCTTGAACTGTCATAATAAATGGCTTATATTGATTATATCTGCAATTATGGTTAACATCCACTAGCTTATAATCCGAATGAATCTTTGTGCTCACATTTCGTGTAGGATCAAACCACTCGCACTTTAATAATACAATCATGTTATTTTCGAGTCCAGGATAATTCAACTCAATAACTTCTTTGACTTGACCATAATAATCAATCTCATATGCACTATAACCAGTGCCTATATTGCATACACCACTATTCATTATTGTTTTAGAAGAATCATGCCCGATTGTGTGAAATTTATATCTATTAACAAAATACCCAGGATAGGTTGTCACATTACTTAGATTCTGAATGAAAATATTTGAATATCTATTTAAATGATCAATTGCCCGTGACATAAATTAAAAAAAATGATATTAACAAATAAGAGATACTAATAAATTAAATAATTAAAAATTTTAAAACTTAATAATTCTCACATAATTTTTGAACCAATTCACAAATTCAGTTTCTAACATATAATCGACATCATTGCTGGAAATTGCTGGTTACCTATATTTTAACTGCTCAACATAAATACTGAAAAAATATAAAAAGAGAGAAAAATTTATATCAATTTTTAATAATTCCCATTAAAGATAAAATTAAACTATAATTTAACATACAACCATTTTGGATATACATACTCAATATATGGTGTAACCTTTCCACAATTAAGTAAAACATAGCTCTAATTTGCTTTGTATTCTTCATCTATCATACATCTTTTCATTGCTCTTCCAAATGCTCTTCTAGAGTGCTTGAAGATAGATATTTTGTCCACATAATCATCTTCTACCATCACATAACCTTCGTAATTCCGAGGCACATTTCTATTCTTGTATTGACATGATCCTCAAAATAATAATAACAAAATGATGATGTTTCTTCTACTAAATATGCATTACATATTGAACCTTCAACTTTTGCCTTGTTTCTAATATTCAATTTCAACTAACGAAGATACCTACACCCATAATGTTAGGTTTAAATTATATTAAATTACAATATTACTTTATGTATGAAATAATAAAACACATCAAATTATATGTATTTACCTCTCAAAAGGATACATCCACCTGTATTTCACTGACCCTACTATCCTTGCTTCATATGACAAATGGAGCGGCAAATGCTCCATTGAGTCAAAAAACTCGGTGGGAATATCCGCTCTAGCTTGCAAATAATAAGTGGAATGTCATTCTACAGTCTCACCATGTCATCTAATTTGATTGTTGTTGTAGTTAGCTATTTGAAAAATAAACTAAGTTCTGTAAGGACCTTTCAAACATTTAGGGGAAGTAATTCATGGAATACAATTGGTATTAATTTCTGAATAAATACATGACAGTCATGAATTTTTATTCCAAATAACATAAATTTCTTCATATCCACGCATCTACTCATATTTTCCACATATCAATCAGAGAATTTATAATTTTTAACCCATTCACACAATATCTGTCTTGCCTTCTTATCAAGTGTGTAGCAAGCTTTAGAAAATTTTCTTGTTGCCTCTTCAATTTCAATTCAGCATGCCGACAGTAATCATTCAGCTCTTGTCTTGATTTAAAAGTGTCTTTTGTTTTTCCATCTACATTAAGGATAGTGTTGAAAATATTGTCAAACACATTTTTTTCAATATGCATTACATCTAAGTTATGAGGAATTAAATTGGACTTCTAATAGGACAAGTCCCAAAATATACTATGTTTATTCAAGCCAAATATTTTGACAATTGTACTTTCCCCATGATAAATCCAAACAAAATAATTTGGTACCAAGTCATATTTAGTCAAATGGTATCTTATAGTGTTTGCATCATGAAAATAGACATTCTGACACTTGTGATGATTACATGGTCACTTAATTTTTTCTCCATCCATCCATCTCGATTGAAAATATGCAAAATTGATGAACGTTTCAAGCCCAGTCAAAAAATCTTTATTCAAAATTCCATTAATAAAACCTTCTGCATATCCACTGACGATCTGTCCTCATTTTGCCCTATTTTATTTACAAAAAAATAATGCTCAATCAATATTTTGAATTAAACATTCTATTACTTCAAAATATACTAAAAATTACAAAAAATTACTTATAGATGAATATTTAAAAATTAAATATCATGAATATCGAGACAATGCGTTTATAGAATTTACATGAATAGATAAAGTAATTTTTAGCACGATAAAAATTAATAGACATCACGGTAAAACTAGATAAAGGGAGCAAAATATGATAATGCACAAGAAAGGAATGCAAAAAAGAAAGACATTTAAAGTTTGAAGGGGGTTGGGAGAGAGAAGATGGGGAGAGAGAGAAAGAAGATGGGGAGAGAGAGATGGGTTGAGAAATGGAGAGAGAGGAGAGAGAAGAGAGAGAAAGGGGAGAGGGAGAGGGAGAGGGAGAGGGAGAGGGAGAGGGAGAGAGAGAGAGAGAGAGAGAGGGGGGGGGAGAGATATGGTGAAAGGGAGAGAGAGGGAGAGAGATAGAGAGGGTGAGAGAGAGGGAGAGAGAGAGAGAGAGAGGGGAGAGAGAGGGGGGAGAGAGAGGGTGAGAGAGAGAGAGAGAGCAAGAAATGAGAGCAAGAAAGAAAATAACAAGAGAGAGTGTGTGACAAAAAGAAAGAGAAGAAGAGAGTGACACAGAAAGAATTATAGAGGAAGAGAGAGACACACAGAGAATGCAGTGTTAGAATGAGGAATTACATAAAAGAAAAAAAATTTTCTTCAGTACAAACCTATCAAATATTACATCTTTTATCAGACATAAGTTCATATATGAGCCTGAGCCCCAAGGGCTGGGATTAGGTAAGAGTACGACCCTTATTTGTAATATACCAAATATGAGCATGACAAACAAACACTCTCATGCTATGTGCGTACATATTGTTGATATAATATCTTTTGCCAATTAATTTCAAGTTAATGCAACAAATTAGTATTATCCCATATATAATTATATGTTAGTATACATATAGCAAATATAGTTATAAATAGTTACATATAGTTATATATAGATATATGCATACAAGTAGTTATAAGTATATATACATAAATGTATACAGAGATATAAATAATTATATATATTTACATATATGTATACATACATGTATACATAATTAAAAATAAAGTTATATTTATTTATATAGAGACATTTTAAGTTATAAAAATATTTATATATAGTTATACACATATAGTTAAACATTATGTTGTATGTTTTTATACATATAATTATAAATATAGTTACATGTGGTTATACATATAGTAACACGTATAGTTAAACTTATATTTATGCATGTATGTATATATATTTTTTCATATAATTTCATATATTTATACATATATTATGTATAGGTATAGATATACTAAAATACATTTTTTATACTAATATATAAAAATGTATATTAAATATATGTTGTTAATTATACATTTAAATATAGTTATGTATAGAGTTTTTATAGTTATACATATAATAATATAAAATTATTTATAGTTATATGTTATTATACATATAATATATTTAATTATAAAAAATTATATATAGTTAAGCATTTAGTTATATATATATATATATATATATATATTCATACGAGTAGTTATATTTAGTTATACATAAATATAAACAAAGTTATAAACAAATATATAGATTTACATATATGTATACATATATGAATAAATAGTTAAAAATATAGTTATATATAATTATATAAAGTTTTATTTAGTTTTACAAATATTTATATATAGTTATACACATATAATTAAACATAATGATGTATGTTGTTATACATGTAATTATAAATATAGTTACATGTGGTTATACATATAGTTACACGTAAGTTAAACTTATATGTATACATGTAGGTATATATATTTATTCATATAATTTTATATATCTATACATATAGTTCTGTATAGGTATAGATATAGTAAAATACATTTTTAAATACTAATATATACAAATATATATTAAATATAAGTTGTAAATTATATATTTAAATATAATTATGTATAAAGCTTTTATAATTATACATATAATAAGATACAATTATTTATAGTTATATGTTATTATACATATAGTATATACAGCTATAAATATTTTTATATAGTTAAACATATAGTTATATGTAGATATATTCATTCAAATAGGTATACATAAATATATAAATTTATAAAAAATATATAGATTTACATATATGTATACTTAGTGACAAATATAGTTATATTTTATTATATGGAGTGTTATATAATTATAAAAATATTTATATATAGTTATACAGTTAAATATAATATTGTATGTTATTATGTAAGTAATTATAAATATAGTTACATGTAGTTATACATATAGTTACACATATAATTATACTTATATTTATACTTGTAGTTATATATATATTTTTTATATAATTTTATGTGTATACATATAGTTATCTATAGGTATATATATGGTAACATATATTTTTACATATTAATAGTTAAAATGTATATTAAATATATGTTATAAATTTTATATTTTTAAATATAGTTATGTATAATATTTTATAGTTATACATATAGTCAAATAGAATTATTTATAGTTATATGTTCTTATTCCTTTAGGATCCAATGGCAAAAAGACACAAAACAGAAAACAAACAAGAAAGGCTTACAACAAATCAGAACAAAGTAAATGCAATCTTGTATTTCAGGCATGCAATATATAAATATAAATATAATTTGAATCCCCCTAGACACAAATGATGTCATCCACATAACAGAACAAGACTCAAGCAAAATATGCAAAGATTAGATCTACATCTAGATATGTCAACAAAGTTTGCCTCGGTCTGCTAAAATTGTTTATTACTTGCTAGCGATGTAATTGGAAAGACAATCAAGACCCTCATAGGGCCCTCGCCAGAGGTAGCACAAGTGCTCTGAATGTGCCAATGGCGTTGGAGAAGAGATTGAAGTCCTAGATTGTCACTAATTTCAGCTGCATCCATCACATTGGGAAGATCTTGCTTATTGGCAAACATCAGCAAAACTGCATCTAGAAGCTTTTCCTCATTTAGCATCCTATGCAACTTATCGATTGCTTCAACTACTCGATCTATGTCAGTGATGTTCACAACAAATATGAGACCTTGGGTATTTTGGAAGTAATTCCTCCAGAAAGGGCGAATCTCATCTTGACCCCCCAACATCCCACACAGTGAAATTGATGTTTTTGTATTTAACAAACTCTACATTGAAGACAATAGTAGGAATTGCGATGACAATTTCACCAAACTTCAACTTATACAAAATGGTTGTCTTTCCATGAGCATCAAGACCTAGTTTCAAAATCCTCATCTCCTTGTTGCCAAATAGCCTGCTGAACAGCTTTGTGAACGTAAATCTCATTTATTCCACTAAATCTCAAATCCTTTGTCGTATGATAGTAAAGAGATCTGATGAGAGAAAGAAACAGAATCAATAGACCTTAAGAGATGGTCACCAGAGAGGGAGGTCAACCTCTATATGTTCTGAAAACCTATACTATACATAATTAAAAAAAGAGTTATATATAGCTAAACATATAATTATATATAGATATATACATACAAGTATTTATAAGTAGTTATACATAAATATATACAAAGTTATAAATAAATATATAGATTTAATTATATGAATACATATATGTATACATAGATACAAATATAATTATATTTAATTATATAGAGTGTTACATAGTTATACAAATATTTATATATAGTTATATACATATTGTTATAAATATGCATGTAGTTAAAGATATAGTTATATATAACATTTTTATATTTATACATATAGTAAAATACAATTATATATAGTTATATATTATTATACATATGATATATTTTGTTTAAAATATAGTTATATAGAATTACTCATATAGTTTTAAAATATTATATACTTAAAAAAATAGTTATATATAGTTATTAATATAGTTATAAAAATAGTTTACATAGTTACAAATATAGTTAAATATAATTATGAAGAGTTATATATAGTTATACAAATATTTATAAATAGTTATCATATACTATGAAAACAACACACTCTCAAATGCCCAATTGAATTACGCCACTATAGTGAAAGAACTTGTATCAACAATCTTTTGTTTTGGCAAGTTAATATAATTTTTAGTGGGAACCAAAGTCATAGTATATACTAAATATTCTATAATCAAATATCTCATAGAAAAGAAAGATATCAGGCCTAGATTGATTTGATGGATATTACTATTACAATAGTTTGAACTAGAGATATTAGATAAGAAATGAACATATAATCATAATTGAAAATAGCTTATCAAGACTAAAAAGAAGATAGAAGATTTGTTGAAGAAGATATTAGATAGATAATTTTATTTGAACAAATTATAGTATTGAATGAAAATGTAACTCCATGGTAAGTAGTATTGAATGAACATCATCATTGCAAGTAGTACTATGATCAAAATTTGAAGCAAAGTGGTATAGATGGGAGATTAGTAGTATATTGCAATAATGTCACTTTTTGTTCATGCTCTCACAAATTCGTGGAACATGTTGATATTTATGTGCTTAAGCCTTAAGTATTTTTCTACTCAAAATTAATGTTGAGATTTACATATATTTGCATAAATATATGTGCATATACACTGACCTACACACACACATACACATTTATACATCCATATACATTACTATACATTATATATCACAATACACAATTTTGTAATTTTATATATATTAACACATGTATTTACTATACATTACTATTTTTAAACAATTTTGTACTTAAGTAGTGTGTATGTACTTGTATGCATGCATATACTACTGAACACTCACACAAACACACACATATACCTATATACGTAATGTAGTTTTAAAGTTACACATGAAACTATTATGCGTGTGTGGGTGTGTGTGTGTGTGTGTGTAAATGTATTTAAAATTTTATGATTTTGAAAATTTAATTAAAATAAAATATTATATATTGTACACAATTTATAAAATATTGTAAATTCTTTATATTTAAAATAAATATTTGTGTGTGCATGTGTATGCGTGTGTGTGCGTGCGAAGCATATTAATGCGTAAAATGAAATTATGAATTAAATATATGAGCTTCTATTTTATTCAAATAGTTGTTTTTTAAATATTTATATTAAAATTAATATCATTATACTCATATAAATAAAAGAATTTGGCATATTTGTAAATTATGTTGTTTTTACAATTATGTTAAAAATTAAAATATTGGTAATAAATAGATAATATTGTTTTTGTTTTTCTATATAATTTTTTTATTAAAATATTAATGTCTATGATAAATTTCAACCTATTATTTATTGTTTTTAATAAATTTTTAAAAACTTTAAAATTCAAACAAGTATAATGTAGTACATATAAATACATGCCTTTAATGTTTTATAAAAATCAAGTATTTCTTAAATTATGTTCAAACAAAATAGATTACCATATAAATACATGAGTAAATTTTTTTTCAAGTAATTATTATTTTTATTTTATTCAAAATATATAAGCGACCATATAAATATATGAATTTGTTTTTTTAAATAATTTTTTTAAAATTTTTTTAAAAAATTGAATACATGACAATGTTTTTTTTGTAATTAATAGATACATTTTAAACATTATTTATTTATAATAAATATAATATATTGCATATTATGAGGTGCAAATTTTATTTTGTAAATAAATTTTATTTTTAAAGTTTTATATTTGTAAATTGAAACTACATCACCCATATATTTTAGAAATTTTTTATTATGTTTATTTTACAAACATATTGTTATTTGTTTTGAAATTTACAACATGAATTTTAACAAATAAACATTTTATTAGAAATCAGTTTTAGTTAAATGATATTAAGTGAAACAAAAATATAAACCCAAAACATATTAAATCATAATAATTTATACAAACATATAAAAATACATTTAAGGTTGAAAAAATAAAATTTAAGTTCTTAAAATATATGGGGAAATGCTAAAGATTTATACAATTTCAAAAATATATATATATGAATGAGATGAATGATATGAATGGATATTAAGTTTTTGAAGCATATAGTTATACATGTAGATGTAGTTATATTTAGTTTTTCATGTAATTATATATATTTAGACATATGGCTATGTATAGGTATTGATGTAGATAAATGCATTTATATATAGTAATATGTTGATATACATATTATTAAATATATTTATATATAGTTATATATAAATGTATAAATCTTTATACATTTATGTTCCTCAAATCAATATGTGTATTTAAACATAAGTATACATCAATATGCATGTATGCTATAATTCGAATTTCTTATATAAGTGTATTTTATTATATATATAACTATAAAAATAGTATACATAAACATAATTATATATAAATATAACAACATATATTTAATATGTGTGTGTGTGTGTGTGTGTGTGTGTGTGTGTGTGTTAGATGAGTTGGATATCTTATATATTTTAATCCAGTATGAATCATATTGATAGTCAATGCTAGGGTATTTAAAAGGGAGCCTATGCGGCATTTAATTAAACATAGTAATTAAAGTATTGTCGAATATATACATGCATTTAAATGTCTTGTAAATTAGTATCAGCATGCATAGAGCCTATTACATTTTTATTTGAACTATTTGAAAACCGGTCAATAAATATTTATAGATATTAATTTGACATTAACAGATATTAATGTGACTATACTTTAAATTTACATATATTAAATACACTCTTGTATTTTTATAAGAGTGTGTTTTTCCCTATACATAAAGCCATGTATAAAATATAGTTTATAGATATTAATTTAATTATACTTATTGGGTAGGCATGACATTATGGAATAATAGATCTTTTCATAATGTAAATTTATTAGACGTGTATTTCATAATGATGACTTACTTACAAAATACAAATATACATTATTAAAAACTTATCATAAAGTCAGAATAACTTTATTTGTGTAAAATATGTATATAATGTTATCTGTATAATACTAATTATATTTGAAATACACGTGTATATCAAATGTATCATATGTAGAATTATGATAGATATATATATGGATATATATATATATATATATATATACATGTTGTTATATTTATATATGGTTATGTTTATATAAACTATTTTTATAGTTATAGATATAATAAAACACTTATATATTTATGTGTTATACAGACACTGCCCAACACAAAACACCCAATTTGTGATTAAACTAAGAAAAATAGAATACTATAGAGTGGTGAAAAAAAGGAAATAAAGTCGGCATACCCATTGTGCACCATCAACGTCCACACAATGAGGACGCATTGTATCACATGTGCATTAGGTATGTATACGAATAAGTTTATATAAGCAATCCAAGCATACAATGGTGATTAAAGAAGTAGAATTTCGGAAAAAAAAAATTAATAGAATCAATACGCAAACTTTTGCATTAAGATAATCGATGAAGAATTAGGGTAGAAAACGTACCTCAAATCAATAACAAATTATTACTTAATCTTAGAATATGTTGAGATGCATCGATGTTGAGAAAAAGATGGAGGACTTGCGTCGCTTAATCTTTGAATATGTTTAGAGTAGTCTATGGAGTCTCGACAAAATAAACATTAAATGACAAATTATATATATTACCAAAATATTTATATTTTTAAGTATAAAAACATTAAATAAATAATATTATGTGTGTGTGTGTGTGTGTAAAATAAAAAAGACTCAATTATTTTATTTACTATCAGATTTTTTTCAACAACATTAAAGTGCGGGTAGCAAGGTACACATGAAAAACAAACACCTTACAAATTTTTATTATGATATTAATTAAACAATAAATATATAAACAATTTAAAAAAATATATGTTTAGCCTTATAAAGAAAATATCAAATAGCTTTATTAACTTCATATAATAAGACATACATAAAAAGATGATTTGTCTTATAGCTACTCTCCTAAGAGTTATAAAATACTCTCATTGTTAAGAAATATATAAAAATTTATATTTTATTGTTATAAATTTTTAAAAATTCAACTTAATTTTTATGAAGATAATATGAAATAATTTTAAAGGCATAAAATTTTATATTATCTGATATCATTAATAATTTTTAAAATTCAAAAAATTACTTAAATTGTGAAGATAATTAAAAAAAGTTATATTAATTATTTTACAAAAGACTGAATGTTAAAAGCTAATAGAAAAAATATTACTCAATTATTTAATTCTTATAAATTTTAGTAGGGGCAAACAACTATGTATTTATTTTTAAATATTAATTTATTTTCTTTTAACTTTAATGAAAAAATTTATATTATTTATTATATTTCAAAATTTTTAAATTTTGCATTAATTATTTATTTAAAAGTTGTCTATAGTCATAAAATTTTTTTATACTTATAATAATATTAATATTTACTAGTTTATTCATCAATTCAGATATTTTTGAAAATATTTTATATTTATCATACAAGAATTAATTTATGTTTATATTAGTAGAAATTATATTGTATGTTAATTTAATTTTTAAAATATCAAAAAAATTATTATACTTATTGAATTAATTATTTAATGTTATTTTAATACAAATTTTTATGTTTCTTAATTAAAAAGTTTTAGAAAAATTTTTTGTATAATTTTTTAAATAATTAATACATCATAAAAATAGTTATTTTAGTCCTTATTAATATAATTTTTTTTGTATTTTTATATTTTTAAAATTATTTATTTATAATATCATTTTTTTATGATTTTTCTTAGGAGAATATAACTTTCACGGATCTCTCATCTATAGACCATTAACATACATTTAATAAACAAATTAGAATAAAATATTAAAACTAATAATAAATTAAAAAAATTAAATAATTAAATATTGGCTAGGAAAATTCTGTCACTAAATCCGTTGGTAAATTCTGCACTTTTCTTGAGTAAAATTTATGGAAATATTCTGTCGCTAATCCATCGCTAATCCTTTGCTAAATTTCCCGCTTTGTTGAGCGGAATTTACGAAATTATTTCGTCGCTAATCCATCGCTAATCTGTTACAAATTTTTATTTCAATAAAAAAAAACATAAATATTTTGTTATTCCCGAGCTAATCCCTCACAATTTAGCTAAGGAATGATCTCTAGCTAAAATTCCCTATCTAAATGAAAATTTTCTTGTAGTGTGATATGACATATATTACTAGCATAATTAGGAGATTTCTTGATTCTTCTAAAAAGTTACATTTAGATGATTATCTTCAATTTCTATGATATAAAAAATAGATAATTATCATAATTTTTTTCATAGATGATGTTTATTTGGCTTGTTGAATATTTTGATCTTTGTTGAGCCTTAGTAGATACATAGCACAAAATCACTATTGATTTTTGCACGATATAATATTTTCTATACAAATAAGAAATAAATAGTTATTTCAAATTTAGATACAAAGATGAAATATTGAATGATAGCTTTAGCTACCAATTAATTCATTTGGATCATATTTATCGAAAATAAAATTTTCTATTTCATGTCATATTATCATGTTTTGTGATCATGAAAAATAATAAAATATTTATTTTTATTTTTCACAAATGGATGAAACATATTGAAGAACTTTTTGTTTTTCTAAGAAAAGATTCAAGATGTTTCAATTAGTATTGTTTATATAATAATATTATATCACCTAGCAAATATATTCTTTAAAGAATAAGATGATTACATAAAGTTTTTTTCCATCAATGCTTGGTATTCAACATGTCTAGGTATTGGCTTAAGGACAAAGTAGGAACTAGTATTTTTTTTTCCTACTTATTCTTTGAGTTGTATAAGGATATTCTGAACCCCAATGAATGTTTCTATTAGTTTTATGGATCCTTATTTTCATGTTGTATTATATCTTTTTTATTTTGAAAACCTTAATGTCATTTAGCTTTATGGGTCTAGAATCTCAATTTTAATATTGCCATCAAGGGGCATTCTCAACAATTGGTTGCCTTTGATACATCATTTGTTTATCCACGATATGTTATTCTTATCCAGATCAAAACTGATGGAGTGATGTATAAAAAAGTTCTCTATCATGATTGTACATCTTGCTAGTTGGGAAAATATTTTAAAGATTCCAATTTGATAAACTTTGATGAGAAAAGTGATCATTTTACCACATTTATACTATACTATTTATGTTCTAGTCATAATATCATAAAACTTGTCATACCACCACAAAATAGGTTCATGACTTCATTCATGTAGAGGTGTCAATCAGGTCAGGAGGCCTGAGCACGACATCTTTAAACCATGACTGGCTTGGCACAACACAGTCTAGAACAATGCTTGGTCTTGGACTATCTTGATCTATGGAATGGCTCTTGTCTTGCTAGGTCGACATGAGTCATACCTTGTGCTAGGCTAAACCTGACATACATGTCTAGCCCTATGCCATGGTTAACTGGCCTAGGGACTCGAGACCATTTATGGTCGAGTCATGGGTCATGGGGTCTAGTCCTTTCAGGTGGCCGCTTGATATGGCAAATTTTTTAAAAAAATAAATCTGGGCATATAAGTTGGATCTAACTTATGTGGCTAATTGTAATTGGGTAGTTATGTAAGTTGGCCCCCATTGCATTTTTATGCAATGGGCCTCGACAGGGACAACAATAGGTGGTGCATGTTGCTATCCATATCAGCTCATCATAGATAAAAAAATAATTTTTCATCTAGAATTATTGTAGCAATCAAATTGATTCTAATAGCTACTAATGTTAGAATTTGATGGCTTTCATGATCCTGGTCTATTCAAAATACAAAAAATAAATAAAAATAATAATAAATTTGATTTTTTTTTTCTTTATAAATAGATAAGAAAAGATTTAGATAATCATTTTCAATTTTTTCTCCTCTCTTTGACTCTCAGTTTCCATTATTTTTATCTTCTAATATTTTGTGTACTGTAGCTTCTCTCTTTTATATCAATTTGTAATATACATATTAGATATACATATATAGTATATTATACTTTTTTTTATTTTTATTTATGTTCAATACTTGTGCATACAAGAATGAGACAAATGATTAATAGTGGTGTGGGTATGCTTGTAAACACATACAACATTACAAGTTAGTTGAGTGGACTTTGTAAGTTAGATTTTACAACAAAGTAGTTTATGGCATGATATTAGTTTTAAAATTTTTTAGATACTTTGTTGCTTTATAATTTTTTTTATCAAGTTTAATTTCATATTTTTTAAAATAATAAAACTAAAAAAAATAACATAGTGAATTTATCAAAAAATGAGTATCAAATTGACATAGATGGAAACTTTATTTTTTCTAGTAGTGTTGACCCAAACTCATGTCACATAAAAAATAAAAAACTAGACAAATATCATTAGTATAGACACACTTAGAATAGTAATAAATAAAAATTCTAGAGTTGTTGATGAAGAATCGACATAATATATATATTATAAATAAATAAATAAATATAAATATAAATATAATATATATATATATATATATATATATATATATAAAATAAAGAAAATATATGTAAATATCTTTGTGTGTGTGTGCGCGTGCATGTGAGAGTGGGCACCAAACAGGCATGCTGATCAATACACCAAAAAAATTTGTTGCATTAGATAAGAGGCAAACCAAACTTAGTAGTAGGATCTTTTAAGCTGGATCTAGTTCAACTTCATTGACCCCTTCATATACCATAATGATGTTGGAAGGGAAGATACTACCAAACTGATTACAATCATAATTCTCTCAATTAGATATTTGGAGGATCATAGGATAATCAGTATTATACAGACTTACTCTCAACCTACTTATCATAGGATTCCTAGGTCCACAAGTAGAAATAATAAAATAAAATTTTATAAATTAAAAAATAATTAATGATTAATGAATTTAGGAAATTTGGAGGAATTTTGGCCGTGATGTCCAATATAAGGAATAGTCATGATAATAATTTTTTATATGTCTCACCACCTACTATGTAGACTCTAAATGAAAACTTAATAAAAAGAGATTAGGATTTCCTAAGATTATTTATCCTCATAATAGCCCTGCCATATATGAGTGTATGATACAAATCTTTAGAGAATATGATATTCAAAATAAAATATTTAGTATGAATTTTGATAATGCTTCTAATAATAGAGTAGCTTTTAGTATATTTGTTAAAACTATTTGAGATGGGTCATTAGGTGAGATATTTCATATTAGGTGTATGTCTCACATGATTAACCTGCTAGTATAGGCAAGAATAAAAATTGTTTCTCCTATACTAGAAAAAAAAATAAATTCACTAAAATACCTTAAGATGCCTATTAGACAACAAGAGTTTAGTAGTTTATATTTGTCTGTGGGGCTTAAAAAAATTCAAAATAGCTATGGGATACCATTGGTATTATACCTACTTGATGTTGGAGTCATGTGTTAGATACCAAACATGATATCTGACTATGTCAATAGTAATTATAACGAGCTTATTATTAATGATTCTAACTAGGATATGGTTATTTTATTTATAAAATTCCTAAAGATTTTCTATGGCATGATGAACATGTACTTGTCTATGTGCACTCTCACCACTTGCATTATACTTAGGTATATATGCAATATTAGTAGTATGTTTAACAAATATAAAGGTCAACTTACATTTAGTATCATGGTTATTGAGATGGAGAGCATGTATTTGAAATACTAGTCTTACATTCTAACATTGTTTCATTTGGCTGCCTAAAATGTAACATAGGTTTAAGGTGGAAGGGGTAAAAATATTTTGAAAAACATATCCATGTGCATGAACCAGATATACCAACCTAAAGGGTTCATTCACAAATAATTAACTGAATTATTTTCATATTACAACACTAGGTATAGTAGTTGTAGCCATGCTCTAAAGTACATGGACATTATAGTCAGAGATGATGACTTCTCCATTTAGTTGCCAAATAATAATGATTAGATGATCCATCGAATAGGAGCGAGCTATTTTGGTACTTAGATATTGATTACTACTTCATTCTATCACATGATGATAATACTAATTTAGATATTTTGTTATAGTGGAAATCATATGAATTCACCTATTACTTGCTATCTAAGATGACACATGATCTACTAAATCCTCTATTATCTTGCATATTATTAGAGTCTACTTTTTCTTTGACAATCAATGTCATTTTAGATAGGAGATCGAGTTTATGACTAGATATTATAAAGATATTTGCATGCGTGAAGAACTAGGAGGATTCAAGGTTAGGCATTCAAGATATGATGCAAGGGATGATGGAAGATGAAGATTCATGGGATGTGAAAATCATGGATATTAGGGCACTAGCGACATCTTCAAACATATTCATGATGATAATGTTGATGATCTACATCTCCATATGTAGTATTATATCGTAGACACTGATTGATCTTTATTTATTGATAATTCTTGATTCATGTCATATTCATGGTGTCCTTTATTATTGTGCAATTACTTGTTTATATTTTCCATTTTATTTTATATATTGATTTATGTACCTTTGTGTCTTGTGATTAATGTAGATTTGTGTATTGTATTGAAAATTAGATTGTATTGTGCTTTGCAATTTTTCTAAATTTAAATTCATAATATTTTTTTATTTGGTTTAGTTATTCAACTTTTTAATTAAATAAAATTAAATTTACAAAAATTATATTAGGCCTTACTCTTAGATAGTTTTAGGTCTTATGATTTAGGATCATGGCTAAAATGGCCAATTTATCCTAATCGAATAGGCCTGAACCAGCACAAACCAACATGACTTGCTCTAGGCTAGCATGACTCACTTCCAACCTAACATGGTTCAGTATGACCCTACACTATGTAAGCCAATCATGTCATGCCAAGCCAACCAGCTAGTTCTCATGTAGAGGTGTCAAATGGGCCAGGAGGCTAGGGCATTGCCCAAGGAACAGCCAGGTTCAATAGTGGAAGACCTGGCATGGTGGGGTCCAAAACCATGCCTCGGGCTAGGCTAGGCCATCCCATGGCACAGTTCGTGCCGTGTTGGGCCAGCATGAGCCATGCCTTGTTCCAAGCCAAGTACAACCCACGTGCCTCACCAGATGGAAAAATAAATCTGCCATTATGACTACTCAACGGGGTCCCCATCAGGAAGTCACTCGAGCAGACATATTTTTTTTAAATAAATTTGAACACCTCATCATGGGGTGGTCAATTTTTTTAAAAATAATCAGCCACATGGCCAATTGTAATTGGTCAGCCTATAAGCTAGCCACCCATCGACTATAATGGTCATCGATTCGACCATGCTGCCATCAAGTAATGACGAAGATGCATGAGCCATGCATCTTCAGATTTCACCATTTCTACATGGACGGGCACAATAGTGCACTAGGCCATGCCCACCGTGTCGTGTTAGGCTGGCACACCGTGCCACCATATCGTGCTAGGCTGGTGGACCGTGCCACCATGTCGCGCCTAGAACTAATGAGAATTTTACCATGTCGTACATGATACGGAATAGTTGCACAACAATGCCTTGAAAAAATGGGTCATGCATGCACGACACAACCCATTTGACACCTCTATTCTCATGTCATGTCTCGCATGACACGATGGCACCATCTTGCCACACTCAAATGGGCCATGCCAGCAAGGCATGGCCCATTTAACACCTCTTGATTTATTTCATGATATCTTACAATTGGGTTGCAACTTTAAACACATTATAGCTTCAAAAGTATGCGCCAATCCTAATAGTATGGATATTGATTTAATTAATATGTACCCTGCCACCACTCTGGATAGAGATTATCCTAATAAAATTTGGATAGATATTTTATTTCATATGATCACTTGAGAGTATTTAGCTACAAAGCCTTTGTTCACATCCAAAAAATGAAATAAATAAATTAAATTATATTGTACATCCATGATACAGACTATAAGAGAAGATATCTTTGAAGCTTATTCGAAGTAAATATGTGATTTAATTGGAAGATCAATTTATAGATAATATTCTTTAGAGTAGCGACTGGAAAAAAGGTTGAATCCATACATATTCCTATTTGGATAGATCTAGTTCCTATTCATTCTAGAGATCAAACAAATAGAAGGGAGGAATTGTAGTCAACAGATGATTCTTAGCCACATATTTACCTAATCATACTGAGCCCCATGATATGTTAATTAAAGGGATGAGGAATGATATTCCAGTAGAAATTGAGCAAGACAACTATTTCTGATGATACATCTTAGTCTAAGATGATATGATCATCCATGTCCTACTAAGTATTCTCTAGAATTCATGATTATGTATTACTATTATATGTCGAAAAGACAAATAGATGGAGACACTTTAAATCAACTAGATATATAATGTAGTACCATTATCAAAAAGGAAACATGCTATAAAAAATAAATGACTTTTCAGACTCAAACTATGAGATGATAATTTTCTAATCAAAATCTTATTCTCAAATATTTGTTAGGAGATTTAGTCAAAAAAAAAAAATTGATGTCGAGGATATTTTTTTTTGTTGGTGAAGATGTTTTCTATTTGAGTAGGTAATAGTTGAACTTCTAGCTTTGATTTAGAAATCAATAAACTCAATGTAAAAACAATTTTTTTCATAATGATATTAATGAGACTCTCAATATGAATCAATCTAAAGGATTCATAGAACAAAGAAAGGAAGGTCTCATATACAAGCTAAAAATAGCTTGTATGGACTTAAGTTCCCATGCAGTAATAGAAATAATTTTATCTGTTCATGGACTTTCATGAGTTTAAGCACTACACTATTCTCTAGTGACAACTTTATATTTGTCAATTATCAGTCAAATAATAACCAACTTATAGTTTTATTATACATTAATGATATGCTAATCATTGGCCACAATATGACACAATTTGACTAGTTTAAGGGAGAGTTGGAAAAGTTTTTTGTTATGAAAGACTTATGCCCATTTAGACATATTATAGGGATGGACATCATCCGACATTTACATTCTAAGCATATCTGGTTATCTCAAGAATATTATATCGATAAGTCCTTGAAAGATTTTTTTTTTTTTATGAAAAAGACTAAGCCACTCTCAGCCCCTTTAGCCAAACATCATAAGTTGAGTATAAAGCATTATTAAAGACTAATTAGAAAAAAAAATATGAGTCATGTTTCCTATGTCTCAATTATTTATAATCTTATGTATGATATAATCTATACTAGACCAAATATAACAAATGATGTTGGTGTTATCAGTAATTTTCTCTAGAACTAAATTAGATATCACTAGGTTGTAGTGAAAGATATCTTGAGGTAACTATGAGGGACTTCTCAGCTCTCTTTATGTCTAGACATGCGAATGCTCATACTTCTCAAATATGTTGATTCTTATATGGTTAGTAATTCATATTCGTGTAAATTAGCCTTTGGTTATGCAATAACTATTCAACACTAAGGATGAGTTTAATTCAACTTAATCTTGCAAAGAAACTTTATAAAATAAAATAATTCTTGCATACTTAAATGTGATTTAGGATACATACAATATATGGTGAGATAATAAAAGTGTTATATTTCTATCTAAAACATAGACCATCCATGCTAGTTTGAAGCATATTCATGTATGGTATAATTGGATATGAGATGTATTGCATGAAATATCAGGTATACTTGAAAAAGTATACACAAATAAAAATATTACCGATATTTTAACCAAATATTTTCCATCAATAAAATTTAATTTTTGTTAAGATAGAGGGGGAGATTTGTTGGGTCTATCCGAGTTGGGTAGAACAATTTTTTTTCTTTGTATTCTAGTTTAGCTTGTTTTAATTTTATAATAAAAATATATAATTGTTAGTCAAATCTTGAATGTTTCATTTCTTAGTTACTTCAATTTTTAGTTTTTATTTTTATCAAGTGAGGAGCATGGTGGACCAAGATACAACCCACTAACCAAAAATAATTTCAAAATGAATTCTCGATCCAACAAAGTTAATTAATCTTAAAATTGGTATTTGTCTTTTAAAAATTTTTAGTTTTTTTTTTCATTAGAAAATTAACCCAAACACGTAGTAGATTCCAAATATTTTCAGCTTTCAAAGAATTTCAATCTAACACACACACACACACACTGGACATTATCACCTTATTACACACAATCACACACAATCACAAACAAACCCTAAAAACACAAGAATATTCATACAACGAAAACACACAATTTAAAATATAATTATATCCATAATACAATTCAAAATTTAAATAGTTTTGTAATTGAAAATACCATCTGTGATATTTAATTTCTTTGGTGTTCTAAAAATTTTCAAGAACCATTAGTATTGTACGAGCACAACATGAAAATTACACAAATAATCTTATCACAACCATGAATTAATCCTCCATAATCCCTCTAATAGAAGAAAAATGAAAAGTAAATAGCTTCTTCCCTCTTCAAATTATTACATAAGCTTGTTTATGCTTTTTGTAATAATTGATACAAAATTATAACAAGTTATGGAAGAGAAAAACATAAAGAAACTATAGGTGATCATTTTATTTCGAAAACCAAAAGAGAAACTCGCAAAGATAACCAAGCACACTAGAGAAGACACTTTCCAGAGAAATGGGATGAATTCTTAAATTTTTTTTTACAAACTAAATATCATCACCCTTCACACAAATCACGTTCCATGTTTTTTGATTTCTGAAAAGTCATGACACACAGGACTTTTCCATGTGGTTCAAATTTTATACCTTTCTCTATTTTTTTTCCAAATCAAATTTTTATATTAAAAACTTAAATAATTTATTTTTATTATTAATTACACCCTAATTTAAATGAAAGTACCCGTGCTCATTTAAATTAAATTAACAATAAAACCAAACCAAACAAAAAGAAATTTAAAATAAAATAAAACCATCACAATTTGCCCAGCTCGAACAAATCATAGACCTCGTTTTCTCACCCTCTACCCTATTTGGGGAGATTGCGACAACAAAATTATTTATTTCGTAGACTACAAAATTATTTATTAATAATCATAAAAGAAAAAGTTTATCAAAAATCAAAAATGATCACATTACAATTTGAGACATTTAGTTGTTTCTCCAAAGTCATCAACTCCCTCTTGATCCAAATGATCCTTGAGAGTGGCCGAAGTAAAACTACTCACTCTTAATTTCAACTTATTTAAATTAAATTAACAATAAAACCAAACCAAAACAAACAAGCTTAAAATAAAAACAAAACCATTCTGATTTACCCAAACTCAGATAGATCATAGACCTCATTATCTCACCCTCTTCTCTATTTGGTAACACTGAGACAACTTGTTGGTTTAAATTTAAGTAATCCAAGTTATAGGGAATTTATTATTTTTTGTTGGCTACAAAACTATTTTTTGTTCAGTATACAAGAAAAAAAAATTTTTATAGTAAAAGCAATCACAGAATAATCTGAGACCTTTGCTTTGTCCTTCCAAAGCAATCAACTCTCTCTTGATCTAACTAATCCCCAAGAGTGACCAAAGTAAAACTATTCACTTGTTCTTTCAACTCATAAGTTCCCCTTGATCAGTTTGATTCCCAAGAGTGGCTCGAGTAAAAGCCATTGGAGATTAATCCTAGATTCATACATGTCTCACAAGAAATTCCTAAAAAACTAGATCGATCATCCTTAATCTCCTTGAAGGAGTAAGTAAAAACATCATAATTATATGGTTTTCTATAGGCATACCAGTTATCCTTACATTGCTAGTTGACTTTTAGATAGTAAGTGTTGAATGCTTTCTTGTGAAAAGTGCATCACCTACACAAATATATTTGAATCTATGCAGCTCAAAGTCAATGCATGTTATTTTTTGCCAAGTATTTGCCCGATTCGAGCTAACTTTAGCTTAAATTATATAAAGAGGATTTATCCTTTTTGATATATTCATTGACCTGTTTGCCAAGTTTTATTGGCCATTCATAAATTTCTTCACATGACCCATATATTTCAACATTCACATGGAACGAAGTTTCATTTGAACATCTAAGATATATTGGGTATTCTTGAGAAGTAACTGATATCATGTATTGTCTCCAGATAAAGTTTCATAGAGTATTACTCAAACCACACCATTTCTAGAGTTGAGACTCTATGCTATTGAGGAATGACCAAAGTTGGCATTCCTAGTATCACAATCAGCTGATGAAAGAGATATACCAATGCCATATTCTATTCATAATACTATGACTTTGTATTTCAGAGATAAAATATATAGTCATAATAATTCATAGTATCACATCATTCTAAAACTTGAAAAAGACCAAAACTATGGCTCATTTCTAGATTCATGAATTTTTATAGTATAAATATACAATTCTATGGCATTCCCAAAATTCATGCATTTTGACTTAAAATTTACACCTAGCTATTCAAGTATAAAAGCACAAAATATAAAAATTCATAAAAGATTTCTATAGCATGAAGAGAGAGATGAAAATCTAGGGGTTTGGATCATTTTTTTTCTCCATCCTAGGAGAGATCCATTAGAAAATGAGTGATAAAAGATATAAGCATAAACCCTAAAGATAGAGAATACATTTTGACTCCACCTTTGAAAAAATTTTATGTGCATGAATAGGTATTATGGATTTAGGATATATTTCATATACACTCTTATAAGGCTATATTGAGAACATAAAATTTCATGAAATATATCCCAAATTGTCTCATGTAAATTTCTTTGCAATATTAGGCTAAATTGAGGTTTAGGATAAATATATTTGATTTCTTGTAATAGATAATTAATGAAGATTTTATTTTTTTTGATTTTATTAGGGTTTCGTTATTAATGGATGTGATTTTTATATAGAATTAAAATTATAGTCTTACAAATGGTGGGTTTGTACATGGTATCATGGTTGATGGTGATAAATAAGCTATGAAGTAGACTCAAGCATAATGGTAGGAAGGATGTGATAACCCTTCTCAATCATAATATATAAAACCAACCTATATGTCAAAAACTAATGTTAAGGTATGTTAATCATATGAGTATGACCCTTACAAAGCTGAAAGCAATGATACTTTTATAAGCTAATCTATTGTGCATTTCTTAGAAAAACTTATGCTCAATTGATATGAGCATTTTATAGAACATCTTCATATGAATTTCATATTTAGTGTGGGGAGTTGCATGTCATTGTGGTAGACAATGACAAGTAAGCCATGATATACACATGATTTAAGATGGATCATAAGGTGGTGATAGTCATGTGGGTTATGTTATGTCGTATAACTACTTATGGTGATATTTGAAGAAAAATATATGTTAATTGTGCAAGTAAGACACTTAAAATCCTAAAAGTATAATGCTTTTACTCTAATATAAATTTACATCTATATCATAGATGAGGTTAGAGAATGAGATTCAGATAAAATAATTATCAAGAATAGTTAACGAGTTGCCTAAAAGGTATGGACTTGTAAATGACTCTTGAGTATAAATAATTTATCATTACTATGATAAAATACTGAGGAGATAGTTACGAGAAGATCAACATTGGGGAGGGCCAAATAGTTGATAGCCACCTTATATGTCATTAGGGTATTAGGAATTTTTAAAATAATTTTACCTTAGTTACAACAAAGCACAATAATATTTAAACTATTTATACATACCATCTTGTACAATGAAATGCACCAACCCACTAATTTAAGAGTCATGAAAAACTTAATTTTATCGTTACAACTAGAATAGTTGTTGACTGATAATTGGTTGATCAAACTACCTATATAATTCCTACAAATTTATATTTTGATAAAAGTCACTTTACTAATTATATGACCCATATACTTATGAGACTGGTTGGATGAAAGACTCTCACACAACAAGGTTTTAAGACTTTGCCTAATTCTAAAAATTAGACATCATAACAAAGATGCGAGAAAGCACTACTAAGATAGAGAGATGAGAGAGAGATAGATAGATAGAGAGAGAAAGAGAAATAAAGAGAGAGAACATATATAGAGAACTGGTAGTAAAAGAAACTTACGTGGTGGTTAAGAACAAGCTATTCAATAGCTCAATCCATATCACACCTTAGATGATTATTGGTGATTGACTATGAAAGATAACTACTCTAGGATTAAGATACAACATATTCAAACAAATTATTTTAAGTTGAAGCTGAGTGTAATAGCTATGGTATAATGACTCTAGTATAGTTAAAGATATTTAGAAAATTCAAATAGCAATGTCACCACTTTCTTGGAGTTGTGTGACATAGTGAAAATGAATGAAGTTAGTCTGAATGTGAAATGAGTATAACTCTTTCATATTCTTTAAGAAACAAAGCCCAGAGTTTGTTTTAATGCTTATCCAGGAGTTCCATTAAAAACTAAAAAAAATTATACACATATTCATTACTAAGTACTTCTCACCTTAAATCACCTCTCAATTATGAGGAGAGATGAGTCAATTCTGGCAAGAGGAGTAAGAGATGCATGATTATTGGAACTAATAAAAAAGAGTTTTTTATGAGATGCCACAATATGAATTTGAACTATGATTCCAAGCTAAAACATTTTATAATGATCTTAACTATATGATAAGGTTCAAAATTAATGCGGCATTGAGTAGTTATATTATCAATAAGTCACATGAGAAAATATATTATTTATTTGAAGAACTAGTAAAACAATTATCAAACTCCAAATGATACAACATTTGGAAGAAAGTAGGCCAAAGTTTTGGAGTTAGATAGGTTGATCACCTTAGAAGAAAAAATGGATGCATTTTTCAATAAGTCTAGAGCCCAAAGTGAGAAGCAACTATGTATGAAAAAAATTCTTATTTCATGAGAAGAAACATGAAATTTATCCCCAATGTATTAAGTGAAGGAAGTCGATATTTTGTAGAATAAGGGGTATGTATTCTGCCCCAACAACAATACCTCGACATAGTACCACCTAAATATGAGATATCATGGAAGTCTAGCATATGAGAGTAATGGGAATGAGCAGCATAATGTATGATAATTTTTGTAAAATTTTAGCAAAAACTCAAAGGGATATAAGTTTCATGGAGCTTCCGGCTCAAATTTTATCCACCCAAAGGGAGTAGAAAAGTCATCAATAAAAAATAACATTTTTTTCTTTCTTATGGAGATCAAGAAAAGAAATGATATGTAAAAAAACTAGATGGATTAGATTGAAACAAATAGATCACACAAATTAAACATTAAAAATCATTGATAATCAAATTGAACAACTAGCACTATCTATGAAGGAGAAATACCTAGGAGAATTACCAATTGATACTAAGGTAAATCCTAAGTTTTTATGCATTACACTCAGAAGCAATAAAGAATTAGAAGGAAAACAAATAGATTTGAAAGTTAAAAAAGAGGACCTGAAATAGAAGAGAAAGCTTTATATGAAGAAGTCATGCCTTTTCCCAAAGTCACGACATAACCCACAGCCTCGGACCCAAGATGCCTTGACTTCTTCCAAAATCATGGATCCTATAGAACTGACTTCCTAATTTGCTTTACCAACTATGATAAAATAAGAAGTAGAGTAGGATAAAATGTAGATGGCCTGAAGTGATGATCTGAAGGATGTGTTATAGAAAGACTATAAAAAAGATAAATCTTTTCCTACTAATCTCTTTTTGCAATAATTTAAAAAGAAAAAGTTGGACTAGTAGTTTGAGAAATTTTTCAATATATATGAAAGTTGAAAATCAACATTTCATTTTCTATATAATTAGCACAAATGATGAAGTATGTTAAGTTCATGAAAGATGTAATGAATAGAAAGAGAAAGATTGAGACCTATGTGAAGGTAAATATAACTGAGAGTGTGACACTATCATCCAAAGTAAACTTCTGATGAAGTTGAAAGAACTAAAAAAGTTTATGATTTTGTATATTATTAGAGAGCATATACTTTGGAAGGTGCTATGTGACTTGAGAACAAGTGTGAACTTGATGTCATTGTCTATGGTGAATAGATTAGACTTAGGTGAAATTAATTCAAACTACTCTCTTGCATTAAATTGATAATTATTTAGTGAAATTTTTGAATGAATTATTGAAGATGTATTTTTCAAGGTTAGTAAGTTTATTTTTTCTATAGATTTTGTTATGTTAGATATGAAGGATCAACATGCTCTATCAATCTTGGGATGACTATTTTTAGTTACTAAAAAAATATTAATTGATATCAATATAGGAGAATTCATATTTTGTATGGGTAAAGAGAGCGTGAAGTTTAACATCTTTAAAAACTTTCATAATCTAGAATATGATGAGAAAGATTGTTGAAGAATAGATAGTCTCATATGCATCATGGTGAGACAAAATGTGGACTTTAGATGAAAATATTATGTAGAAGATAGTTAGCTGGAGAAAGATGGAGAGGATGAAAAATCAGATGTATTATGAAATGAAAAAGAATGATAGAAGTGACAAGGAAGAAAAAAGATATTATGAAGTCATGAATTTTTTTTAAGTCGCAACTTCAAAAGAATCTAATGCAGACTACTCCAAGGATGAAAGAATATGATAAATTGATGGAATTAATAATTTAATAACTTAGAGAAATTTTTGAGTAAAATTTCTAGATTTTAGAAGAAGTACAAGTACATGAAATTCTATAATTGATTGTTGGGTCATTGGAAGATAAAGACAAGGTAGAAGCCCAAAATGAGACATTCAACAGGTGCAATCTACAACTTTGCTTGTTGGGACCCATTACATAAATCTAACTGGAAACTACTATGGATGTTTTAAAACCCTCCATGAGGAGGCCAAGTCTCATGACTCATGACCCATCCCCTTGCTTCTGGATCATTCCAATGAGCCAGGTACACATGTCATGCTTGACCCGACATGAGGTGCAGTTGGCCCAAACCTAGCATGACATGAGTTATGCCATGACCCAGCATGACCATGGTCCAAGCATGGTTATGGACAATGCCTGGACTGTCCAGGCCTAGTCCAATCTACTCAATTTTGAATAAAAACAGACAAAATTGGACTAAAGAGTTGGAAGTAGCTGTTAAATAAAATTGGTCATTTTGTTCAAAACCTCAATTTTGAACAATTACAATAGCTAATGTTTGTGAAATCTTCTCAAGTGACCACTCCTACTATTCATTAAGATCATTCAACTACTACTTCCTAGTCTACAAATATTCATTTTTCAACTTATTTAAATCCACTATTTTCATTTGTTTGTTCTTGAGTGGCTTATTAAAATGCCGCTAGGCATATTTGCTCAAATGCTAGTAAGTAGTGTCTTTCCTTCAATGAAAGTCAAATTGTGTAATACCCTTGTTCTCATGGATCACATCATATAATTAATTTATTTCATGATTATTTTATTTCTTGGTAAATCAACTACAAGATGATGATTAGCAAAGGTGATAAGCTAGAAGACTTGTATGTCCTTAATATTGTTGCTTTGATAATACCCCAATCTATTGCTTATATAAACTTTGTTTTTGTTCAAGTTTAGCACAATGTATTAATCCATATATCATTTAAGAAACTTGATTGTCTTAAAAACTATGTAAAGTCTGATAGCATTAAGTACAATAAAGTTGACACTTGCTATATTAGTTTGTTGGCAAAATATATAAGACTTAGTCTTGTTTTCAATAATCATACTACTTAGAGTCCTTTTGATTTGATATGATGTGATGTTTGGGATCCTTATCATTTCTCATCACAATTGACATTAAAATATTCTCACTTTAATGAATGATTACACTCATTTTATGTGATTTTTCATTCTTTAATAAAAACTACTATTATCCTAAGATTTTAAATATGATTTAAGCCCAATTTAATGCCAACATCAAAATCATTAATTAAGATCATGCTTTTAAACTATAATTCATCATGTTCTTTATTCATATAACTTTTCATCAATTTTCTTGTATGGCAGTAACAACAAAAATTTATGATAGAATGTAATCATCAACATCTACTCAATATTGCTCGAACTTTATACTTTCATTCTAAAATTGAAATTAAATTTTAGAATATGTTCTCATAATGATTTTCATCATTGCTTTTACTTCAAAATGAGAATCCTTATAAACTGTACATATTTAGTGCTGATTAGTTACAACATGACCTACTCTTCCTACTTATATGACTAAACATTAGTCTCTTATAATATTAATTCTTAAAGATGCTCTTCATTCATACTTTAGTATCTTATTAAAGTATGAAATTTTGAAAATACAATAATGCTGCCACATTAAAAATGCAATAACACTTAGTGGTAATGTTTGGTTTCAAGCTTTCTAAAAAGGAATAAATTAATTCAAATATAAATCTAATATCATATAAACTCCCTAATTGCTAAACGTGTCACAATAAAGGTTATTTTAGCGCTTGTTGCTTGCTAATAGTGACATTTAATCCAACTAGGATGTATATTCATTCACAAGGAGTATAGGTCACTCTTTCGCTTCCTTAATATTTTATATGTAAGTTACACTAAACACCAAAAAAAAAAAAAGAATCTACGCAAGAATTATGAAGCTAATTACAAGAAAATAGAACAAGCTAAACATACTTCTATTGGATCATTAAAAAGAATTAAAGTGGATCTTCTTAGCAAGGAAAAATAATATGTTGTAATTACCTAAGCAACGCATAGCAATATGCCAAGCTAATAAATCAGTTGCTCAACAAATCAATAGTAATATTTATTCTCTGACTAAACAATTTGGCAAATTCTCTATTTGTAACAATGAAACAAAGCAAACAAACTAATAGCTATATATAAATACACAAAATTCTACCAAATTTATTGTCGCATAAAGCAAACAAATATCCATGAATATTAAAGATGGAGTAAACTTTGTTTTGCTGCAAATCAAATTTATAATATCAATCCAACCTCATTTTGATCACATATGTAACAAAACACCTAAGTAAAGCACCTATGATGGTTTTGGATACTAATCCATAATTGTGTCGTGTCTACCCAGTTGGGCAGACCTAGTGTTTTTATAATTAAATCTCTCATTTAATTATATGGTATGTTTAAAATTAATGCATGTGTGGTGTAATATTCGTTTGTATTTTATTTATATAAAGATGTCACAAGTTAGTTATTTTTTATTGTGGATCATTGTGGTTCTCATATCAAATATTGAGTGATTTCTTTAAATAAAATGAAAGGAAAATTATATATATATATATATATATATATATATATATATATATATATTAGTGATAAAAATATAAAAGTGGGGTTATACTTTTTTATAAAAAGGTGGCCCAACTTTTAAAAAAATGAGATTTGTGTTTTGGTGCACCAAACTTTACATAAAAAAATATACAAATTTCTAAAATAATTAAGTTTTGGTGCACTAAAATTTATTTAACCCGATTTTGCCCTCTAAAATTTGAAAAAAAAAATAAAATTTGATTTGATTGATTTAGAAACTATTAAAAACTAAGAAACTATATTTCTAAATTCAGAAATCATAATTTCTCAAATGGCAATTTTAAAATTTTAATTAATGCTATAAGTGGTGATATGAGGATTTGAACTCATGCGCTCCACATTACCAAAAGAGAAACATACCACTCAACCACAAGATAATATTAATTTAGGAACAAATCAAAATAAATATATATACACACAAATATATGTGGATATATAAATTTATATGTAGATATATATAAATATATATATAAATTGACAAACACACACACACACACATATAATTATACATAACTATAAATATGTGTGTGTCTGTCTGTCTGTATGTCTGTGTGTTTATATATGTCTGTCTCTATATATATATACATATAAATAGACACACAAATACACACACACACACACATATATATATAATATATGTATGTGTGTGTGTGTGTGTGTGTGTGTGTGTGTGTGTGTACATATATTTGTATGTTTGTGTGTGTGTATATATATACATGCGTGCGTGTGTGTGTGTGTGTGTGTGTGTATGCATATGTTTGTGTGTGTGTGTGTGTGTCTGTATGTTTGTGTGTGTGTGTGTGTACATATATTTGTATGTTTGTGTGTGTGTGTATATATATATATACGTGCGTGTGTGTGTGTCAATATGTTTGTGTGTGTGTGTGTACACTTATATATATATATATATATATATATATATCCATGCATATAAACATACACACACACACACACACTACAAGAAAAGATGGAATCAGGAATGCCTAATTCGTTTCTAATTCCGTCGCAATGATCAAATAGCAACATAATTAGAAATAGAAATAATTCATTTCTAAAGTATTCTTTTCTAAATTTTAGAAATAGATAATACAAGGACATTTCTAAAATGTGCGATGGATGTCTTCCATCACTAAAATTAGCGATAGAAATGAGAATTCACATTTATTCACTAATTTAGCTATGGAATAAAATAAATATGCAAGATTCATTTCTAAATTAGCGATAGAATAAATTAGAAACGTATGATCCATTTATAAATTAAAAATGGATTAGAAACACCATATATGTTTCAAATGTCTTTAATTGGAACATGTCCCATTTGTGCAGTTTCTATATGTTGCATACAACATCCAAATACATATAGAAACCATATAACCTATAATCAAATAAGTACATGTATATATTATACATCAAATGATATTCATTTAATATCCACTACATAATAACACGTCACTTAATATCAAATGATATTCACTTAATATCCACTACATAAATGATATTCACTTAGACATAAAAATCTATCAATTATAATCCACATTCATAACATAATCAAAAAACAATAACATAGAAACTAAAATTTCATAACAAAAATTTTTGTTACAAAAAAATTAATAATAGAACATCACAAATAGCTATGAGTTTTTATCAAGATGAGTATTATCCTCAAGATATCTGGATGGATCCTCTTTAGAATGATGAAAAATAGATGATGCCTCTACTAACTTGTACATTATTTTCTCCATCTTCAAAATCATCTATTGTATTTCATCTTCTATTTTTATTCTTTTCTCATCTCTTTTCATTCTTTCAACCTCTCTTTTTTTCATTTCTTCAATTTCCTTTTTCATCTTTTTATTTTTTTGTTTCATCTTTTTATTTTTTTGTTATATCTATGCATTCTTTTATTGCATCTCTTTATTCTTTTATTGCATCTCCTTATTTTCCCTTTGCAATGTATCTTAAATTTCCTGCATCTCTTCATGTGACCTCTCATCAAACATATTATTGTTATTAGAAGCATATGATAAAGAACTCCAAATAAAACTTGGATAAAATGTAGATACATGGGTACCGAGACTATACACTCACCATTTCTTGGCTCCATTTTGATAGCCTGAAGGTAAATATGCTCAATATCAATTGCTGCCACCTTTGTGGATAGATTTGTTAATTATGAAGCAATTGTAACCATATTCTCCACAATTTCCTATAATTGTTAAGATACAATATAAATTATCATTACTATATTCAGATAAAATATATACCGACACATGAAACTATCATAACCCTACTAAAAAAATAACATAAAAAAGAAGTTAGTAATTACATTTAATGGGTCCATATATAATAACTTATTAGTTACCGTAAAAAATACTTGAGTTTGCATATTAAATTTAATGAATAACATAAAATCAATTTTTTTACATTGTTTGTTTTATTTCATTAATAGCAATTTACATATGACACTACAAGTCTAAAAAGAGAAACTCACTTTAAATATCATTTGACTACTTATCCATAAATTATCCATCTTTCTTCTTTTGCATTTGCTTGAACACACCAAACAATAGTTACAATTAAGGTACATGATACATTGTCACACATATATTATCATTTGCATTCAAAAAGTTTAAATAATAACAAAATATGAAAAAAAATTATATCAAATATATTAAATATTGGTAGGTCGCCTTTAAACGTTCAATATGTTTTGAAGGTCCTAATCCTTCATCTGCTTTCTCTAATCAATAATTGTGTGAGGCTATCTGGGATAATGCATTGAACTCCTCACTATTTCAGTATTTCCACCACTTAATTCAAACATTAAGGAGGATATAACTATTAGGCATTGTATCTTTACCATACTTTTTTTTCTATTTTGTCAAGTTTATTATTGTATCTCATACTTGTCACATGTCTCCATTTATCCTTCACCAAGACCACTAAAAGTATTTTCTTATTGTATACAATCCTGCATACAAATAAAAACAAAAACTAGTAACATTCACACTACACACTAAATTATAAATAAGTTCTGATTATATATAATCTGCACATACTACATACAATGCACAAAAATAAATCACAAATCAATGGACATATTGAACACATATTGCAATTTAAACATAATCACATAAATAAATATATTGAAATATTCAAACCACTATGAGGAGGAAAGATAGAGAATCTGATGTCCTTAGCTTCTAGAATTGAAAACCAACAAAAATAAAATTGGTAGAAAATGCACACTTTTATTTTCTACCAATATTAGAAAATAAACATCTTTCAAAGTTGTCCATCACACATCGTGCTTAGATATCTCATGCACAACCCTATTTTTGTGAATCTGGCACACTCTATTTTTTTCACACATTTTTTCTATAAAAAACACACATTATTTCTATAAAAAAGCACATGCTATTTTTACATCCTCTGTCTCTCATGTCTATTTTTCTAAAGGACTGGATAGGAGAATTCCCCCATTCAAGAGGGCACCATGAGTGCCCTCTTTGTGAAAACAAGAATGTTTTCATTTTCGTAAAATTTTAAAAAATACTTTTATTTATTTATTTTTTTTAAATAAGACATAACATAGGATTTTATCCCATGTACTTGGTCTACCTTGATTAATACCTTCAAAAAATTAAAAACAAACAAAATAAACAAAACAAATCTATCCAACAAGGATAGACCCAACAAATCTTCTCCTCTACCCTAGGAGACACATACTAGCCCATAACTTAAAGAAACATACTTTACTGATGACAATGATTTCATGAACATATGTGTGCCATTTTTATTCATGTATACATTTTTAAGTACACTTGACTTTTAATCTTATACATATTATATCCAATGACACCATGTATCAATGTGTTTCAACATGCTATGAAAGGTCAAAATCTTAAAGAGATATATAAAACTATAACTGTTGCACTGTATAATATATGTATCTTATCACACATATAAGTCTACATGAAACCTTTTTAATGATAATGTTTCTTTGCAAGCTTTAGTAATTGACATGAACTCCCCCCCCCCCCCCCCCCCCCCCCCCAAGGTCATAAGATAACCTAAAGTGGAAAACTCTTTCTCAAGGCTATCACTAGGTTATAAGATAGCCTAGTGATATCTTCCTAGGCTCAAAAGAATATGGACAACGTCGACAATATGTGTTATATTTAGTCTAGTGCATACCATAGCATACATAAAACTGCTAACTACTAAGACATAGGGGACACTACTCATGTCTCTCATCTTCTCATCAGTCTTGTGACTATGCTTAGTACTCAGCTTAAAATATTTAGCTAAGTAAGTCGAGACTATCTTAGCCTCATTTATGAAATATCTCTCAAGAACTCTACTATTATATAATTTTTTAGATAACAAGATATTCCTAGAAGGCCTATCCCAAATGACACTAATCCTTAAAATCTACTTGAGTGCACCTGAGTCTTTCATAAAAAAAAATTTCCCAACTTTTCATTAACCCTATTAATTAGTATTCTATTATGGCTAATATTCAATATGTCAACAACTTATAATAAAAGTATAAGCCTATCATTTCCAAACTGATAACTGACAAAAACAAAATGATCACAAAATATGTGCTGAAAGTCATGAGACTCCATGAATGAATAATATTTATTGTACCACTGCATAGGAGCTTGTTTAAGACTATACAAGCTCTTGTTCAATTTGCAAACAAGACTTTTATTCCTTTCAATAGTGAATCACTCAGGCTGATCCGTATAGAAAGTCTCATGAAGGTCACCATGAAGAAATATAATCTTCACATCAAGTTGATCAATTTATAAGTTCAAGCTAGCAGCCAAACTCAGAACTACTTAAATAGAAAACATCTTCAATACTAAAGAAAATATCTCATAACTGGGTTATCATAACTGGGTTTTAATCTAAAGAGCCGTCTATTTTTCAAAGTCTGCTTTGTTTTCAATAAGGGTACTAAATCATAAGTTTCATTGGCGTGAAGAGATTTCTACTTTCTTGCATAGCTAGAAGGCATTTCTCTTTATTCTAAAAAGAGATGGCCTCTTGAAAGGTCTCAGGCTTGCATGTATCCATGAGAAGCATGTAATCATGGAATCTAGAGGATATATGGCGAGACCTATATGATCTTCTCAGTTTAGGATCAGATGTATCATGATGAATAACTAGGTCCTACCTAGTTCTAGCTAAAAAATAGTTTGTCACCTTTTTAATAAGTATATCTTTGGGCTCGGTGATATTATGTATATCATGCAGCTCAG
Source organism: Sapria himalayana (assembly GCA_029783825.1). Lineage (NCBI taxonomy): Eukaryota > Viridiplantae > Streptophyta > Magnoliopsida > Malpighiales > Rafflesiaceae > Sapria > Sapria himalayana. Next base: position 128,274 of record JAREIK010001797.1, read on the forward strand.
AAATATTAGTAGTATAAGTATCCAAAGGCTTAGATATATCAAACTTTTGCTTAATTCCTTTCTGTTGATCAGACTAATATCTAGAAGGAACTGACACCAAATCTGTGCAAATAGAAATGTCTATAGTATACTCTCATCTCTACTCAGATGACTATCATCCATAAACTGGTCCTCCAAAAAAGTCATATCTCTGCTTTGAACAAGCTTCTTGGCAATTGAATCTCATAGTCTATCCCCAAATTTCTTATGTTCATAATCAATGAAGATACATGGATGTGCAATATCATAGAGTTTAGATCGTTTATCTTTTGAAATATGAATAAAGACTTTGCAACTAAAAACTAAGTAATCATATCAAATAACATTCCTGCTCCAAATTTTATTGGAAATATCTCTATCCAAGATAATGAATATGTTCATTACATCAATAACTATACTCATACCTTCTATCCAAACTTTTTTTGGAAGATGTGCATGAGAAAGCAAACATTGAACTATCTTCTCATGTGCACTAATGTTACAATCTTTTACAAGAATAGTAGTTATTTTTTATATTTTCTAACGTGTTGTAGTGGCAACAATTAACTACTTTCCTAATTTCTGTGCTATATTTGGAAGAATGAGTTCTTCTGCAAGGCTATGCATGCAGAAGAACACATAGCCTAAGAAGGTCCTATGATGTAGTGCCTCTATCACATCTTTTAGAAATGAGAATACAATGTAATGCCCCCCCCCCCCCCCCCCATTACTTCTTGCTTATTTGGACAATAAACTTTTTGAGACAATGTGGATTTCAAATAGACTCTAGCTTCCCCCATAGCTTGTCTGCGCCTTCTTTTTATTAACAACTTATTGATAAGTATCACTGCTTATATATTACCAAATTGTGGATGCAGCCCCAAAACATAGGTTTTTTCATTCTTATTCACTCACCATTTCAAGGGTTTCTTTCACTACAAGAAAATGTTCATTTTGCTAGAAAATTATAGCTAGGGATCAATCGCTAGTTAAATTGAGAGTGATTAGCTAGGGAATAGCAAGTGATTTATATTTTTTTCATTGAAATAAAAATTTGCAATGGATTAGCAACAGAATATTTTCGTAAATTCCGCTCAAGAAAAGCTAGGTAATTTAGCGACGGAATATTTTCATAAATTTTGCTCAATAAAAGCGGATAATTTAGCTACAGATTTAGCGACAGATTAGTGACAAAATATTTTCGTAAATTCTACTCAAGAAAAGCGGAGAATTTAGCTTCGGATTTAGCGACATATTAGTGACGAAATATTTTTCTAAATTCTGCTCAAAAAATTGGGGAATTTAGCTATGGATTTAGCGACAGATTAGCAGCGAAATATTTTTATAAATTCTGCTCAAGAAAAGTAGGGAATTTAGCTACGGATTTAGTGACGGAATAGTGATGGAATATTTTTATAAATTCTACTCAATAGTGACGGATTTAGCTACGGATTTAGCGACAGATTTTCCCTAGCTAATAAATTTTGTAATTAAATGATGGATTTAGCGATGAAATTTTCCTAGCTAATTACATTCGGAATATAGTGATAGATTTTAGTGACAGAATTCCCTAGCTAATTACATCTGCAACATAACGACGGATTTTAGGGATGGAATTTACCTAGCTAATTTTATCCCAAAATATTACGATGGATTTAGCGACAGAATTTCCCTAGCTAATTACATACTAAATATAGCGATAGATTTTAGCGATGAAACTTCCCTAGCTAATTAAATACTGAATATAGTGATGGATTTTAGCGATAGAACTTTCCTAGATAATTAAATCTAGAATATATCGACAAATTTAGTGACGAAACTTCCCTAGCTAATTAAATCACAACATAGCGACGGAAATTTTCTAGCCAATATTTAATTATTTAATTTTTTTTAATTTGTTATTAGTTTTAATATTTTAATTAATTTTTTTATTAAATGTATATTAATGGTCTATAGATGAGCAATCCTTGAAAGATACACTCCTCATAAAATCAAAAAAAAATGATAATATAAATAAATAATTTAAAAAATATAAAAATACAAAAAAAATTATATTAAAAAGGAATAAAATTACTATTTTTATGATGAGTTAATTTTTTTAAAAATTATACAAAAAAATTTTCTAAAATTTTTAATTAAGAAACTTAAAATTTTGTATTAAAGTAACATTAAATAATAAATTCAATAAGTATACTAAATTTTTTCGATATTTTAAAAATTGAATTAACATACAATTAAAATTTCTACTAATATAAATATAAATTAATTCATTGTATGATAAAATAAAATTTATTTTCAAAAATATATGAATTGATGAATAGACTAGTAAATTTTAATTTTATTATAAGTATAAAAAAATATTATGATTATAGGAAACTTTTAAATAATTAATTAATACAAATTTTGAAAATCTTGAAATATAATAAAAATATAATTTTTTCAATAAAGTTAAAAGAAAATTAATTAATATTTATAAATAAATAGATAGATGCTTGCCCCTACAAAAATTTATAAGAATTAAATAATTGAGTAATATTTTTTCTATTAGCTTTTAACATTCAGTCTTGTTAAAATAATTAATATAACTTTTTTTAATTATCTTCGCACTTTAAGTAATTTTTTGAATTTAAAAAATTATTAATGATATCAAATAATATGAAATTTTATGCCTTTAAAATTATTTTATATTATCTTCATTAAAATTAATAAGAATTCTTAAAAATTTATAACAATAAAATATAAATTTTTATATATTTTTTAACATTAAGAGTATTTTATAACTCTTAAGAGAGTGGCTAGAAGATAAATCATTTTATCATGTATGTCTTATTATATGAAGTTTATTAATTTTATAGCTATTTGATATTTTATTTATAAGGATAAACATATATTTTTTTTAAATTGTTTATATATTTATTATTTAATTAATATTATAATAAAAAGTTATAAGGTGTTTGTTTTTAATGTGTACCTTGTTACACTCACATTAATTTTATTGAAACAATTTTGATAGTAAATAAAATAAATGAGTCTTTTTGTATTTTATATATATATTATATTGTTTATTTAATATTTTTATAATTAAAAATATAAATATTTTGGTAATATATATAATTTGTTATTTAATGTTTATTTTGTTGAGACTCTAGGGACTACTCTAAACATTTTCGAAGATTAAGTGACGCAAGTCCTCCGTAGTCTTCCATCTTTCTCTCGACACCGACGTATCTAAACATATTCGAAGATTAAACAATATTATGTTATTAATTTGGGGTACGTTTTCTATCCTAATTCTTCATCGATTATCTTAGTGCAAGAGTTTGCATATTGATTCTGTTAATTTTTTTTCTGAAATTCTTCTTCTTTAATCACCATTGTATGCTTAGATTGATTATATAAACTTATTCGTATACATATCTAATGCACCTGTGATACAATGCGTCCTCATTGTGTGGACGTTGATGGTGCACAATTGAAAAACAAAAACAATATTATCTATTTATGACCAATATTTTAATTTTTAACATAATTGTAAGAACAACATAATTTACAAATATGCCAACTTCATTTATTTATATGAGTATAAGATAGTTATTTTAAATATAAATATTAAAAAACAACTATTTGAATAAAATAAAAGCTCATATATTTAATTCAAAATTTTATTTTACACATTAATATGCTTCACTCACACACACACACACACGCATACACACACACACAAATATTTATTTCAAATATAAAGAATTTACAATATTTTATAAAGTGTGTACAATATAAAATATTTTATTTTAATTAAATTTTCAAAATCATAAAATTTTAAATACATTTACACACACACACACACACACACACACACACACACACACACATATATATATATATATATATATATATATATATATAATAGTTTCATGTGTAACTTTAAAAATGCATTACATATATAGGTATATGTGTGTGTTTGTGTGGGTGTTCAGTAGTATATGCATGCATACAAGTATACACACACTACTTTGAAACTGTAGATACATGTGTGAATATATACAAAAGTAGAAAAATATGTTTTGTGATATATAATGTATAGTAATGTATATGGATGTATAAATGTCTGTGTGTGTGTGTGTGTGTGTGTGTGGGTCAGTGTATATGCACATATATATTTATGCATATATATGTAAATATCAACATTAATTTTGATATTTAAGCACATTATTATTAACATGTTCCACAAATTCATGAGAGTAGGAGCAAAAAGTGACATTATTGCAAGATACTACTAATCTCTCATCTATAACACTTTGTCTCAAATTTTGATCAGAGTACTACTTGCAATGATAAGGTTCATTCAATACTACTTACCATGGAGTTACATTTTCATTCAATACTATAATTTGTTAAAATAAAATTATCTATCTAATATCTTCTTCAACAACACTTCTATCTTTTTTTTTCTAGTCTTGATAAGCTATTTTCAATTTTGATTATATTTATATTTCTTATCTAATATCTCTAGTTCAAACTATTGTAATAGTAAAATCTATCAAATCAATCTAGGGCTGTCATCTTTCTTTTCTATGACATATTTGATTATAGAATATTTAGTATATACTATGACTTTGGTTCCCACTAAAAATTATATTAACTTGCCAAAACAAAAAATTGTTGATACAAGTTCTTTCATTATAGTGGTGTAATTCAATTGGGCATTTGAGAGAGTGTTGTTACTATAGTATATGATAACTATTTATAAATATTTGTATAACTATATAAAACTCTTCATAATTATATTAACTATATTTGTAACTATGTAAACTATTTTTATAACTATATTAATAACTATACATAACTATTTTTTTAAGTATATAATATTTTATAACTATATGAGTAAGTCTATATGACTATATTTTTTAACAAAATATATCATATGTATAATAATTTATAACTATATATAATAGTATTTTACTATATGTATAACAATAAAAATGTTATATATAACTATATCTTTAACTACATGCATATTTATAACTATATGTGTATAATTATATATAAATATTTGTATAACTATGTAACACTCTATATAATTAAATATACTTATATTTGTATTTGTGTCTACTAAATATATATATTTATTTATAAGTATGTACATATTTATGTATAACTACTTATAACTACTTGTATGAATATATTTATATATAATTATATATTTAACTATATATAACTTTTTTTTTAATTATGTATAGAATAGGTATAAGAACATATAGAGGTTGACCTCCCTCTCTGCCGACCATTTCTTAAGGTCTATTGATTCTGTTTCTTTCTCTCATCAGATCTCTTTACTGCCATACGACAAAAGATTTGAGATTTAGTCGAAGAGATGGGGTTTACGTTCACAAAGCTGTTCAGCAGGCTGTTTTCCAACAAGGATATGAAGATTTTGATGTTAGGTCTTGATGCTGGCGGAAAGACAACCATTTCTGTATGAGCTAAAGCTTAATGAAATTGTCACCACAATTCCTACTATTGTCTTCAATGTAGAGACTGTTAAATACAAAAACATCAATTTTACTGTGTGGGATGTTGGGGGTCATTATAAAATTCACCCTTTTTGGAGGGATTACTTCCAAAATAGCCAAGGTCTCATATTTGTGGTGGACAGCAATGACATAGATCGAGTCATTGAAACCAGAGATGAGTTGCATAGGATGCTAAATGAGGAAAAGCTTGGAGATGTAGGTTTGCTGGTGTTTGCCAATAAGCAAAATCTTTCCAATGCGATGAATGCTGCTGAAATTACTGACAAGCTAAGACTTCACTTCTTCTCCAACGCCATTGGCACATTCACATCACTATTGCTACCTCTGGTGAGGGCCTTTTTTAAGGGTCTTGATTGCCATTCTAATTACATTGCATGCAAATCATTAAACAATTTTAGCAGGATGAGGCAAACTTTGTTGACATATCTGGATGTGGATCAAAATTTTGCCTATTTTTCTTGAGTTTTGTTCTGTTATGTGGATGACATCATATGTTTCTAGGGGGATTCAAATTGTATTTATATTTATATATTGAACGCCTGAAATACAAGAACGCATTTACTTTGTTATGATCTATTGTAAGCCGAACTTGTTTGTTTTTTGTTTTGTCTTTTTGCCATTTGATCCCAATAGGTATAATAATATATAACTATAAATAATTGTCTTTGACTATATGTATACCTATAAAATATTATACATAACTATATTTAAAAATATAAAATTTATAACATATATTTAATATATAGTTTTATATATTAGTATGTAAAAATATATTTTACCATATATATACCTATAGATAACTATATGTATACACATATAAAATTATATAAAAAATATATATATACCTACAAGCATAAATATAAGTATTATTATATGTGTAACTATATGTATAACCACATGTAACTATATTTATAATTACATGTATAATAACATACAATATTATATTTAATTGTATAACTATATATAAATATTTATATAACTATATATAAATAATTGTATAACTATATAACACTCTATATAATTAAATATAACTATATTTGTAACTAAGTATACATATATGTAAATCTATATATTTATTTATAACTTTATATATTTATGTATAACTAAATGTATGAATATATCTATATATAACTATATGTTTAACTATATAATAATATTTATAGCTATATTTACTATATGTATAATAACATATAACTATAAATAATTGTATCTTATTATATGTATTACTATAAAAGCTTTATACATTACTATATTTAAATATATAATTTACAACTTTTATTAAATAAACATTTGTATATATTAGTATTTTAAAAAGTATTTTACTATATCTATACCTATACATAACTATATGTATAGATATATAAAATTATATGAATAAATATATATCCATATATGTACAAATATCAGCTTAACTATACGTGTAACTATATGTATAACAACATGTAACTATATTTATAATTACATGTATAACAACATACAACATTATGTTTAATTATATGTGTATAACTATATATACATATTTGTAAAACTAAATAAAACTTTATATAATTAAATATAACTATATTTTTAACTATTTATACATATATTTATACATATATGTAAATCTATATATTTGTTTATAACTTTGTATATATTTATGTATAACGAAATATAACTACTCGTATTAGTATATATATCTAAATGTTTAACAATATATAAAATTTTAAAACTATATATATTATATGTATAATAACATATAACTATAAATAATTCTATCTTATTATATGTATAACTTTAAAAACTTTATACATAACTATATTTAAATATATAATTAACAACATATATTTAATATACATTTTTATATATTAGTATAAAAAATATATTTTAGTTGATCCATACCTATACATAACTATATGTATAAATATATGAAATTATATCAAATATTATATATACATACATGTATAAATATAAGTTTAACCATATGTGTGACTATATGTATAACCACATGTAACTATATTTATAATTATATGTATAAAAACATACAACATAATGTTTAACTATATGTGTATGACTGTATATAAATATTTGTATAACTATAAAAAACTCAATATAAATAAATATAACTTTATTTTTAATTATGTAGACATATATGTAAATCTATATAATTGTTTATACCTTTGTATATATTTATTTATACTTATAACTATTTGTATGCATATATCTATATATAATTATATGTTTAACTATATGTAACTATTTAAAACTACATTTATTATATGTATCCTAACATATAATTATATATGAAATAATACTAATGTGTTGTACTAGCTTGAAATTAAATAGCTAAAGATATAATATCAACAATATGTAAGCACATAGCATGTGAGTGTCCATTGATAAGGCTCATATATGTTATAATACAAATAAGGGTCGTACTTTTACCTAATCTCAGCCCTTAGGCCTCAGACTCAAATATGAACTTATGTATTACTAAAAATGTAATATTTGATAGGTTTGTACGGAAGAAATTTTTTCTTTTATATAATTCTTCATTCTAACAATACACTCTCTATGTGTCTCTCTCTCCCTCTCTATTTCTTCATGTCACTCTCTTTGCTTTTTCTCTGTGTCACACTCACTCACTCTCTTGTTATTTTATTTCTCGCTCTACTTTCTTGCTTGTTCTCTCTCTCTCTCTCTCTCTCTCTCTCTCTCTCTCTCCCCCCCCCTCCCCCTCTCTCTTCCTATTATATGTTTGTGTATCTTCGAATTTTTTGGGTAGAGTTTTAGCCTATTATAGTTATGTAAAAACCTATTATATGCAATGGTAGCCGCAGAAGTAGTGGCAGTAGTGGCAGCTACGGTAGCAGCTGTGGTAGTAGCGGCAGCAGCGGTAACAACGACATCGGTTATGGCGGCGGCGGCCGTGGCAGCGGTGGATACAGCAGCAGCAGTAGTGGCGATGCCTGTATCAATGGTAGTGGAAACATCAGTAGTGGTGGTGGCAGCGGCGGCAGTGGCTGCGGTGGTGGTGGCGGCGGTAGTGGGGGCGGTGGCGGCGGCAGCGACGGTGGTGGTGGCAATAGCAACAGTGGCACTTACGGTGGTAGCGGCAGAAGCAACGAGAGCATCGGTAGCACCAGCAACCGCGGCAGGAGCTGTAGTAATGGCAGTACCGGCAACAGCAGTAGCACCGGCAATAATAGTAGTAGCAGCGGTAGCACCACAATAGTGGTGGTGGCTACAGCATCGGCAGCAACAGCTGCTGCAACGACAGTAGTGGTAGGAGCAGCATCAAGAAGAATGAGCAAAAGCAACAGTAACAAATACAATATATACTTATGTATATATGTAGTATATACGTACATATAATACTATAGTATTTTATGTACGTATATACTGAGTATATATGTACTCAGTATATATGTATGCATAATACTAATGTTTATATATACATATATTGCATTAATATATTTACGAGTGAAATGCTAGTATATATGTACGTATTTACTGTAGTAATATATATTTATCAAAACATAACTTTTTATTTTATTTATTTTGATTTGATTAAGTGGTTTAAATTTCTTACAGATATGGTACCGTATTGTTTCTCATACAAAGCTTGTATAAGTGAAGAGATTTTTCAACAAACATGATGCACCATGACTTGGACAGCTTTTTCACCGCAGAAAGTTGGTGATAAAAGGAGCAAGGGAGAGAAAGCAATGTCAATGTATAGATAGATTATATTTTATGCACTGTCGGTAGATACATTGATTAATAAGATGTAATATAATTTTGTTATTTTTTTTGTTTTAATTATGTAAAATATTGTATTAGAATAAGTAATTAAATAAATTTTTTTGTTAATTAAAAATTCTCATTTATAGTTTCTATTTTTATTCAATTTAATATAAAAATATTAAATTATTAAATTTAATTTTCGTTGAAGCTGTATCACAATTCACTTTAATTTGTGTTTGTTCGTGTCTATAATAACTATTTTTATATATCTGTGAATATGTTTGTGAGTCCTCGAAATTTTTGGGTAGAGTTTTTGTCTATTATAGATATGTAAAAACCTTGGCGGGGCCTCCAAGGTGCTGGGAACAATAGCTTATTTTCTGAAGTAGTGAGATGAACAAAAAAATTAATTCCACACAAATGTATGTTTGTTCTGTACACTCTTATTTTGTGTAGATATGCATCGTCGCAGTTTAAATCTTCGACTGCTTGTTATCGGTTATTGGTTTGTAAATGTAGTATGTTATGCTCCATGTACAGGTGTAATAATATTCTCTATGTGCAACGAGTACCAGAAGAAAAAGAACTAGAGATGCTGACCATGCCTGAGAGACATATATGCATGTTTTTTAAGTCTTATATATTTTCTTCTTTTGTCTTTGATGGTATGTGTATTTATATTATAGTACAAGTGTGTGTGTCATCTATGGCTATGTGATTATATATACATACATATAATGATGTAGTATATATGTACATATATACTTGGTGTAAATGTACATATATATTGAGTATATATTTACGTATATACTGAGTATATTTGTACGTATTACTTAGTATATACATACTTATATACTATAGTATATACGTATGTATATACTCAATATATACGTATTTTTATACTATAGTATATATATACGTATATACTCAGTATATATATACTTTTATACTGTAGTATATACGTACGTATATACTAAATATATACGTACTTTTATACGGTAGTATATGCATACATATATACTGAGTATATACATAATTGGGTGCATATATTTATTTTTAAACATGTGTATATTGTATTACGTACACACCTATTTACACACAGACACACTTTTGAATATATATTTGCTCGGCCTAGTCTAGTCATCATCATGCATTGCTCACTGATGTAGATAATAAAAGCAATGGATATTAGACTTTTCTTAAAGCTGTGGAATGATATTTCTTGTACAGGCCAGCCGGGCAGATAGAAGTTGGTCATAAAAATCTTAGTAATTGTATTGATATGCAATTATCACATTGTACAAAGCGAACATATGAATACATAAGTTTTGTTGCTCTAGATTATGCAATGATTGGTTCTAATTATACTAGGTCTTAGAATGATGTTGATGATGATGCTCGTGTAGTGTTGTGTAATTATGGTCCAATAGGATATTTGGTCCTATTTTGGGAGAAGCAGCTTCCGCCTCATCAAAAACTCGCTCAATCTCAAGTTCATCAGTCGAGCATCATCACCTGCCATACTTTTATTATCAGTAGCGATAGCAAGGTAAACGACGGTAGCATAGGCAGTGATGACAGAGACAGTGGTGATTGTGGTGGTAGAGCCAGTAGCAGTGGTAGAGGTGGTGGCGGGAATAACCACAGCAGCGTCGGCGGCAGGAATAACCGCAGCGGCGGCGGCGGCGGTATCAATAGTGAAGGCGACAGTAGTAGCAGCAATGGTGGTGGCCACAGCAGTGGTGATGGTAGCTCAAGCAGCACTGGAAGTGGCGGTAGCACCGGTAGTGGTGGTAGCGGCCAGCGGTGGCAGCAGCATCAGCAATTGTGGCTGCAGCGGAAGCAACGGCGGCAGAGGTGGTGGCAGCAGCGACGACGGCGACAGTGGCGGTGGTGGCAGTAGTGGCGGCAGCAGCGACAGTACTGGAAGCAGAGGCCGTGATGGTAGAGGTGGAGGCAACGACGACAGCATCGGTGGTGGCGGCAGTAGTGGCGGTGGCAGTAGCGGCAGCCATGGCAACGGCAGCAGCGATGGCAGCAGTAGCATCCGTGGTAGCGGCGGCAACACTGGCAGCACTAGCATTGACGGCAGCACCGGCAGCAGCAGTGGCATCAACGGTAGTGGCAACGGCGATGGCAGCAGCAGCACGAGCGGCATCGTTAACAACAATAAGAGTGGTAGTGGTAGCGGGAGCAGTAGCAATGACAACAAATGTGTTATATACGTATGTATATAGTCAGTATATACATACATATAATACTATAGTATTTTATGTACATATATTCTGAGCATATATGTACTTAGTATATATGTATTGTAGTTTATATGTACATATACTACAGTAATATATGTACGAGTGAAATGCTAGTATATATGTATATATTTACTACGGTAATATATACATATATGTACATATATGTATATTTAATTAGACATGTAATATATGTACGAGTCACAGTAATATATATGCATATATATACATATATGTATATTTACTACATTAATATATGTACATATACTGTAGTTTATTTATTTTGATTTGATTGAGTGGTTTAAATTTCTTATAGTTATGATACCACATTGTTTCCCATAGAAAGCTTGTATAAGTGATGAGATTTTTAATTAGACATGACATACTGTGACTCTAACAGCTTTGTCGCAGTAGAAAATTGGTGATCAGAGGAGTAGAGGAAGAGAAAACAATGTCAATGATTGGATAGATTATACTTTATGCATTGTCGGTAGATACATTGATGAATAAGATGTAAAAAAATTTTGTTATTGTTTTTATTTTAATAATTTAAAATATTGAATTAGAATAAGTTATTAATTTATTTTATTTTTTGTTTATTATAAATTATCATTTATAGTTTCTTTTTTTATTCAATCTGATATAAAAATATTAAATTATTTAATTAAAAAATGTTTAAATAAATTAAATATTCCCTAGCTAATTTAGAAAATTTTCCTTGCCAAATTTGCTAGCTAAATTTTTCTTGCTAATTTCCCTTGCTAGAGATATTTTATTTTAGCAACGGATTTTTCCGTCACTAAATTGCTAATAATTAGCGACAATTACTTTAGCTTTGGAAATCTTCCATCGTTATTTTCGTTTAGCGACGGAATATCTCGTTTAGCCTGCTAATTTAGCTAGGAATTTTTTTTTAGCTAGGGATTTTCCATCATTAAATTATTAGCTAGGGACACTTTCCCTCGCTAAATTTTAGTGAGGAGCACTTTATATAGGGAACCGATTCGTCGGTAATCTTTACTATATTCCGTTTAGCGACAGAAAATGCTCATTTAGCTAGGGAATTATCCCTAGCTATATGAGATTATTATTGTAGTGCCTGCTTCTAGCTCCAATTTTCTCCTCATTGGTGGCTACCTCCTCCTTTTCATCTCTTCTTTTCATCCCAACTCAGGTAATGTTTTATTTATTTATTTTATTTGTTTCTATGCAATGGTATATAAAATACGCAATATTAGCAGATGAATTGTTTTTTTTTTTTTTGGTTTCTAGTGGAATTTATAGTTGCATATCCTGATTTTTGATCTTTGTTGGTTGTTAGGATAAATTTTATAAGGAACCAATTATTTTGGAAAAAAATAGTGAATAGTTGACCATTATCCTTGAATGTGTTTAAACACTATAAGAAATTAGTTGTAATATGATTATTTTTTAGGGAGTTAGAAAATTAAGAAAGTGTTTAAATATTTCTAATGACCTCTCATATTATTTTATTAATTTGGTACAATTTTTACAGGTTAAATATGTATGTTTCAACAATTCCCATGATGATATTATAATGGACACAACTCGAGGACAAAAAAAGGTTACATATGAGAGGAGAAATGTTGTTATTCGACTTATGAATATACCAGTTGAATTCACATTTGATGATTTGTTTGATATGATATACTCAATGACAAACATTGACAAACGAAAGTTCAAATTAGTACTCAAATGTAAGTATCCCCTTAGAAGTGGAAATATGTTTCAACCTTTTCCAATATGGAATGAAATTAGTATGTGTCAAATGTTGAATCTAGTTAACACAACAACCATTGAAGAAATTGAACTATTTATTGAATTTATTTGATTCAAGGCACAAAAGGACCAATCTGTGGGTGGCCATGTAGATGATGAAGATAATGCATATGAAGAATGTAATGATGAGTATGATGAAGTTGTAATGATGAATGTGATGGAAATGATCAAGATGTTGATGTTAATGGACATGCATCCTCCTTTCAAACTTTTAACCAAGTTTTGGAGAACGAACAAGGGATATATGTCTACGCATAAGCACCTTTTTGTGATGTATCAAATCACCTAGATGATGAGACATTGGATGAGTCATCCCCTGTTAATTATCACTCACCACCAATACCTCAATTCCAATATGTTGAAACCCTCGATAATGCTATTGCAAGTTGTTGGACTCCATAATTGCAGCATACTATCGGTGATTCAGTAAAAATTTTATTATTTTCCAAGATTTGCAAGAGACTATAAAGATTTACTCAATTACAAATACCAAGAGAATTCGTTGTGCATCCTCAAACAAATTGCTCATTTTAAGATGTAAGAAGGCAAAAAAATATCATTGTCCATAGAAGCTTCGTGCAATGGTTGTGAAAGATACTTCGTTATTTGTTATCAACAAATATACTAAGCCGCATACTCGTGACAATCCTTGTTTGAAGTGAGGTCATCACCAACTAGACTCAAAATTGGTTGCTAGGCATATTAAGGTATTAATTAAGGTGCAATTCACATTGTTTATACCTGCTATTCAAGCAAATGTGATGGAGAAATGGGGATATCATATATCATACAAAAAGGTGTTGGATGGAACACATAAAGTAATTAGAAAGTTATTTGGCAATTTCTTTCAGTCATATATAGAGCTGTCATGTTTGTTCTTGGCCATAGAGTAAGCAAATCCTGGATGTATGATTATTTGGAAAATATGTGAAATTAATATGCCAGACACTGAGATATTCTAATTTGTGTTTTGGTCATTCAAGCCATCAATTGAAGGGTTCGAACATTGTTGTCCCATAATGAGTATTGATGATACACCTCTATATGGAAAGTATAAAGGTAAATTATTGATTGCTATGGGGTATGATGGAAATAATCAGTTATTTTCATTAGCCTTTGCAATTCTAGAAAGTGACAATACCAAAAGTTGGAGATGGTTCTTGCCATGTATTAGAGTGACTCAATTGATGGGAATTTGTGTTATATTTGATCGACATCCAGGTATCATGGTAGCAATGTATGATCCTCATCTTGGTTGGGCTGCACCATCTGCCTATCACAGGATTTGCATATGTCATTTTGCAAGTAATTTCATGACCCAATTCAAAGACAATATTTTGAAGAATTTGGTATGTAGAGTAGCTTTATCAAGTACAAAACTCAAATTCAATAAGCATATGAATATAATTGAGAGAATTAATTCTAAAGCAATACAATGGCTAGAGGTTATCCCACTCCAGTTATGGGCTCTTTCACTTGATGGAGGTCAAAGATATGGGTTAATGGCAACAAATATTTCAGAGGTATTTAACATCATCTTAAAAGGAGATCATATCCTACCAATAACTGTATTAGTATAGTTGACCTTCCATCACAACAGTTACTTTATTACAAGAAGGGAAATAGGTGCTAAAAGATTGGCATTTGCTAAGTAGTTCACTCCGTATATTGATGTGCAAGTATAGGCTCATGTTGTTACGGCTAGTTTGATGGAAATTGTATTTTACTACCATGTACAAGGCTTATTTTATGTAAAGTCAAGGAGAGGTTGAATTCATCACCTCGACTTAATTGAAAAAAAATGCACATGTGGAAAGATGCTAATATATAGTTTCCCATGTAGCCATATGTTATCAGCATGTCAGCATTATTGTGTTGATTTTTCTTTATTTGTGAAAGGCTACTTCACTACTCAGTCATACTATGATACATGGGAAAGCCTTTCCATACAATATTCAATGAAGATGAGTAGCTTCTTTTTGGTGGTCCGAAGATTGTACTACATGATTCAATGCAATGCATGAGAAGTGGACATCCTAGATCAATCTAGTTGCATAATGAGATAGATGTTAAGGAAGGGAAAACCACGATCACATGAGGGTTGTGAAAATAACTAGGTCACAGTTGTCATTATTGTAAGAACATAAATCAAGTTTAGTAAATGAATGTGTACGGATATATAAATATAGTTGTTTCCATTATCTATGATTTGATCCTCATTACGGTGTTGACTACTACATTAAGCAAAATTTACTTGTATTATAAAATGGTATGACTCGTCTCCAAAATTTACTTGTATTTAGTTTCATATAAACTTGATTATGCAACTATATTTATAAAAAACAATTCAAGATAATTATTTTCATATGGTATGACTCGTCTCCAAAATTTACTTGTATTATAAATATATAAATATATTTATAAAAAACAATGTGTACGGATATATAAATATACATTAAGAAATTTATATTGTATTTAGTTTCATATGCATAATTTACTTGTATTATAGTATTGTACCTAAGTTTGAAATAGTAAAGATAATTACTTATAAAAAAATGTGACTTATGAATCAATTCAAGATGGACAACTTGGATACATGATGCATAATGAATTAATTGTTAATAAATTGAGTTCGGGATGGACTCATCTCCAAAAGTTTGCTTAAAAAAAGAAGGAACCCAAGTTATATATAAATGCTATAACTATTTAGAATTTTTTAAATTAGTATAATTGCAATTATTTTGTCTCATTACTTTTTAAGTAGAGAAATAAATACAATTCATTTAGGGTAACTAATTTTTGGATGGCAAGACGTAGGATTAAATAAGAATGCAAGTTCAAATTAGAGAAACATTTGACTAAATATTATGTGTAACAGCTAACTTTACTCAAATAATACTTATTTTTATTGGTTGCTTTTGTTATGAAATTAAAACTTGGATAAAATATTGGTAATTCCTGAATTCATCAGGGGAACAATATCATATGTCTTACAATATTCAAAATCAACATTATTGTTCTGTGCATTGAAATGATTAATTACAAAGATATTCATTATTAAAACAATTAAATTTTAAAGGGAATAAAGAATAACAATGTTTTATCATGTTTTAATATAATCCATACACTATTTTGTGATGATTGACATGTGGGATGTGATGCCCAAATTTGAATTCAATAAAGCCATGTATATTTTGAATGATTGTTTTCAATAAAGTTTCATGTTTAAATACACCACTAGGAAACCATTGGATATAGAAATAAAAATAAATTATATGACCCTATTTTAAGCGACCCAAAATTATTGTCTTCAATTTTTTTTTTATATTTATTTTTTATAAAAAATTAATTTTTAATGGGTGATCGAACATAATTATTTTAACAACATTTTGCTATGATTATAACAATCAACTATAATGAGTAAAATTTGAGTTTTGAGTGAGGATGGACAAATTAAAGTTAATCTAACACCAAAATAGAGAAAGATTATTTGAATAGTGTCTAACCAACATAAATTAAATTATATGATACATACTTTGATTTATTCATTTAAAAGAAATTACAATTGAAGGCACTATTTGTAAATCTCTGAATTCACCTACATAACTTAGATAAAGATTGAAATTCAAAAGCAAAAAAAAAACATGTTATATAATAAACCACCTAAATTAGTTATATTTTATTTTAGGAAAATTAAGTTCGAGCATCTAAACATAAAATAATTATGTTTTGAGACGCAAAAATTTGTGGTTTTACATGTCATATTGAAAAATAATTATAGTTTAATGTACTTAAATAAATTAATTCTAGTACAATTGCTCATGCAATGTCATATTTCAAAAAAATCTCACCTCATATTTATAAAAAAAAAATCATTTGTTAGATTGGGTAGGGATCCAACTCACACATTGTTTTAAAAATCAAGAAAAATGATAATGGATCAGATTGATTCTCGATCCCACCCATGTTGTTTTTTACATCCAAAAAAGGTCACAAGTTGGATAAAGTTTCATTCTGACCCATGTTTTTTTAAAATCAAAAATATATTTTTTTATCTTTATTTTCTTATATTTATATATATATAGATAATGTATATATACAATTATATATAACATATTTACAATTTTTCAATAATGCATGTTAGATCATGACCTTATCCAACATAGAGTCTTGGTTGAAAATAATATGTTAAAAAAAAATAAAATCAATTTGCTTAAGAAATTATTTATTAAAGTAGTGTGCAATGCCGGCAACAAGAATGAAAGCTTTTGATTTTAATCAAGTACCGTTGACCTCAACAGCGGCATTTGAATTAAATCAAGAGCTGTCGTTGATGGTTGACGGCATTATTTTAAAAAATTTAAAAGCTGCCATCCACAATGGCGGCTTTTGGCTGAATTTAATTTGCATGCTAGGGATTTACTTTTCCCGTTTTTCTCTTCCTCCTTTCCTCCCTCCTCGCCCAAGCTTTATTCAGAGCAATCGACCAACAAGCATTCAATTTCATGAGTTTTCATCTTCATTCTTAAAGTAAGTTCTTGTCAGCATGATGGTGGATACTGTGTGAGTGTTGGCGACAATTAGTTCTAGTGTTTTCCAAATGTAATGGCAACCCTATTATTATGTGGTAGTGTAGTCATGATTTTTATGTATTATTATTTTAGTGGTGGCATTAATATTGTGTAGTGAATGTGTGCTGGTAGTGTCTTGTGGTACAATGGCTATGTGGTGGTTTATATGGTGGTTCCAATGTTAGAATTGTTATAGTGAAGTGGTATTCCATTGTTATGCTTATTATAGTGTTGTAGTTTGTTTTGGTAATGCTTGGGTGTGTAGTACATTGTTGTTGTGCTATGGTGGTGTGGGAGGGTTGTGGTGGTGCTTGGCTGTTATGGTGTTGTGTACACATGTATTATGATTTTCTTTTTGTGATGTTTGTTGATGATACATGTTAAGCCAATCAAAGATGGTAATAAATAATTTATAAGTTCATAAATCTCAAAGTTATAAATTGAGATTGTATACTCTTGGCTGTTTGGTAGTCCTTGGTTGTTATGGTGCTTGGATATTTGTTGTAGTGGTGCTTGTATACTCTTATCCATGATACAATAAAATAAAAATTAAAAGTTATAAATTACAAAGCTGTAAACCATAACACCTTTCTTTATCTCAGTGCATAAATAAATAAATATATATATATATATATATATATATATATATATATATATATATATATATATATATATATATTAAAAAGACTTAAGTCTTCTCTTTTATAGGTTCATAATCTTTAACATGAAAGATACAATTGAATATGATGAGACAAATAGGTATATGAGGGCCCAATAGATCATAAGTTATACATATATTTACAGGGGCATTACTAAAAAATAAGTTGAGTAATCATTTATCATGTTTATCACATCTTAATTTTTTTTTGTGTAAATTATGTTTTCATACCCTAATTATAAAATATTTATAAAAAAAAACACAAATTTCATAAATATAAAAAAATGTATAAAAATATAGAGTATATATATTTTAGTATATTTTAAATGTGAAACATAATATCATCATTGTTCATGTACGCATTATAATTTAAAAAATAATTTTGTTTTTTTATTTATGGATATAGACATTTTTGTAATATCGAGTTTCATCTTTTTTTGATTTATGGGTATAAACATGGGCACACACACGTGCATGCGCGCGCGCACACACACACACACACACACATTTGTGTATTTATTAATTCGTTGAGATAACATTGAATATGAAGTAAATATTAAAAAGTTTTTTATGAAGTATTCTTAACAATTCCTTGAGTAAAATATATATGTATTAGGATATAGTTGGATGAATGAAGTAATTGTCAAAAAAATTTTATCTTGATCAATGATATATTTATAAATTATTTTGCATTAATGTTGGTTAGTTGAATGGTTTTCACCAACACTTAATGTTTTTGGTTTTCATTAATACTTATTTTGCGTACAACTTGATCATTGCAATGCAAAAACTCTAAAACCTTAGTGCCTTTAATAATTTTGATACACTTTCTCCAACGTGTTATATTAATATGTATAGTGTCTTTCAGATATCTAGGTTATATATATGGTGTTCAGAGGGCTTAATGATGCT
This sequence comes from Sapria himalayana, assembly GCA_029783825.1. Taxonomy (NCBI): domain Eukaryota; kingdom Viridiplantae; phylum Streptophyta; class Magnoliopsida; order Malpighiales; family Rafflesiaceae; genus Sapria; species Sapria himalayana. The sequence goes on from JAREIK010001797.1 coordinate 147,742, forward strand.
GATGCTTAATATATATTTATTTTATATCCAGGCATGGTCTTGGGAGAGGCTTCACGTGGGCTGACCCGATTTTGGGCGATTAGTGCCATATCCAGCACCACACCATTGTCGGATGCCTTACATGATGATGATGTCGATGGCATCGTAGCTAAGGGTATGGATGATGGATTTCCAATTGAGGATTGCATTCAGCTTGAGCTACAGCCAAAGGTAGAGCTAGAGCCAGCTCTTCCTTTGGGGTGTAAGTGGAGAGTACATTTGACACAAGTGCCTAACCCATTCGGTGTCCTCCTTTATCGAGATTAGCCAGACGCAGAAACTTCTAATCAGGTAATTATATGTAAAAATAAATTCAATAATGTTGGCATAATAGTATGTGATGTCAATAGTTAATGTGTAGGTCTTATGGCAGCCATACGTTAGAGAGTTGGTTGACCACATTTCTAATATTTGCATAGCTGATCATGATATCTGGTGCACCATGTCACCTCTAATATGTTTCGAGACTATTGAGTGGCATCGTCCAGAGTGCATATTGCTTCAATTTTGGCTGCATCAAGAGATACCTCCAGCTTGCTCTTATGAGCATCAGCTACTTAGAGTCGATGCACATGGCGACACCAATGCGATTGGGCTACATATCATGCTCCATACATAGCACTATGGGATATGTGATTGAAGAGGATCATTACTATATATGGTATGAGGTATATTGGACTTCCATGATCCATACATGCAGTGATATCATAATATTATACGATGTTTTATGACACCACATATGCATAGAGATGATTTGAGGTATCATACTATAGATGGTAGTATGAATGATTTGGTACGTTAGACTCGTATGTTTCTAACGTATTTTACGTAATTTTAATCAATAGAGTATGTAATTATTATTTTTTTCTTGGTTCATGCAGATCACCACCATGGTTGACATAGTCGATAACTCTCATTTTCCTATCACTAGTGCTTGTACAATATCCACCATATTACCCGATCGGCATCACACCATATTGGAGAAGACCATCTCATCATGGGGTACGCTCAGGAAGCATCCACATCACATAGATTATCGATTAGCCCTCTGGTGGCATCCACTCCTTCATGTATGCATCTCATTCGAGGTAGAGGGAGAGGGGGAGACAGAGGGGGAGCTAATGGCCCAAGTCGTGCTGGAGATGGTGGGGTAGGTCATGGTGTAGACAGTGACAATGATATTCGTACACTTGATCTGAGTTTGCCTACTTCGATACTCTCACAAACTTATTTTTCACCAGAGATATTTATACCACAACACACATGTATATTACCTACCATACCCGCACACATTTACCTAGCACAATGCCTACCCCCCACATACTTACATATCACCTTCCATATTATCACACAATGACACATCACCTTTTCTACCTCCACACACTTACACATCACCTTACCTACCCCCACACACTTACACAACTATACCTTATATGGTGTCGCCATAGGTAGCATTCATATTGATAGATATCACATTGATGTCTTACCATTTACCATTCCATACATTGTCTCCCATGGATGACACCATCCTTGACCTTTTACCTTTGTGGGGGTAAGCTTCCAGTTAAGTGATCTCGTACTCGACATGTACATCGACAACTTCATACATTAGTTACATCAGCTCCATCTTAGACACCATCAGATCCTATTGCCCAACAAGCTGTTTATTATATGTGTCATCTTAAGAGAACTATTAAGGCACCATCTTGTGGGACTCATTGATACATATTATTTTTATATATGATTTTTTTTAATACATGTAGCACTTTTTTAAAACATAATTTAAAATTGATAGTATAATAATTTGGAGTTTGTAACATTGCATGCAATAAAAAATAATAAAATTACAATAAGGGGAAGTCCAGATGTTCAAACCATAATTAATAAAAATTTTTTAATGCTCAAAAAACACACTTGAGTATCATACACAGTATTTAGTGAAGCTGAAAATTAAAAATCAGGATTAAAGGTAAGAACAAGATAAAATTCATTGTTAGTCTTATCAATCATGACCACATCCTCTCTTTGAGCATCATGTTCAAATAAGTATTGAACTTAGCATCACATCTGCATCGTCATAGCTTTTTGCTGCAGTATCATGTTCAAATATAATTTATCACTTATAGTGTTATAGTTATAAAAATAGAAAAGAGGCTTTAAAGAGCTCGAGAGACATACAAAGTAACACAACTACATCTACTAATCTGTAAAAGTGGTAAAGGCCCACACAACAAGAAATAAAATTAAAAATAAGCACATATCACAATCTCTTACAATACATACACAGAAAATGATAATATATAAAATTTAAAATAAAATAGAGTAAAAACAAACCAAAACATACATTTTGAATTAATGTCGATCAATAAGAGCCTTGGTAAGATAACTGAAAATGACACCATATATCTATGCGGAAGGAATGAAACCTCCATTGCAAAAAAATTAACACCATTTGCACCATCATTATCATACCATTTTATATATATAATAAAAAATAATTGTGGGGGTGGGGTCAGGTCTCATAAGGACTAAGAAAAAACATACTTTTCATTCCTTAACATCTTAAATTTATATTTATAAATATAAATTTGCAATGCTCATATATATATATATATATATATATATATATGATCTTCCATCTCTTATTGTCATACACCTTAAATTTATTTATTGGCATTACACTATTTTTTGTGTTTATGTTATGACTCGTCATCCTTTATGAACATGATTTTTAATGATTCTACCTCTGATGATGAATTAGAGATGGTAACAATTTGTGTTATTGAAATGAACAAACTCAATAATGAAGAAAGTTCTTGTGTGTGTCGTGGTTCAATTCATGATCATTCAGTTATTTTTCATAGTCGAGTTCAAGGGCACGAGAAATTGTATAATGATTATTTTGCTAAACCACCTATATATCCCCCAAATTTATTTCGAAAAAGGTTTGAAATAAATCAAACTCTTTTCCTTCATATATATTCATGGTGGAAAATTATGATCCATATTTTGACCTAAAAAAATGCTGCTAGAATTTCTGACTTGTCTTCCCTTCAAAAGATGGAAGCCACTAAAAAGATGCTTGCTTATGGAGTTGCAGCAAATGTTATTGATGATTATATAAGGACTGGCGAAAGCACTGCAATCAAAAGTTTAAAAAGATTAGTGAGAGCGGTAGTAGTAATTTTTTTTAATGAGTATCTCAGGTAAGCAAATAATTTTGACATTTCTAAATTATTATCAATGGGTACCAATCATGGGTTTCCTGAGCTGTTGTGTAGTATTGATTGTATGCATTAGAAATAAAAGAATTATTCAACAACATGGAAAGGTATGTATTCTAGTCACATCCATGAACTAACAATTATTTTGGAAGTGGTCGCTTCATATGATTTGTGAATTTGACATATCTTTTTTGGGTTACCTAGATCTCATAATGATATTAATGTATTAGAATGTTCTTCTATTTTTGCTCTCGTTTCAAATGGTCGGGCTCTTCCATCCAATTTCTCAGTCAATGGAAATGATTATACAATGGGGTATTACATTATTTATGGTATATATTCAAAATGGGAAACATTTGTTAAAACAATTCCATCTCCAAAAAGCAATAAGCAAATACATTTTACAAAATCTTAAGAGTCGGCAACAAAAAAAATGTTGAGCTGGCATTTAGAGCGCTCCAAGCATGATTTTCTATAGTACATGGACTAGCACATTTATGAAAACTTGAAGTGCTTAAAGATATTATGAATGCATACATAATATTACATAACATGATTATTGATGATGAGAGAGGAACGCTCATGAGTTGGACTTTACTTATGATACAATGGATTAGCATCCCAGTATCAAGGTCATACTTGAACGGAGTTCAAAACTACTTAAATTTATCAATACTCAACATTGTATTAGAAACAAAGAAATTCATTCCAAACTCCATGTAGATCTAGTCGAGCATCAGTGTAATATGCATAGAAATTACTAGGCAGTACATAAGAAAATGTTATTACAGTACTTGTGTGATGATTAATACTATCTAAATTTATTTGTCTATTAATAAAAAAAATTACATCTTCTTTTTCAATATTTCCATTTGGCAGTGTTGATTTTATTCAACTTGCAACTTATGTGTGATGATATTTCTCTAATATATGGTCAATGTCATGTCTGATTGTTTGACTAAAAGTAGACTATTATAAAAATACTTATGTGCTCTCTTTGCATATAAGGTTTTCATCATCCTTGCATCTCCTTGTAGTTATTTCCTTAATATCATAATACCATAGCAACATGTCATTTTGTGCAAGGATCATTCTCATATCTATAACTTTTAGGCAATATTTCAAACTTCAAATATGTACAATTATTCTTCAACTTCTAATTGTCTTACAGACATGAAATAATGTGATATGAAATACTATTGTTCTTTTTGCACAATAGTAGTTCATATTTTCAATATTAATTTCCATCTTTTCATTGATTGATTTTAAATATATAATACTCATGATAATTAACTTACATTTTTCATGAATATCACTTATGGAAGTCATACAAAAGGAAAAGATAAGCATGACTGTCATAACTACTATAATCTTCCCTATTTGTATATCTCTCATGACACATTTATGACTGATTTTATAGCTGATACATGATCATACTATGATGAAACTTTTAGGTTAGACATTCTACATAACTTCTATATTCTTCAAAGATTAGTTCTATAAAGTACATAATGGATAGATCTTAAATATATTCATATTTTTGGCTCTGTAAGTGTCATATCCACAATGATTAAATTTAAATGATTTTAAGTCTTCACATATTTTTTTATCTCATATATTAAAATTAGAAAGGTTATCACGTCTAAATTTTAGTTTTAATTTGTATCCATATCTATCAACATCGAAACATAGATATAAATACAAATGTAAACTAATAGTTTATTAATTCATTACAATATAAGTATATTTACCAACCATATATCTTAATTTATCCATACATTTGATAGGAAATCTTGGGAAAAGTGTTGAGTGATATCTCTTAAATTTGAGGGTTCTCAATTAATGCTCAAGTGAAAATATAAGTAAAAACTTTGTAATTCTAATCGAAAGATTGCTTGTGTTCACCTTGAATTTCACCTAAATGGAAGTCAAAATTGCATCACCTAGTGTTGTTTTCATGCTTGGTTCATATTTTCCCTATTTCTTATCTCCTTTTTTCAATACTTAAGTGTTTCTTTTAAACATTAAGGGATTCATGTGATATTTTATTTCTTTTGAATTTCATATTGAGTTCTCTTGGATTATTTGAAGATTTTGTAATATCTCATTCAACTAGAAATGTTTTCAAAACTAATAAATCAAAATGTACCTAATATAACTGAATTTGATTTGTTTGGTTGTTATTCAAATTATAATATAAGATTTATTTTAATTTTTTTTGTACACTCACAAAACACAAGTTTTTCATTCAAAATGACTATTTTGACCATAAAAAAATATTTTTTTAAGAATTATGTTCAATTGTCCATTAAAAATTAGTTGATGTAATATACCTATAGAGTGGGTGAATTGGTGCATATAATAGTTTACTTTTTTTTCCATTGATGGATTGATGCATGATTGCTCCAAAGTCAATGTAACTTATATAATTAAAACTTTAAAGTTTTTTTATATATTTTAAGATTTCAAAGCTTATTAAAAAACTTGATTTTCTTAATTAAAAATAGTGAAATAAGAGGTGAGAGTGTATAAGAAATTTTTTTTTTGTTAATACTTGTGTCGGTCTTTGTATTTTGGGATTGTGTTTGTGTGATTACAACGTTGTCTATATTTATATTGTGTGTGTGTGATTAGTATGTATGTGTGGTATATTTATTTTCTTCAAATTACTCTTGAGTTTGTCTAGTGTATATTATGTGTTATAGTTGTGAAAATACAATGAAAATTATGTTAATTGATGTCAAAATTATGTCATAGTTGTTTACTTTATTCTATTGTATTCAATAAGATTAGGGAAAATTAAAAAAATTCACTTAGAATATTTAATTCCTTGTTGGCATAATTAATCCAACTAATAATGGGAATGAGTAGTTTTATATAAACACAATTTATCACACAATACAATGTGCAATAAAATAAAATTTTCTCAAATATATAATACAATTTTTTTTTATTTTTCATTTTATTTGCTCAGCGGAATAAAGAAAACACATAACATATTATTTAAGCCACAACCGACTTCCCTTCACATGTGCGATCCCGTATGTTGATCTATCGTTTGTCCTAGACATGTACTTGAAAATGAGTCCCACATAAGGAGTGAGCAAAGCTTAGTAGAGGTAGACTCCTTCAGAGTTACTCCCTACCTAAGTGCACGTAAATCATCATAAATATATATCAATACCCATTTAAGTATAATGTTTATATTAATGCAATTATGGATGAAATATTTATATATCCATATTCCTGAGTCCCATCGACTCCCTCACATATGGCGAAGTCAAGTGTGCCATATTATGTGTGTGTGTGTGTCTATATAAATATTTATTTTTTTGAAATTATTCCTAAAAATATGGGCCTCCTCCGAAAAATATATTGAATATTTATCCAAATAAAGTATGATTTTTTTTAATTTTCTCTAAGAAATATACACCGTTGTAATTCTGTCTGGACGTTGTCCCAATTCGAGTTCACTAAATATCATCACCTTTATATATATATATATATCATGCACCCACCCATGTATATGAAATATTCTCGTGCATATGAAATGCAATTATGACATTTCCAATTTAACTTTTACTAAACGAAATACCGAAACTTTTCACCAACTAATCATTTTCAATAAAATTTCTAACAATTCGAATTGAAATATAAAAAAAATGATCATTTCTGGACATTAAATAGAAAAAAATTCTGATAAGAGAAAACCATAACTTTTCAAAAAAATTCACAGAAACTTTATAAATTTGATATTACTATGAAGTTCTCGTCATGTAAAGTAACTTTAGTTCTTGGACTATTTCATTCCAATTCTTGAATAATCCGTTACGATTAAAAGAAAATTCACGGATTTTTTTTCTGTACTATATCTATATCTCTCTTGGCGCCAAACATTTTTATTTAGCCTTTCCCCCGTTTTCAGGATTCCTGACGTTTTTTTTTTCTATAATTATTATTATTATTTAATAATTTTAATTTTTTTTTCTTTGGGTTGACTCCTGGATAGCCGACGGACCGCATGCGCATGCACAGCCACGTGCGGACAACGTGGCGGGGTCTTTCGGTTACACAATTTTTTTTCTCTAAATATTCTAATAATTATTTAATTAAATAAAAATATAACAAATTTTGATTTTCTCAGAATTTAACAAAAATTGACACCGTAGCTATATTTTCCAAGACGAATTCAATAACTACATCCATTTTATCATTATGATTCTAAAATTTTTAGGTTATTTTCTCTTATTGCAAAATTATCATTTTGCTCTTTTTTTCACAGAACTCAAATTGTGTTAATTATTTATTCATTTTTTTCGATGTTTCACAAGTTTGTCTAATGTATATTATGTGTTATAGTTGTGAAAATACAATGAAAATTATGTTAGTTGATGTCAAAATTATGTCATAGTTATTTACTTTATTCTATTGTATTCAATAAGATAAGGGAAAATTAAAAAAATTTACTTAGAAGATTTAATTCCTTGTTTGCATAATTAATCCAACTAATAATGGGAATGAGTAAATTTTTGATACTAGGTCAATGTTATTGAAGCTTTGAGTTTTTACCCAATAATTGATATAGCAGCTTTATGATTCTTACATTTGGTAATAAAGATGGTTGCTTAATTGTAGTGATAAAATATTTTTGTTTGATTAATGATTGGTTGATTGGATCTTCATAATGGAAGATCATAACACAATTTGGATGCTTAAGTTTAAACTATACAATTTGAAACATAAAAAATTAATAACTTTTAATGGTTAGAAAACTATTTGACTTAGTTCTTGGTGAGTCAAAACTAGACATAAAGAGTTAGTGAGATTAGATAATAAGACATTACAATGCCTCTACCACAATTTTTTAGTGGGCCAGGCTAAGCACTTTTCCTCATCTCTATGATGAATAGGGAATATGTCACTTGGAAAAAAAATTTTAAGTTGATATACAAGATAGATACATCCATAAATTAAATAATGTTAACCTGAAATCTACTCAACATGAAATATCAGAATTTAGCTGACATGTTCTTACATATGGAGGTCTTTCACTACAAAATAAAAACAAGTGGCTAAGAAAATTTCCATAGCTATTTAGGCTTATTCCATCACTAAATTATAATAATAATGAATTTACAATAGTAATTATCCCAAACTAAAGTAATCATTGCAAAAAAATTCACTAGCAAATTTTTGAATGATGAAAATTCCCTAGCTAATTATATTTTTCCTCTTGCTAATCTTGACCATAATTAAAAGTAGTAATTAATATTTTTCGACTAAATATATATAGAAAATTCCTTAACTAAATTTGCGAGGAAAAAATCACTAGTTAATTTATTCCAAAACTATTTTCACAATTTTAAATTTTTACAAAAAATTTGGTTACATATTTTTAAATTTTTATATTAAATTGAATAAAAACATATACTATAAACCATTATTTATAATTAACAAAAATTAAAAGTAGTTAATAAATTATTCTGATATAATAGTTACATAGTTAAAACAAAAACATAACATAGGTATATAATCATTTAAAAATAAATCATTATCCTCATCATTAGATGGTGCATTTGTGCTAGGCTCTCCTACGTGAGTACTCTACTAGAATTTGGTGTGTCATATATCTTGTTAAGGTTGCTAATTATGACTCCATATAGGTCATCTGCTGTTGCATTGCATTCTTCATTTCTTTCATCTCATCATTCACTTATTTCATTTCCTATATTTCTTTCTTCAAAAGAGTTATCTAAAGATCCATAAAATCCTCAACTAGCTAAGAAGTTGCTGTCATACGTTCCTCCATGAGATATTGTCATATAATATTTTTTATTACACACTTAACTTTCAACATTTACTATAGTAGTCAAATAGTGATTGAACCACCAAAGTAGTGGTCACTTTCATAACAACTATATAGTTTTTACTCGCTTGATTCTACATGAAAAATCACTCTCTTTGATACATATAAAAAAAGAACCGAATGAACACAACCCACATGTTGCACACTACACCATGGTTGTATCAAACATACACATTGTGCATGTCCAATACATCAAGCACACAAGCAAATTCACTGCACCACACACATATTGTGCACTTCCACATAGTTATACACCACGGCTACGCATCCACGGCACCACATCTCATGGCATCACTGTCTGCTGGACTACGCACCCACTAACAGTAAGCCACATGCCGAAAAATAGTTGGAACATTCTTACTCCATTTTTTTTCTTTCTTCCATTTGCAGAGTGCGTATGTTCTTTGTAGTTTATTCAAGAAAGATGACAGTAGTATCAAAGGTTCTGATTGTGATGGAATTGAATCAGCCTTTTTGTCTCCCACAATGATTCAATCTTTTACGTTCAATAATGACCATGGGAGTGAGATTGATTAACAAAAAGTAAATCATTAGTAAATTACAATTATGGGAATAGAAATAATTTTTTAAAAAAATAATTATTTATGTCAGGAACATTCTACAATTTTTTACACAACACATTTGCAATGTGATAAGAATAAATCAACATTATACTATTATTATTCATTTTAAGATGTGACATTAAAAAAAGAGGGGGCATCCTCACCACTAGCCGCTACTTAAAAAGATAGGTTTTTACTAGTTAAATGAAATCATGAATATTTGGCTTATTAGTAAGAAATGCAGTAGCACATTTGCAATGTCTCACATATCTTTATTAAGAAGAATAATTGTAGGGACACAGCTCGTATGAAGATACTCAATCCCTAAAAAAAAATAATATAATTTTGCTAACAGCATATGCTTGCAAAAGAAATCAAACACTGATAAGAACTTTGGAAAACACCTTTTGTACCATCTTCTGCAATCTCAAGCCACTTGATCCAATTGATACTTTCTCCATTGGTGAACTAGCCTATCAACGTTACTTGCATTAATGACTACCTATGTTGATATTGATTGAACTTTATATAAAATTTAAGTTACCACAAATATTCTCCTTCAATGTTCCATTATGCATGAACTCATAAACAAGCATATTGTCTCCCTCTTGACAATATCCAAAGAATTGCACTAAATTCATGTGATGTATTCTTGAAAGTAGAGGCATCTATAAGAGATGCAGAAATGAGCAGCTATAATGCGATTGATTCTATCAGTCAGTCTCACAATGAGCAGCTATAATGCGATTGATTCAGTCGATCAGTCTCACAATGAGCAGCTATAATTTTTCAATAAGAAGAAAGAAGACAATTTAGCTTTGTGCATTAACCTAGCAATTATCATAGATTTAAAAAAATAAAATACTTGATTATGTTTTTTTTGTTGAGATATGTTTCTAGTTTGTATATAGTTTAGTCAATGAGCTGCCCATAGTGTCCAGGGTGCTCCAATCTCATCGGTTATATTTATTCATGCATCATAGTTAATAAAGTCGTGGTATTTCATTTTTACTTTCTAACATTATATCAAAGACTTTTACTACTAGAACTTTAAAAAAATTTAAAAAAAAAAAAATTTTCTTTGAGAAAAAAACAAAGAGATGTTGGTTAGTGGGAGTCATTGTTAAGCTTGTTCTTGGAACCATAAAAGAGCCTAAGGGTGAAAACTACGCAAAACAGGAAAATTATTTAAGGTATATACTTTATCCACGGAAGATTTGCTTAGGAAAGTTTTATGAAATATGAGAGCAAGAACAATCATAATTCATACCCTATTTATATCATTTATTATAAATTAAAGTTGAATGACACATAAACATGAAGCCCATGAACACATGAGATTCGCCCATTATATGCATGAAAATGAATAGAAATAGTACATGATTAGTTTGCATAAAACATATAAAACATTAATTTTATCATTGTGAATATTATGTTTACGAAGCCAAAAAAATGAAAACTTTTATAAGCTAAGCCTTTATTCATATCATATATTAAATGACTCTAAGGTGATTTGGGGGTTTATAGAATATTTGTCTAAAGGTTTCATCTTTAGTATTGATTAACATATCATCATGGTGGATGATGATGGATAAGCCATAAGACATGTGAGAGGTGAGGTTAACTCATAAAGTTGTGATAGCCCAGTGAACCACTTTATCTCATATGAATACTACTAGTGGGACTTGAGAAAAGACATATTAATTACCATGAGTTTGATACTTACAAAGAAAAAAGTATAAATAGTTTTATTAGCATATCAATTACGTCTTTATGGTACATATGGTCAAAGAATAAAAATGCACATATGAAGTAATGATTATGAATAATTGATAAGTGGCCTAAAAGGTATCAATTTATGAAGAATAACCTTCAAGTATAGATAACTTGTTGTTTTAGTTGTAAAGTAATAATTAGACAACTATGAGATAATCATCATTGGGGAGGACGAGGGCCTAATAAGTGATAACCATCTTGTGTGCTAATAGGATAATGCACATTTTTATAATAATTTAGTCTTTATTCTTTAACCAAACATAAAAACAACTTGGAAATTTAGACATACAATTATTTGTAATGAAATGAACCAACCCTAAAATCTAATAATCATACTAAAAGCCTAGTTTTATTTTTCTGACTAGAGTACTACTTGACTAACTATTAGTTGATCGAACTATCTATATAATCCCTATAAGATCGATATCTAGATCGAATTGTCTATATAATCCCTATAGGATTGATATCTGAATCAAACTACCTATATCATAACAAAGTCACAACACATATTCATCATCATCCAAACAATAATATAAATACAAACATAAACTCCTCCTTTATGCATATTCTTCTAAGTATCCCTTTTATACTTCAGAGATACATGTGATAATTTAAGTTGAAAGTTGTGATATAGACTTGAGGTCATGACTTTATTAACTCTTTGCTCTCGAGAGCTCTAAAGTAGCAGCAGCAATGAATATCACAAATCATGTAACTCTTCTCTATAGCTATCTTTAAAACAAAGTCATAGTACTATAATTGGTCATAGCTTTGGTCTTGGATTTCTAAGCAAAGTGTTATGGCTTTAGAAATGTTATGATTGATGTATTTATTATCTATAACACAAATTCACGACATTGAAATAGTTATGACTTTGATCTTGACTTTCTGAGCTTAGTATCATAGTGGTTGGATTGTTGTGGCTGAATCAATTACTCTCGGTAACATAAATTCATGGCGCTTAACAAAGCTATGACTTTGATATTTTCTTAATGTGGTACAAATTTTTGACTTTGGAAAAGTCATGACCAGTATAAATTCTTTTTGGAATGAAAATTAGTCTTGGATGAAAATAATATCACAACTTAAAATAATTAGTATTTTAGCTCTATATTAAATATGTCACAGCTTTGGAAATTATTATGACTATTTGTACTAGTGAGATACTTGAATACTATGAATGAAAAATAATGTCATAACCATTAAGTATTTTAGAGATAGTGTAACCATGACATCAAGAAAATATCATAGTCATGATAATTATGTTGCATAATGGAAAACTTGTGTGAACATGGTGATTGAGTCTTGACAAATAAAGAATGTCATGGCTATTTTTTTTAAAGTTACAATGAAGAATGGATGTTTTTAACTACTTAAGAATTTAGTATAGAAGGTACACCAAAGTCAAAATAAATTAATTTTCATGACTTTCTATTTCTTCTCTCCTCTCCAGGCCTTTACTCCATCATGTCTAGCAATTTCACCCACAATCATTATAATTTCACTAATATTTGTAGACTTTTCTCAAAAAAATAATTTAGATAAATCCTTCTAATAAACACTAAAATAAATACAAGCACAACAAAATATACTAACCAAATGATCCAAAAAATTGGTATATAGAATGTCGAACAAACTCAAATACTAAAGATATTGCTCATCTTCAAGCTATGGATTGCATTCCATAAAAAATATCACAACATCAACATCACTAGAAGAAACAAATTACAACATTATCAAGGATAACAAATATTTACATCTCAACATGGGGAAGGAGGGTGCTTTGATCGACCACTATAATCAAAATCTTGAAATATAAACATAACTTTGCATAGCTCAAATGGAGATATGGATGTGGAAGGTTTCTCGAAATCTCCTTGCTTTACTATCTATTCCATCATTTGAACAATCATATTGCATAGTACATCCTATCATCTTCGAATAGAGTTCATAGCATCTTAAAATGAACCAAGAGCAAAGTACATTTGATTCTGGCTCTTACTAAAATTTCTCATGTCTTTGATCCATTACTTCTCCCTATAAATTATATTTTCCTCTATTTTTAAATCTTATTTGTGATCATTTTCTGTCACTCACCTATAATAGACTCATAGAGTTTCCAAAATGAATTGGTGCTTCTCATCACTCTGGTCTTCATTCATTTCACTACCTCCAAATTTTCCTAATGTAATCTTCAAATTTTTATTAAGTGAACACTAATCAAAACTCATTCTTTTGGAGATTCCTCTTCCATAATGCATCACATTTCTCCACCTTAACTTTATCTCTCTTCTATTCTTTTCATGCATCATTCCCACTTATTTTTTTTCTCCACTTTATTTATTAGGGAGTTAGACAATTACTTTATCTCTAGTTTTAAATGCTTATCCCTATATTTAGTACCAAATTTCATATGTTCCCACATGTACATGGTTTATCCAAATTCTTCTTTTTTCTTTGGCATGTAATATTTGATAAGGTCTAACTACTCATCCCTATATCCATAACCAACACAAAACTTTCATATTATGGTGAAACTTCTTGGTTAGATATTCAACTTAACTCACACATCACTCAAATGTCAATTCTTCTATAATATACATAATGGATTGGTTGTAAGAGTCCTTTTGGACACATACCAAGGGAATAAATGACTAAGGAAGTGAAGGTTTGGTTGAATTTCTTATGTTTTATATTGTAGCATACTCTCCATCTCTCTACCATCAATTAAGATAGGATAATCTTGTTGTTTGTCATGTTGAAGTGATACACGATGAATGTGGGCAAGGCTTTGGAGAAATCTATCACTATATTATGTCATGTTGTAGGAGTCTATATGTATAAGAATGTAGATCAATTATGCCAAAGAATATCCTTTTGACATTGGCTGGTATAAAGAGAGGACTAGAAGGAGCAAAGAAAAAAAAATTGCACACTAATAAGGAAGGAGCAGTAGAAACTAGACCAATAAGACTTGCCTTCCCAAAGCCAAAACTAAGAATCAAATTGAGGAAGGAGGTAAAAATTTAGTAAAAATAAGGCCGCTAAAAGAGCAAATAAAAAGAGAATTTGAAAAAGAGTTCAAGGAAGTTTTAAACCAACTAAAAAGCATGAAATTGGAAGTTGATGATAGAATGATCAGATTGAAAGAATAGCAAAAAAATTCGCACAACCACTTTGAAGAAGAAATGAAAGAGGGGGACAACTAGTGGGAATTATGCATGGAAAATGAGGAAGATATAGTAAGAGTTGAGCAACATGATGCATTATAGATGATACATTTAAATGCAAAGAAATTACTATTTTCATCCCACATTAGAGATTTGAAGAATAAGTGATGAAGGTCTTGGAGAAGACTTTTGGCACACTCTATAAATCCATCTCTAATGAGTGATACCATATAATACAACAAAGAGATGAGAGGATAGAATTAGATGTGAACTTTAGAGAGAATATTTGGATGGAAGATTTGGAGATTTGAAACATAAAATAGAATATGTACTATGCATAGGGGTCATTTTAAGAGACCATCAACTTGATTGATAGTAGGTAAGATGAGCTACGAAACATCATTACTAGGAATATGGACTAAGTAGTGAGCAAGACGAAGGGAAAGAAAACATCTATATCCATTACAAAATTTGAGCCGTCTAAAGCTCAATTCTCATTCAAGGAATTCAATGTGAAGGAATGTGTAAGCTACAACTCTAACAAGCCAAAGAAAAACGAAAAATGTTTTTTCCTTGTCTTTCTAATCTAAAGTCACTCCAAAAGAAATTTTTGGAAAGGAGATAGATTTTCTTTGCTCAAGGATGAACAAAAGTTTAAATGTGAGGTTTGATCGACACAAATAGCATTGATATTTTCCTGATATTTTTGGCATGTTTCTTGATGTGGTTGTACAAGAATTAATGAAGAAAGAATTAATGAAGAAAGAATTCATGAAACTGAGTTTTTGAAGAGTTTTGATAAAAATTAGTGAGCTGAACATTGATTTGAGTATAAAAGATGGAATAGTAGGGATGCAAACCTGAAATGTAGTAGAGCCAGGTGAAGTTGTGACTCTTCTTTATCACGACATCACTAATACTAGCCACATACCATTGAATGAGTCATGACATACCTTTCTTGGTTGCAACTACACCTATTAGGCATGCCTCTACCACACAATCACATCATTTTTTTTGTTGCAACACCCTACTCATGATCATGTTCACTGCAACATTTCTAAGTTGACCAAACTATTTCTAAGTCGACAACATTATAAAAACCTAAGCATTATATTCCCATTGTGACTACAAACCTAAGATATGATAATACTTGAAAGTTGACTATAAAGAGGAGCATAAAACATGGACTTAATGAGTTTTCTAGATATAGAGAAAATATAGAGAATAGAGAAGACAAAATAGGTGGAAGCACCAAAAAAACTATCCAGGCTAGTGAAATAGAAAGAGAAGTCAAAAGTTAGTTAGAGCATATCAGGAATCAAGAAAGACACATACATATAGATGTATTCTACAATAGAGTAAATCCAATTTGGTGAGATGATTTTCATATTATCTTGCTTAAACCAATCCTCAATGTTAGAATAATTTATTAATTTAGGGTTGGAGTACCCAATTATGTAAGATGAAAGTTGTTTTCTAATTGAACGATGTCGTTATTTGCAATATATTGAATCTGATGCTTATTAGTTTGTTTTAAAAAATTTAGCATAGAATTGGATCGTAAATGATTATTTGGGTTGGTTGTGAAATATGATGATAGGTAATTTGCATGGCACGCACAAGTGGATGTTCATCAATAAGAAGTGACAAGTCTCTGATCACACTCCTCTTAAGACATCAACCATGATAGAAGATTGTAAGGTTAGCATGAGCTAAGTGTACAAGTAAATAGTGTATGGTGATAGGTAAACCAAATGCACAAGCTTCATGAAACCCATATCATTGTGTGTCTTCTAGAGGTGCTGGGAGGTAAATTGAGGTAGACACAGTCATAGCAACTATCAAGAAAAGTTTATGAATTTCTAAAAAGGAATATGAATATGAGTACCAAAATTCTAGGGTAATTACTGGTGGGTTGTTATACATAAACTAAGGACACTACCACAAGTTAGAGATTTGATCTATCTATCAACTCAACTAGTTAAGTCAATTCACTAAAAAAAAATCAACCCTAATCTATGTAGGATCAATATCTATATTTTCTTTCATTTTATTATTTGTGTGGTCCATATATATGTAGATACCATTAATGTGCATAGGATATTTGTTTATATCAACTTTTTTGAGTGATTTATAGTAATTTATTGGTGTATATGCAATTATTTATCCATGTATCGAAGAGATTTTACTATCTTTATGTCTTGATAGATTTTAGCAAATATTAATGAAATCATATATATTTGAGTGGAGATTGTTAGACTTAGTGGAGCAAATGCTTGGAGGGGAGAGAAAAGTTATAGAGCATCATAATAATTTCCATGTTACAATTTAAGTTTACCATCCACCATCTTATTAAGTAGTTACAATATCCTTTCTCGGTCATAACTTTATAAAATAGTTGTGGTAATTTTATATGCTACAACTCTACCACTAAATTGACACAATCTTTTTACTTTGCATTATAGTCTTCATGGTCATGATTGTAGTATCTATAATTTAACTTGAATGCCACCACATTATTTTCACATTGTGGCAGATGAGTACTTCACTAGTACAACTAGTCATAATAAATTTAAACATCATGACTTATTCATTATAGAGCCAAAACACAGTATTTTGTGTAATAAAATTATTTTGCATCATGACATTTTAGTCCAAAGAGCATTTACTCCAGTTATGATATTTTTTAGTGTCGTGACATTGTGCTCTAAAGAGAAGTAGCTAAGTTGTAGTCATTCCTAGTGCCATGAATTTTGGATATAGAGAGTAAATGTATTAGTCATGGTTATTCCTAATACCATGATATTTTATTCTAGAAAGAAATTATCTTAATTGTACTCATTCATAGTGCTATGATACTTTGTTCCAAAGGAGAATCACCTGAGTCATAATATTCATTGTAAACATGACTTTGGTATTCTAGAAATGATCTGATGAGAAATAAAAATCATGACATCAAGCCAGCACTGCTACTTCAAACTATAATTATCTCACATATACCCCAAGGTGTTTGAAAAATACTTAGAAGAAAAACTAAAAAAAAGGAGTGAATGAGAATTGGATTTCGAGCTGATAACTACTATAAACCCTAGGCATGTGGTTCCAACCCCCACTTAGGAGCAAATTCAAGGCATACACAATAACAATTAATTATTTTTTAAGTTGTGAAGCTTAGATTCATGTTTGGGCTTGCATTGGGAATCCTTAATTTACATGAGATGCCTTAAAATATATCTCACATAAAATCTTCTTCAATATTAAGCTAAATTAATATCTAGGATTGTATTATGTACTTGTATATAATAGATACATTATTGTAATATTATTGAATATCTATGTTATAGAATATTAATGTATATGGATATTTTATAGCACTGAGATTTAGGGTTTTTGCTATGTCCTAGTATTATGCATGTCAGCCATGATAGATGGTGATAGGTATACTATGAGTCACACTCACGTGTTATGATAAGAAAGAAGTGACGACTCTTCAAACCTTGGTATGTGGGATAAATTTATGTATGGAACCCCAAGATTTATATAAGTTTAATCATTGTGAGTATGATACTAATTATGAATTTGAAAGTAAAAATAAAATTATGACTAATTCATTATGTATATTCTCTGAGAATTAACCTTGAGAAATGTTGAGGTTAAGTAGAACATAAAATCTATGAGTTTTACCATAATATGTGAGTCGTGAGTTGGTCATGATGGATAGTGATAAGTAAGTCATATAGTCATGCAAGAATAGGTGACCCATATGGTGGTGATAGCTATACAAGTCAAATTATCTTATATGATTTTATATGTGAGATTCATAAGAAGAGATATATTAATTGTGGTGAGTATAGTACTTATGAAACTAAAAGTGAAAACATATTTATTATCACATTATCTTGTTTCTATAAGATATTAGAGATCAACGAATATGAGTGTATATTAGAAGTAATTATCAAGAATAGTTGATGATTTACCTAAAAAAAGTAAATATATAGAATACGCTTGAACAAAATAATGTGTTACTTTAGTGGTAAAATATTGAATTGATAACTATGAGGAGATTATCCTTGGCAGTGATACTCCAAATATAATTATCACATTGCATGCCAAGAGAACTCTTGCATATTTTTATACTAATCTACTATTCATTAAATAATCAAACATAATATTGACCAAATACTAGAAAAAAAATTTGGGTGATTTAACATTTTTATTATTTCATTTATTGATTTATTTTTTGAGGGTGAAATAAAAAAATAATTCACTCGAGATGTTTATTTTGAAATTATACACTATTCAAATTGGAAAATAAAAATAATATGCTTTTTAATAATTTGAGATTTATATGATCTTGTTGTTGATGAACTGAAACTAAAATATTTGACTAATAAATAGTGGACATGTTTATAGTCCATGACATATACCAAAATATTGCAGTGGTTAAAAAAACATTTTCTATCATATTTCCACAATAACTAAGGTAATGAGTTGTTGAGAAAGATTGAATTAATGTATAAGAAAAAATATGAAGAAGAATAAGACCCTCTTAATCTGATGTTAGTTAACAAAAAATATCATAATGAAATTGATATGACAACTCATGTGACATGAGTATTATCCAAGTCGTGGATAACTAGCTAACATCCATTAAAGTTGTGTAGAAATAATTTTAAGATTTTTAATTTTTGAAAATGTTACAAATATATTTCAAAATTTACTTTATGCTAAATTTATAATTTTATCTTGGCTTGAAAATTATAATTTTATTAAAACTTAAGTTTATTTTTTAAAAGGAATAGAAAATTTATTTTGGAAAAACAAAAAAAAAAAAATGGGTGAATTCACTATGTTTGGTAATGGTTCACATGGGATAATTAAAGATTCAAATCATGGGAGTATTAATTATCCTAATTGTGGGTATCAAAAAATTCAGAATTTTATTTGAAATTTGGGCTTAATCTTTTGAAACCTAACAATTGACATTATGGCAAGATTAATTAAGTTTTGAGAGATTTAATATTTTTATTATTCTAGTTATTGAGTTATTTTCTTTGAATAAAATAAAAAAAAAATATTTTTCTCAGGATAATTATTTTGTTACCTTCCACTATTCAATATACAAAATAAAATTGATTGTTTTTTTAATTATTTTGGATTTATATGATCTAGTTGCTAGTGAACCAAAACCAAAAAATTTGAATGATGAATAGTAAATATGTTTACACCACGACATCTATCTTAAGGTGGATGAGTTGTGAGAATTGATTGAATTGGTGTAAGAGAAAACTTCATCAAGAAAGTTGACTCTATTAATCTAGTGTTTGATTAACATAAGATATCTTGATGAAATTGATATGGTTTCCCACATTAGTATTATCCAAGTCATGTATAACTAGTTGACATCCATGAAAATGATGTTTGATGATGTATTACATGTATATTTGCCTTTCAGCTCACTTTTTGACAATTGGAAAATACTCATTATTTCCTTATATCCCTCAGTGAAATCCATACTATGATTATCATTATTAATAGTCTATTAAACAAGGTTTAATAAAAATATTCTTCTCTAGGGGACTTATATCCCTCTAAAAAATGAAAGAAAAAGTAGGACTACTACTACACCCACATAGGTAAGGTAGTATACTTTTAAGAGGAAGTTCGTGGGTAAGTACATGGTGAAGTGTTACTACTATGACCAAATATGGCACTTCAAAATTGATTATCTTAAGTGGAAGAACTCTAAGAGGAGTGTAGGAAGAGAGATTGTGTTAAGAGGGAGGTTGATAATAATGTCATGGAGGGTGACATTACTTTGTGAGTGATATTGAACTATCCTATAGGGTTAGTCAGAAGAGTAATTGGGTGGTAGATTCATCAGCCACTTTATATGCGACTAAATCTTGACTTGTTGTGGTGTATATGCCCAATGACCATAGACTAGTCTATGCAATGATAGGATATCAAAGATGTTTGACATCAACAATGTTTTTTTGATGAAAAACATAAGATGCTGATTGGTTCTAAAAGATATCCGATATATCTAAAATATTCAAATGAACCTACTATTTATAAAGATATCAAAAAGCATGGATCATGTGGAGAGATTCAAAAAAGACCAATAAAAAATAGTGAAATGATCACTAACAATAGCAAATGGTAAAAGGGTACATTTTATGTATGTTGTCAAAGCTACAATTCGTTCAAATTGGATAAGTACCTTCCAAGAAAATGGAATCGCCAATTCCATGTTTCATAGACTTAGATATGTTTCTCTAGATGATCTAGTTTCTATAGAAGAGAAATATACACTTACTATCACATTGTGGCCTAACAAAGAAATGATAGTTTGTATGACTAAGAAGAGATATGTGACTATGCTACCTTCACCCCTTCTACCTCCTTCGAGGAGGTTGGGGATAATTGATCTAGATACCTCAGTTGCTTGTTCTAAGACAAACAAAATTTTTGTAGGAATCTTCTATTGTACCACTTTTATTCCAATTGCTCCTGATGATTAGATAGATCAAGAAGGAGCTTATAAATTAAAAGGAAAAGTGAATACTTCTACTCCAATTCTTCTCTGAGATCAGTCATGTCAATGAGAAGCTTTTGGTTCAAAGGGAAAAGAAGATATTTTAGGTTATTTGACAAAAATATTTAATTATTGAGAAACTATGTTTCAAATGAAGAACAAGTATTAGTTTTGGGGTGTGTCAGAAGTTGAACTCCCTACCACATGTAATTTTTAAATTTAAACCATAAACATATCTCAATTAATCCAAATAGGATAGAGAGAGAGAAAGAGAGAGAGAGAGAGAGAGAGAGAGAGAGAGATTGTTGGGTGTGAAAAGGTTGGGCAAATAGAGTATTTTAATAATTTTATGTTTGATTTAATTATTTGGCGTGTTTAAATTTAATATGTGTGGTGTAATGTTTTTTTTTGTCTTTTATTTATTTAGTCCAAGTAAGGAACAAGTTATTTATTTTTGAATATGAACCATTGGGGTATTTACATTAAATCTTCTATATTTCTTCTCTAATCTATCTCTTTTTTTCTTCTCCTGTACATGGTGGTTGTGTGTGGGATGTGTGTAGGTCTGTAAGATGTGCAGTGTGGCATGTGAAGTATGAGCTCAAGGCGCTAGGATTGTTAGCCATATTATGTGGAAAAGTAATGTTTTAACTTGCTCAAATTTAAAGATAACTCCAAGATTAATTACAAAATAGGATATCAGTCCATAGTTTTTTATTTATAATCATGTTTTTCTATATTAAAAATCATGTTTGATATTATAACTTGTCTTTTTAAACCTAACAAATTATTGTCAAAGGGAAAAGTATGATTTCACTCCATGTTTTTTTATTGATTTGTGTTTCTTAAATTAAATAATATAATATTATAATATTCACATATTATTACATTAAAATTTAATGTTACAAATTGTCAAATATAATAATGATTGATCATGTTTTGACAAAAATTGATTCGTACTTCTACTCAAAAACAACTCAGGTAGAAAATAATATAGATATATTGTTTGTGTGCCCTAAAGCAAAAAATAATTATGTTTTAGGACCCAAAAAAATATTACTTTAGGATTTAGTATAGCGGATTGAAAATAATTATGGTGTAGGGTAGTAATAATTATTAATATTATTTTATCTATGTCATGGCCATGTTAGATTTAAAAAAGTACAACCTCTTTTTTTTAAGGTTGAATTGTGTTTTTGTGCACTCCCCACAAAATATTAAAAAAAACTAACCAAAGTTTTTATAATTGTAAAAAGGTGTACCAGACTCTAAAAAAAATTAAAATTTAGAGCACTCAAATAGAGTAATCTTAAATTACCCTTAACAAATTAAAACAAAACCAACTAAACTCTTCAATCCCCCTTAACTGAAATTGCTCACCCCAAGCCCCTCGCCCTCTCCATCGAGCTCATGATGCTCGACGACGAGCTTTAGGAGCTCGTAGAGCTCAATGATGAGTTCGAAGATCAATTTCTGGAGCTCAATGATCAGCTCCAGAAGCTCGTGGAGCTCGACGATGACCTCCAGGAGCTCATGGAGCTCGACGATGAGCTCAAGAAGCTCATAGAGCTTGAGGATGAGTTCTTGAAGCTCGATGATGAGCTGCAGAAGCTTGTGGAGCTTGACGAAAAGCTCTTAGACCTCAACAATGAGCTAGTGGTCAACTGTGGAGCTCCAGAAGTTCTTGGAGCTCATCGTCGAGCTCCAATGGCTTGGCATCAAGCTCCACAAGCTACTTGAGCTCAACGTTGAACTCCAAGGGCTGCTAGAGCTCAATTCGAGCTCTAGGAGCTTCTAAAGCTCGACCGCGAGCTTCACGAGCTCCGAGAGCTCATCGTCGAGCTCTAGAAGCTTATAAAACTCAACTATAAGCTTTTGGAGCTTGAAGATGAGCTCTAGATGCTCCTAGAGCTCGACAGATAGCTCTAGGAGCTCATCGTAGAGCTTTAAAAGCTTCTGGAGCTCAACGATGAGCTTTAGAATCTCGTGGAGCTCAATGAAGAACTCATGGAGCTCGACCACGAGTTCTTGGAGCTCGACCACTAGTTCTTGGAGCTCGACCACTAGTTCTTGGAGCTCGACCATGAGTTCTTGGAGCTCGACCATGAGCTTCATGAGCTCATCGTCGAGCTCTTGGATCTCATCGTCGAGCTCCTGAGGCTAATCGTCGAGCTCTTTGAGCTCATCATCGAGCTTCATAAGCTCAATAAAGAGGCACAAGGTGTGAGGTGCAAGGGACGAGGGGCTTCGGGCGAGGGGTGTCGGGCAAGAAAGAGGGGCGAGGGGTGTCGGGCAAGAAAGAGGGGCGAGGGGCGAGGGGCGAGGGGCGAGGGGCGAGGGGCGAGGGGCGAGGGGCGAGGGGCGAGGGGCGAGGGGCGAGGGGCGAGGGGCGAGGGGCGAGGGGCGAGGGGCGAGGGGCGAGGGGCGAGGGGGGCGAGGGGGAGGGGCAATGGGCAAGGGGGAGGGGCGTGGGGCAAGGGAGAGGGGCGAGGGGGAGGGAAGAGTTTATTCGGTCATGTTTTAAATTGTTAAAGGTAGATTAGTATTACTCTATTTAAGTGCACCAAATTTTAATTTGTTAATAGTTTGGTACACCTTTTTACAATTATAAAAAGTTAGGTTATGTTTATTAAAATATTTTGTGGTGAAGTGCCCAAAACATAATTCCCCAATTTTTGAAAGGGTCAGATTAGCCAAAAATTTGATTTGTATTTAAAAATAAAAAATAAAAAACATGTCATGAGTTGGATCAAGTCACAAATCAACATGCATTTTTTAAAAAAATAGAAACGTGTTATATATATATATATATATATATATATATATATATAATTTGTTTGTGCGTGTGAATGCATGTGTATGTGTTTCTGAGTATATAAATATATCTTATAAATTAATAATTTAGATAATCTATATATATATATATACACACATTATATATTCTATATATGTATACAATATGTTGTGTGTGTGTGCGTGTGTGTGTGTGTGTGCAAGTGTTTCTATGCGTATAAATATATATTGTATATAATGAATTTTGAAAATCTATATATACAATATATTGATTTGGTCCCCTATACTCGTTTTAGTCATGTTCGCATGTTTCAATCGTACCTTAAGTCTTTCAATATAGGTAATGTTATATATATATATTATTTCTTAAAGATAATTTCTTTTTTTTATCTTGGTAGGTAATGCTATTAGCTTAACATTTAAAAACTTTTTTCCTCCCTTTGAATTTTAATAATTCAAGCTAGATATGATTATTCAGAGTTTATAACTTGTGCATTATGTGTGAGCAGATAATATAAAATAATATTATACAATGTACAACACATATATTACTATTAGTTTATAATTTATGCAATGGGTGCAGATTATATAACTACTTTTTTGATTATACATTGTGTGACATATATTTCATAGTGTGGATGCTATTGTGTTGGTTTTGTTTGTTTTGATTTTGTCTAGGATTATATATCATGATAAATTAAAAATTGGACAACTATAAAAATTCAAAAAGATGAGGATTGAATCTTCTCTTTGTTCCATTAATCAAGACACAACAATATATTTGATTTCGAGTCATAAATCGGATAAACTAATACTATCACATAATGAATAATATAGGAAAAAAAGTTTTCGAGCATTTAACCAAAAATTACATTTTTGTGTGTTTGTACTAGTTTTAGATTTTATGATTTTATATTATATAACATATATTAAAAGATTTGTGATCTGTTGCACCAAATACAAAATATTTGATTTCATTGCATCAAACTTTTCATAATTAAAAAAAAATCACCAAATTCTTAAATAATTATGTTTCGGTGCACTAAAATTAATTAATCGGAATTTGCTCTCCAAAATTTGAAAAAAAATATAAGAATTAATTAATTTGGAAAATTTTGTTATAAAACAATAAACTAAATATTGTTGTACGAGGGACATGCTGAGATTTTAACTATATAGATATAAAGATATATAAAATAAATGATAACACATATATAGATATAAAATAAATGATAACACATATATAAGTATACGGAAAGACATGTAGATATATAAACATATATATATATATATATATATATATATATATATATATATATATATATATATATATATATATATATACACACACACACACACACACACACACACACACGCACACGCATATGCACACACACACACATGCGAGCGCACGCGCGCACACACGTGCATACACACACACACACACATATTTAATATATAATTATATAATTATATAATTATATAATTATATATTTATATACTTATATATTTATATACTTATATATTTATATACTTATATATTTATATACTTATATACATAAATATTTATATACTTATATATTTATTTATTTATTTATTTAATCATATTTATATATTTATTTATTTATTTATATTTTTATATTTTCATATTTTCATATTTTCATATTTTCATATTTTCATATTTTCATATTTTCATATTTTCATATTTTCATATTTTTATATACTAATATATTTATATATTAATATACTTATATATTTATATATAATTACATAAGTAATTATATTCATATATGTGGGAGGTGTGTGTTTGTGCGTGTATATATATATTTACTATATATTCAACTTATAATCTGTTACTTGATTATAACATCAAGTTGAATATATTTGCTTAATATTCAACTTATTATTCTGTGGGTTTGAATCCATGCTTATCCTCTAAAAACATTTATTAAAATATAAACAAAATGCCTTTAAATATAAATAGTATTTTCTAAAAAATATTTTATTTTTACATTTTGGAGAGTTTAATCAAATTGATAAATTTAGGTGCCCCGAGACTTTTTTTTTTTTGAATTTAATATAATTTTTTTAATTATGAAAAGTTAATACTTTTTTTTAATAATGCATATTTAATGTACCAAAACACAAATTCCATTTTAATTTTTATATTAATTTAATAAATATGATATATAAATCATTTTGTAACCTATATAAATTCATTTCATCAAAATTCAATTAATATAATATTATTTAATTTAATAAATATTGATCTATCAATTAATGAATATTTATGTAATATAATAAAATCTAATGGTACCAATAAAATTAATGAATGAAGATTGTAATGACTTCATAATAGGACTGAGATAAATATAAATCCATAGGAGTAGAGTATGTCTCATGTATGTTTTTCTTTGCAATTGTTTAGCAAAAAATTGTAAGCTTGAAGTTTAATGAACTATCTCTAATTCTATTCTTATTTTTTTAGCTACTTAGAGCAACTCTGATGGGATATGCCAAAAAAAAGTGACAAATATTATTTTGAAACTTAAACAATATTTTAACACACATGACCAAGCCCGGCCCGAGGTAGAGCGTCGGTCGTCAGGGCAGCCTGCCTTTTTTTGTTATAGGTTTCTAGGATTAGGGGCGAACATATATTTTTTTCTTTAATGGTAGGTGCCAAAATAAGATATATTTTAATAATTAAATATTTTTTTAATTAAATTTTTTTTTTCAACCTATGAGAAATCCTTTGAGATGTACAATCATAACTGCAATTTTACATCCACTCTATTCTCTCTCCAATATTGTATGTTATTTTGACACCTATTATACCAACTCCATTGTAGTGGTTATGGAGATGCTATAAGTAATGTGACCTGATTGATCATGTGTCCGTCTGAAAATATGAAATATAAATATAAATATAGTCGTCGCCGTAGAATTGATAATTAGAGATGGCAAATGTGTCCGTATCCGTGGAATTCCGACCCGATCCGATCCGGTCAAATAGTAGAAAAATCCGTTGACTAGATAATGGATATGGATATGGATAATATCCGATTTTTTTGAATGGATATGGATTTAGGCATATTCGATCAGAAACCCGTATCCGATCTGACCCGAACGTGCGGATATCCGATCTGATCCAATTATATCCGATCTGTTCTGCCAGATATAATACACACACACACACACACACACACACACACACACACACACACACACACACATATATATATATATATATATATATATATATAATATAGTCCATATATAATAAGAATTTTTAGATTCGTCTTGCGAATTCTGAGACAATCTCGGATGACGAAACGGATTTCGCCGTTAGATTCGTCTTGCGAAATCTAGTGACAGAAAAATTTCGTTGAATTCTGAGACAATCGGAATATTTTACGAATTTTTAGGTGACGAGTATAGAGTAAAACCTAGACTTAAGTTGTTTGAGTCACACTATGTGCTTGTGCCTAGTGAAGCAGAATGGGAGACTGCAAAGGATGTTTGTGATAGGTTGGAGTTGTTCTATAATGTCACTGAGTTATTTTCTGGGACAAGATATCCCACTGCCAATATGTTTTTTCCGGTGATTTGCAGAATTAAAATGACATTGAATGAATGGCTCATATCCTCCAGTGTAGTAATTTGTACAATGGCAAAGAGTATGGTTACAACATTTAATGCATATTGAAATGTGATCCATAAATTGATGGGTATTGCTGCAGTATTGGACCCTAGGTATAAGATGACTTTGCTACACTTTTATTTTCCTTTGGTTTATCCAAATGACTTTAGTGAACAAATTAGCAACATTCAACGACTTTGTTATGAGTTGATGGAGGAATATTATACTAGAATGTATAAAGGGACTAATACAGAATCTGCAGTACATGGAACGGTCACTTCAACTTCAAAAGAAAGTTCAATAACTATCGATAGTGATTATCAATTGTTTGTGAAAAGGATGAATACTAATAAAACTAATAGTTTCAGAATTGAATTGGACCATTACTTGGAGGAAGATGTTTTGCCTGAAAATTCTCAGTTTGATATTTTATTATGGTGGAAGTTGAATGGGATAAAGTATCATGTCTTGCAAACTATTGCAAGAGACATATTAGCAATTCCCGTATCTATTGTTGCTTCAGAGTCTGCATTCAGTTCTAGTGGGAGATTAGTTAGCCCTCATCGTAATCGACTTAATCCGAAGATGATAAAAGTATTGATGTGTGCTCAAAGTTGGTTGTGGCATGAAGTGACAAAACATGATGGTAAATTTATTTCATTGATCATTTATTTTTTATTTACCTATAATTTCATAATATTTGTAAAATTTTAATATTATTTTTCTTTTTATATTTTTTTTTCTAGGTGGAGATGACTTGTTCATTTCAGATGGTTATGCATTAATTTATGAAGAAGATATTCACGTGCATGATGAAGGTATTAAATTTTATAACTAATAAATTTTAATTCATATTGCAATTTAAGTATTCAAATATTAAGTTTTTTTTTAATTATAGGATTCGAGATTACACATGATCGATGATAACATTTTTATCAACTTTTATGAAGATGAAGTCTATCAAACCTTGTTGAAACTTTGTTTAAGATGTTAAACATTTTGAATTTGTCACTTGATACAAATATTTTGATTTGTGATGTTTTATTAATATTAGACTTTGGTTTATATTCCTAAATTTATAAATCATGAAATTATAACTGGTGTCATAGGTTAGCAAAATATGTCTTAATATCGCATGGATAAATCCGATATCCGTGGAGAATATCCGAAATTCGATGGATAGGATATGGATTTAAATTTTTTTTATCCGTAGTATATGGATATGAATATGGATATATTATTTTTATTTAGGATCGGATGTGGATTTTGAAAAATCCGATCCAAATCCGATCCGATGTCCTCCCTATTGATAATCAGGTCAATCTCTAATGGCATTTTAACGCATTTCGACCAATACACTGTCAGCTTGTACTCCGAAGTCCTCGCCGGATGTAATGTCGCCTGGAACGAGGACAATCTTTTCCGATATAAGTGCGTTAAAATTCGCCCCCCATTTTTCATTTACCAGCCCAATACGTCCTTCGCGAGATAACCTATTGACACGCGCCACGAAGAGACATCAACTTAGATAAATTGAAGTTGCAATCTGGTAAAGAAAATGAACGTTATGATATTCCCCATCATCGCCATCAGATGATTTGGCTAGAGAGCAGCCGCGCTGTCTGTCCGAAAATATCTTCCAAGCGGACATGAGTGGTAATTTTGTCCAATGCGAAAATATGCGTCACTGGTTTTCTACCAAACGCTAACCGTGAACGAAAAATTGTTCCATTATCTACGGCCCGCTTATAAAGAGTTTCCCAGATACAGACAGCGGATAAACAATTCAAGACCACAGCACGGCTAATGGCCTCGGGCCTAGTTCAATAACTTTTTTTCCTCTTATTCCATAGAGATGGCCAATAATGTTTTAACAACATTAAAAAAGTTTTCTAAACGCTTATTTTCTTTGCTATCCTAGTTCAATAACTTTTAACTGCTACATGGTCTTTTTTATAAGAACACAAAAACAACAATATAGCTTGCATGCCCTCGGGCCTGGGAACACTATCGACCAAATCTTAATCTTTATCTATGTTATTTTATTAGGGTTAGGTGAAAATCATCTATCACACATAGGAAATATCTTTAGAGATTTTCAATTCATTTGAGATTCATTCCCATGTATTTTTAATTTCTAATTTTATTTTGATTATATTTTATTTCATGATGTAATTTATTACTTTAGCTTTGAATTTTTTATCTTTCAAATTATTGTGTGTTTAGTTTTATTTTATAATATTGGTATCAGATGAGGTTAGTTAGTAACTTTTATAGTTAATATATTTTAGAAAAATTCTGTCAAATGGGCAATAAGAGTCTCAAGGTTTGTGATTTTTAAGAGGGTAATTCCGCCCATCCACTTACCTGGGAACTTTTATAGTGTAATAACACAAATTATTATTATTATTTTCGATTACTGTTCACTGTAAATGTGAAACATAGCAGCAAAATTTGAAATAGAAATTTTCAATGGAAGTAATTTTTCATTATGAAAAATAAAAATTAAAACAATTTTGAGGAATGATAATTACTTAAATACAATTAAAAAATGGCTCTCCAGATTTCCTAACGACAAGTGGAATGAGATTGATAGTAATGCAGTAGCTGACCTGCATTTGGCACTTGCTGATGGAGTATTGTCGAGTGTGGCAGAAAAGAATACGGCAAAAGTAATTTGGGATACTCTCACAAGGTTGTACGAGGCAAAGTCACTTCACAACAATATCTTCTTAAAAAGAAGACTTTATAATTTACGAATGATCATATCAACACTCTAAATACTTTAATTTCGCAACTTTCTACGTTGGGTCATAAGTTAGAAGAATTTGAACGTGCTGAGATTTTACTTCAGAGTTTACCTAATTCATATGATCAACTCGTCATCAATCTAACGAATATTGCATTGACTGATAGTTTAATTTTTAATAATATTATCTCTGCCATCTTAAAAGAAGAAAATAGACAAAAAAATAAAGAGGATGGATATATAAATGCACAACAAATAAATGCTTTGACGATGATACAAGGGAGATCAGCGGAGCGTGGCCCCAGTGTGAGTCAGAATTATGGTAGATCAATATCTCGAAGTGAGAAAAATATTAAATGTTATAACTGTGGTAAGAAATGAGAATTAAAAAGAGATTGTTAGTTTAAGAAAAGAAATATATTTAGATAAGTTATCTAAGACACGTGAGAATATTACAAGCATCAATGATGAAGGTAATATTTTATACAGTGAGGTAATAATAATAGTTGAAATTAAAAAATAGTTTATCGATGTATGGTTGCTTGACTCATGAGGATCGTGGGATATAACATCTCAGAGAGATTAGTTTCACAAATATGAACCAATCTCGGGTGTGTCGGTGCACATGGGTGATGATCATAATTTGAAAAGTGTTTGTATGGGTACTATCAAAATTAAAATATTTGATGGTATGATTTGTACCATTTAAGAGGTATGACATGTGATTGACTTGAATAAAAATTTATTGCCTTTGGGACAAATAGATAGTCTTGGATGTAAAACTCGTATTGAAAATGGGATGATAAAGTTTGTGAGAGGTTCACTTGTGGTAATGAAGGGAGAAAAGATCACGGCAAATTTATTCATGCTTAAAGGAGAAACAGTATAGAAAGCATACGCATGTATTACATCAATCATTAAAGAAGAAGAACCAATGATTATATGGCATCTCAAACTATGCCACATGTCAGAATAAGGTTTGATAATTCTCTCTAATAAAAAGTTACTTTCGGGACTCAAAATAATAAATTTACCTTATTGTGAGCATTCTATTACTAGTAAGCAGAATAGATTGACATTTAAAAGACCAAATATAAGAAGTAAAAATACTCTAGACTTGATATATTCTAATGTATGAGAATCACCTGAAATATCTTATGGAGGAGCAAAATATTTTATATACATCATTGATGATTATTCAAGGAGATATTGGGTTTATCCAATCAAAAAAAAAGTCGGATGTGTTTTTAACTTTTAAAGACTTCAAAGCATGGGTGGAACTTGAATCTGGGAAACGAATTAAGTGTTTGCGGACAGATAATGGAAGTGAGTATGCAGTTAGTGAATTTCTTGTTCTTTGTAAGCAATAAGGTATCAAACGATAGTTCACAGTCACATACACGCTACAAAAAAATGAAGTAGCAGAACGGTTGAACAGAACTCTTACAGAAAGAATGAGAGCAATGTTAAGGACTGCAAGACTACCCAGTTCCTTTTGGGCGGAAGCAACAAAAACTACATGCTATGTGATAAATTGATCGCCATCAACATTGATTGATTTGAAGACACCAATGGAGATATGGACAGGTAAGCCAGTAGATTATTCTACTTTACATTATTTTGGATGTCCTACATATGTGATGTACAACACCCAAGAAAGAATAAAGTTGGATCCAAAATCCAAAAAATACATATTCTTAGGGTATGCGGAAGGAGTGAAGGTGTATCATCTGTGGGAACCCACTGACCACCAGGTAATTATCAGCAGAAATATAATTTATAAAGAAAGAATTGAAGATTATAGCACATAAAAAAAAGTTTCAAAAACTACCACTGTGCATGTAGAAAATGATCAGATACAAGATGTTTCAAAATTAATGGAGAAAGAACTAGAGCATGAAGCACAAAAATAAGTCATGTCTGAGGCTCAAGAAGTTAGTCAGCCAACTCATAATAAAAGACCACCAGCTTAGTACTCGGAGTATGTTACGGAGAGAAACATTGCATATTGTCTCCTAACAGAAGATGGAGAACCTTTAACATTTCAAGAAGCTTCAAATAATTCAGATGCATTTCTGTGGATGACAACAATGGTGGAAGAAATTGAAGCTCTACACAAGAATAAGACTTGGAAGCTAGTATTGTTACCAATCAGAAGAAAAACTATTGGCAACAAATGGATTTACAAGATAAAGCAGGATAGCAATGATTAAGTAGAATGGTATCATGCAAGATTGGTGATAAAGCGATATGCTCAGAAGAATGTATTGACTTCAATGAAATTTTTTCTCCGGTGGTTCGTCTTACAACAATTAGAGTAGTAATGACTCTATGTGCTACACTTGATTTGTATTTGGAGTAGTTAGATGTTAAAACTACTTTTTTTCATGGAGAAATTGAAGAAGAAATTTATATGTTCCAGCCATAAGGATTTATTAAAATTGGTAAGGAGAACTTAGTTTGTAAGTTGAGCAAATCTCGATACTGTCTGAAACAAGGACCAAGGTGTTAGTATAAAAGATTTGATTCCTTCATCATGAGCCTTGGGTATAATAGACTCAGTTCAGACCATTGTACATACTAAAAAAGGTTTGAAGAAAATGAGTTCATTATTTTACTAATATATGTGGATGACATGTTGGTTGCAGGCCCAAACAAATGTCAATTCTAAGAATTGCAGGTATAGTTGGCTAGGGAATTTGATATGACGGACTTGGGACTAACAAACAAGATTCTAGGGATGCAGATTTATTGAGATAGAAATTTATAAGAAGATTTGGATTTCTGAACAAAATTATTTTAAGTTATTGCATCGTTTCAACATGCAAGATAGTAAGCCAATTTCTACCCCTCTTCCTCTTAATTTCAATTTATCCTCAAGCATGTGTCATAGCTCAGAAGAAGAGAGGAGGAAGATGTCTCAAGTACCATATGCATCAGTAGTGAGAAGTTTAATGTTTGCAATGATTTGTAAAAGACCAGATATTGCACAAGCAGGGAGAATGGTTAGTCGATTCATGACAAATCCTAGCGTAGAACATAGGAGTACTATGAAGAGGATTTTTAGATATCTAAAAGGAACCTCAAATATTGCAATATGCTATGGAAGTTCAGATCTTATTATCAGAGGTTATGTTGATGCAGTCTATGCTGGAAATATTAATAATAGCAAGTCTACAACAGGTTATATTTTTACTCTTGTTGGAGGAGCTGTAAATTGAGTTTCAAAATTGTAGCCTATTGTATCTACTTCTACGACAGAAGCAGAATATGTTGCAGCTACACAAGCCAGTAAAGAGGTAATCTGGTTGCAAATACTATTGGAAGAGATTTGATACAAAAAAAATAAAGTTATTTTATTTTGTGATAGTCAAAGTACTCTACGCTTATTAAGAAAACTAGTATTTCACTCAAAGATAAAACACATTAAGGTAAAATATCATTTTGTACGAGAGAAAGTAGAAGAAGAAAGTGTGGATTTGCAAAAGATTCATACAGAAGAAAACATAGTGGATGTTTTGACCAAACCAATCAGCACTAACAAGTTTGAATGGTGTAGAACTTCATGTAGCTTAACAAGATTGGAAGCAAGTATTAACAAGCAAAGAATGTGATTTTCAAGTGGGATAATATTATTTTATTGGGGTTAGGTGAAAATCACCTAGCTCACATCAGAAATCTCTTTGGAAATTTCAAAAATTTTTCTTATAAAAGGACTTTGCCAATTCCTTTGAGATTTATTCCCATTTATTTCCAATTTCTCATTTTCTTTTGATTATATTTTATTTCATGATGTAATTTATTGTTTTAGCTTTGAATTTTCTATCTTTCAAATTATTACGGGTTTATTTTTATTTTATAATAATCTCTAATCTTCGTGTGCATGTATACCTCATTGTAGAAGCACCTTGAAGTAGTGTTGGCATCAACATATCTCTTATAAGAAGATAAATCATCTTCATGCTGGGTTGCACCCTCAATATCTTTTCCAATAAAACTGAAACGATGCTGATAATTTACTTGCCATTTCATGTCGATGACTAGGAGATAACATAACACAAATATAAAAGGAAAAAAGAACTGGTGGAAAGATGCATACAAGTCCCTTAAGAAATCTAAATAACTAATAAAAAACTGTAGCTAGAAGATGAAGAAAAGAATGCAGAAATAATAACATGTACGCTTTCCAATAAATCCCATTGAACCAGTGATCAAGATGTTCTTCCTCTCCCAAAAACTCAGCTACACTTTCAAACTCCATTATTTGAGAGAGTGGGGTGGGGGGGGGGGGGGGATTACAATGATTGACTCAAAATGTCACAGAAAGACATTCGGCATTCACGATCAAGATCAAGATCAAATTTAAGGTACGGCTAGGATAGCGCCGTCTCTAGTTTCCTAAATATAGCCTATATATATATATACTTATATATTTATATACAAATATACTTATATATTTATATACTTATATATTTATATACTTATATATGTATATAATTATATATCTATATACTTATATACTTATAATCTTATATATTTATATACTTATATACTTATAAACTTATATATCTATATACTTATATACTTATAATCTTATATATTTATATACTTATATACTAATAAACTTATATATCTCTATACTTATATACTTATATACTTATAAACTTATATATATATCTATATATATCGATATACCTATATATCTATATATATCTATATACCTATATATCTATATATATCTATATACCTATATATCTATATATCTATATATTTATATATCTATATACCTATATATCTATATATTTATATATCTATATATATATATCTATATCTATATATCTATATATATCTATATATCTAGATATCTATATATCTACAAATCTAGATATCTATATATATCTATATATCTACAAATCTATATATTTATATATATCTATATATATTTATATATCTACATATTTATATATCTACATATCTATATATCTTCATATCTATATATCTTCATATCTATATATCTACATATCTATATTTCTACTTATCTACATATCTACATATCTACATATCTATTTATCTACATATCTACATATCTACATATCTATATATCTACATATCTACATATCTACATATCTATTTATCTACATATCTACATATCTACATATCTATATATCTACATATCTATTTATCTACATATCTATATATCTACATAAATATATAACTACATATCTATATATCTACATATCTATCTGTTGACATACTGTTCGATATAGTTAATTGAGCTTCATGTGAATTTACTCTTATACCCTTAATGATATTTATTAAATTCGGGTATAAATAACTGTAAAGTATTTTATCTTTATTTCTCTTTTATCAATTATTGGAGGTGATATATAAACTCTATTTTTTTACCTAAAACTGTTGGATATTTTGATAATTGATTTTTGCTTGGTTTTCTCTCTATGCGGCGCTCTCTTCTTCTTCTCTTCTACTCATTCTCATCCATTCTTCTCTGCTCTTAAAAAAACCTTGTTTTAACAAGGATTTGTTGTTATTTAACAACATTCTGGTATCAGAGCATTTGTTTCTACTTGAGATTGAAATTATTTTTGAATGGTTGTTCGAATATAATTATTTATCACGATTTCCTTAGATCTAGCAAAGATCTGAAAGCTTTGTGGTGTTTAAAACATATTTTCTACAAAACCCTCAACCTTCTGCTCTAATTTTTTTAAGTTGTTTTTAAACAAATATGTTTTCAAAAAGTCAAATATCATCAAACTCGGAATCAATTTCTATTCCCTTGTTTGATGGAGAGAATTTTGATTATTGGCTTGTTAAAATGAGAACCCTATTTATCTCACAAGATATATGGGAAATCGTGGTCTCTGGATATGAAGAGGCCCCGAATTACTCTTCTCTAGAGGGTAAGGAATTACTACAAGAGAAGGAATTAAAGAAGTTGAATGCGAAAGCATTACTTTTCATCCAACAAGGTGTAAGTAATTTTATATTCCCCCTGTTACTTGTCTGCACTCAAGTTAAGGAGGCTTGGGACCTCCTAATCGAGGTCAAGGAGACGAGAAGGCTCGAGGAGCTCTTATGCACTCCCTGAAAAAGGACTTTGAAAATATGAGCATTAAAAACTTAGATTCTCTTACTGAGTTTTCAACTCAGTTCCTTGATATAGTTAAACAACTTAAAATTCATGGAGAAGACATCTCTGAGACTCAATTAGTTGAAAAATTGTTAATCTGTATGCCTGATAAATTTGATGCCATTGTGGCAGTAATAGAGGAAACCAATGATCTCTCAAAGTTGACCATCCAGCAAGTTCTAAGTTCATTAAAATCATATGAAAGCCGATTGTTAAAGAGGGCAGAGGTTTCTAGAGAAACTGCAATGCAGTCAAGATGGGAAAACAAGCCCAACAAAGATGATATTCAATCTAGAGACATAAGAAAATAGATGACCAAGCCAAAGGTATGGTTCTAAATCTAAAAATAAAAAAAAAATTAAAAATGGCTCTTCTTCTTCTACACTCTATGATGACTCACATTAGGATCAATATGCCTCTTGCAATATATGCAAGAGATCAAACCACACTGCAACAGATTATTAGTTTCGAAAACAAAATCAATGCATAAGCTGTAAGAGGTTTGGGCATAACTCAAAGGACTGTATAAGCATTTCTAAATAGAATGCTAGCTTTGTAGAGAGAGTAGCCTCTACAGAGCATCTATTTTATGCAAATGAAACAAATGACACATCTTCACCAAACACCTAGTTTCTGGACAGTGGTTGCTCAAATCACATGTCTGGAAATAAGGAAATATTTGTGGATTTATTTCTAGTAGTGAATTTACAAGTAAAATTAGGCAATGGTGATTTAGTTGAGGCAAAGCCAAAGGCAAAGTGTCAGTACCCACTTGCACTGGAATTAAGTTTATAAAAGATGTGCTTCTAGTTCTAACCTTGGACTAGAATTTATTAAGTGTTGATCAATTAATTGAAAAAGGTTACAGACTATTATTTGAAAATAATGCATGTGAAATATTTGATCACGAAAGTGATCAACCCTCATGGACAGTAAAAATGTTAAGTGGAAGAAGCTTTATACTGAAATTTGTTATGAGAACAGGCAGGGCATTGTCTATGAATGTCCAGTCTGTAGCTTCTCTTTGGCACCTTAGGTTTGGGCACTTAAACTATTTAAGCCTAAACAATATTTTTCAAAAAAATCTGGTGAAGGGAGTGCCTTTAAACCTTGCCATTCCCAATTCTGTTTGTGATGATTGTACAAGGCACATGTAGGTTTTCTTCTTGAAGCACAAGTCTGAGTCACTTGATTGCTTCAAGAAGCTCATTTCCCTTGTCAAAAGACAATCTAGACTAAGTGTAAAAACACTTAGAATAAACAGAGGATGTGGGTTCCTCTCTCAAAAATTCATAGATTTTTGTGAATCAAAAGGTATAATTAGGCAGTTGACTACTACCTACTCACCACAACATAATGGAGTTGTGGAGATGAAAAATAGAATAATAATGGAAATGGCTAAGTCAATACTAAATGAGAAATGTCTACCAAAAATCTTATTGGGCAAAAGTAGTGAACACATTAGTGTATCTGCTCATTAGGTGTCCCACTAAAGCACTGGATGATCTTACTCCAGTGCAAGCCTGGACTAGCACAAAACCAAGTGTCAAACACCTAAGGGTATTCAAAAGTATTTGTTACTCCCATATACCAAATGCACGCAAAACCAAGTTAGACTCAAAGAGTCTAAAGTACATTCTAGTAGGATATAGTCTGCAATCCAAGAGTTACAGACTGTATTCACTAGAAACTAAGTCATTTCTGATGAGTAGAGATTATTAATTGATGAAAACATCAAATGGGGTGAAAGCCATATTGAAGTCAAATCTGGAATAAAAATGGCTGTATAAAAACTACTACAGCTAGCAATAAACTAATAAGCACTCCAAGGTATGATTTCAACTCTCTGTTTGAATTTACTTCTGAGTATGCTTCTGAATGCATGCCTGAATTTGCTTCTGAATATAGTTGTAAACTTATCGCTAATTCTGAATCCATGTCTATTTTAACTGATCAACTAAAATAAACACTCTTGTTAAATATAAAGACCTGCCGGACATTTACCAGAGATGTAAGTACACCTCAGTTAAGTCACTCAACTATGAATAGACTGTAAAACATCAATTCTGGATAAAAGCAATGCAAATAGAAATGTCAGTCATTGAGAAAAATGACTCATGGACTCTAGTTAACCTACCCCCAAATAAACACGGTATAGGTGCAAAATGGATCTATAGGATTAAGACTAAACCTAACTCAAATCAGCCTGTATATAAGGCTCGATTAGTGGCCAAAGGCTACTCACAGAAGCCCAGAACATATTACCATGAAACCTTTGCTCCAGTAGCAAGGTTAGAAATAGTAAGGCTTCTAATAGCCTTAGCTAGACATAAGGTTTGGAATTTATTCCAACTCGACATAAAGTCAGTCATCTTGAATGGAAAGCTTAAGGAAGAAATCTATGTAGAGCAACCACCTAGGTTTGTAAAAAAGGGGAGTGAATCATGTATTTATAGACTAAATAAGGCTTTATATGGGTTGAAACAAGCTCCTCGTGCTTGGTATGAACAAATTAATTCTTACTTATTGAATCAAGGATTCAACAGAAGTAAGAGTGAGCCTATACTCTATATTAAGAGAGACAAATAATCTGGAATTTTATTTGTCTCCATATATGTGGATGATATTATTTTCACAAGCAATAAAATTGAATTAAATAATAATTTTAGGAGAGAAATGGAAACTAGGTATGAAACTAGGTATGAATTAAATAATAATTTTCACAAGCAATAAAATTGAAATAACTCAATACACAAGTGATGTGTCCATTTCTCAAGTCACATACATAAAATTATTATTGAAAAACTTTGGAATGAGAGACTATAAACCTGTCTCTACCCCCTTAGAAGTAAATCAAAAGCTACTTTCTACCCAAGGAAGACTAGTGAATGGAAAAACATATAGAAGCTTAATTGAAAGCTTGTTGTATGCATCTGCAACTAGACCCGATATAGTGTATTCTGTCAACTTACTGTCATAGTTTATGCATGCTCAAAATCATATACATTTAAGTGCTGTCAAAAGAATATTGAGGTATCTTAAAGGAACAATTAACTTAGACCTGAAATACACTAAGATTAGTCACACTAAAATTTCTGGTTATTACGATAGTGACTTGGTTGGAAGTCTAAAGGATTACAAAAGTACATCTGGATATTTATTTAGCTTGGGAACTACGACTATTTCTTGGCAGTCCAAGAAACAATACACAGTCGCCCTATCTACCACTGAAGCTGAATATGTTTCAGCTTCAGTAGTGACTTCTCAAGAACTATGGTTACGAAAACTTTTGGGTGATCTAGATAAACCATTAAAACATCCGACTAAAATTCAATGTGATTATCAATCGACTATAACTATTACGAGTTATGTGGTTATGCATAGTCAAACTAAACATATAGGCTTAAAATACCACTTCATTAAGGATGCTATTGAAACATAAGAAGTTAAGTTGGATTTTTAGATGACCGAAGAGCAAGTGGCCGATATATTTACAAAATCACTACCTAGAGAAAAGCTGGTTTTTAAAGAGAAAGGCGTGGACTGATTTCAACTAAATCAAATGGGGGGAATTGTTGATGGGCTGTTCGATATAGTTGATTGAGCTTCATGTGAATTTACTTTTATACCCTTAATGATATTTATTAAATCAGTATGTAAATAGCTGTAAAGTATTTTATCTTTAATTCTCTTTTATCAATTATAAAAGGTAATATATAAACTCTATTTTTTTAACTAACACTATTGGATATTTTGATAAATGATTTTTGTTTGGTTTTCTCATTGCGTGTTGCTCTCTTTGTATTCTCTTCTGCTCCTTTTCATCTGTTCTTCTCTGCTCTTAAGAAATCCTTGTTTTAACAAGGATTTATTGTTATTTAACAAAACTAGCTATATATCAACCAAGGATAAAAATTTCCGATATATCCACCGATATATCTCCGTAATATTTATAAATTCTAAGTATCGATATATCCTTAAACACTGATATATCTATCATTTATTGATGCTCATATACATATATATACTGATATATATTCGATATATCCGATATATCTAAAAAAATCCAAGTACCGATATATCCGTAGAAACTGATATTTTAATCAGTGATATCAACATATCTATATAATGACTTATCTATCTATATATGTATAAATTTATATATCTACTTATCTATATATCTACATATCCATATATCTATATATATATATATATATATATATATATATATATGGCTATCTATCTACATATCTATATATCAAAATATCTATATATCTTTATATCTACATATCTACATATATATATATATATATATATATATATATGTGTGTGTGTGTGTGTGTGTGTGTGTGTGTGTGTGTGTGTGTGCGTGTATAACATATTTATATATCTATATATCTATAAATATTATATATCAATATATCTATATATCCAAATATCTATTTATCTATTTATCAATATATCTACATATCTACACACACACACACACACACACACACACACATATATATATATATATATATATGGCTATCTATCTATCTACATATCTATATATCTACATATCTATATATTTATATATCTTTATATCTACATATCTACATATATATATATATATATATCTATGTATCTATATATCTATATATGTATGTATCTACATATTTATATAACTATATATCTATATATCTACATATCTATATATTTATAAATCTATATATCTACTTTATATATATCAACATAAATACATATCAATATATCTATATATCTATATATCGACATAGCTATTTATCTATATATCTACTTATCTACATATCTACATATCTACATATCTACATATCTAAATATCTACATATCTATATATCTATATATCCATGTCTCTATATATCTATATAAATATATATGTACATATATAAATATAAATATATATATATATATATATATATATATATCTCTACATATGTATATATGTGTGTGTGTGTATATATATATATATATCTATATATGTATATATATATATATATACACACACATATATACATATGTAGATATATATATATATATATATATATATATATATATATATCTACATATGTATATATGTGTGTGTATATATATATATATATATCTATATATGTATATATATATATATATATATATATATTCTATATATCTAATATGTATATATATGTATATATATATTTATAAATGTATATATATATATATATAATATATCTCTCTCTCTCTCTCTCTATATATGTATATATATATATATCTCTATATATGTATATATATATATATATCTATATATCTATATATCTATATATGTATATATATATCTATATCTTATATATCTATATATCTATTTATCTATTTATCTATATATCTATATATCAACATCTCTATATATATATATATATATATATATATATATATATCTATATATCAACATATCTATATATATATATCTATATATCGACATATCTATTTATCTAATTATCTACTTATCTACTTATCTAAATATCTACTTATCTACATATCTATATATCTATATATATACATATCTTTATATCATTATATCTAAATATTTATATATCATTATATCTACATATCTATATATCTATAAATCTTTATATCTATATATCTTCAAATCTAAATATCAATATATCTACATATCTATATATCTATATAAACTATTTATCTATATATTTATATATCTATAATATACATA